>JAUMHL010000009.1:1556398-1598916 GCA_032362345.1 Sandelia bainsii | reverse complement strand
CGCCCTTTGTCTCTTCCCTCACCTAGGACCAGTTTGCCTTGGGTGACCCTACCAGGGGCATGAAGCCCCCGACAACAAAGCTCCTAGGATCACTGGGACACGCAAACCCCTCCACCACGATAAGGTGGCGGTTCAAGGATGCCAATTACAACTTCTCAGAATTCACTTTAAAGAAATGGTTTTGTCTGAACAACAATCTGAAACCCAAAGTTACTGTGATGAGTGACAGATAAACTAAAAAAAAACTCACTCAAACTCCAGGCAAACTTCAAATGATTGAGTCAGATTTGTGTTGGCAAAAACACTGGCAATCATTCCAGCCTTTTAAGGCTTGATTTTCACAATTAAATATCTTAAAAAATTTGAGTGGGTCCTGTAGTGGAAATTGGAATAAGCTTCTTTTGGATAATGAAATAATGTAAACACAACAAAAAAAGACAATGTTAGAAGATTATTATTGTAGCTGTAAGATATATATAAGATATATAGGTATTTATTGTCCTGGTTTTGTTGGTACGATCACAGTTGGTCAGATGTATGATGGTTAGTATTAGAGTTGATTTATTTTGACTTCAGGTAACATTTCTGTGATGTGATACTTACCTGGTTCCTGGTTGCATCCACCAGATCTGCTCGTTTTCTAACTATTTGTACAAATACTTGCACGTTTCCAGTGGGATGAATCTGCTTTGTTGGTCTTTGCTGATGAAGTCTTTAGGAACACAAAACATTTGAGAACTGTTGCTAATCAGCCATGTTGAAGCCATGTCACTATTCTCTGTCCTGTTTTATCTCTGCTTTATGTTTTTCCTACCTCTCCTCTCTCTCAGGGCACTACAGGCCAAGGCGGCCTGCCGGGCAGTGACGGTGATCCCGGGGAAGATGTGAGTCGTTCAGGTTTGGAGTCACAAAACGCAACAATCTACATTTACCCCTAATCTACAAGTGACCTTTTATCCCTGCTGTTTTCTCTTCAGGGTGTTAAAGGAGTCCCGGGGCTGATGGGTGAACCTGGGCTGTTTGGTGCCAAGGTAATGGTTTCTCCCTTCATGACAACATACGATAGATACAGTGCTTAAATAATCCCAATAAGAAATTACAAAATCTCTGTTAATATTTACAGAACCATGTTTACTTAAAGCTACAGTGTGCAACTTTTTGAATATTTGTTAATAGAAATATTAAAATGTCCTTAACTTATCTCAGTGTGGGGACAAGTTTGAGTGACATTACATGTTTGCATTAGCTTAATTTGCGTATTGTAGCTTTTAATAATATGTAATATCAGTGGCAGCTACACACGCACTCATCTTATATGGGTAGCTGTAGCTTTCTGAGGCATGTTTCCCCATTATTTTTAATGATAACCTCAGTGTTCTTTAACACAGAAACATGAAGATCTCCTTGGTCATTTAACAGTGCTGTATATTTGTGGTGCAGCCACCTGTTCTAAATATTTTAAAGCTGTTGCTACTGTAACTTTCATACTTTGGTCAACCCCAAAACTGTTAATAATTTGGACTTGAATATGTGATATTAAAAAGGTCTTTAAAACCCTGCAGAAGACCTGAGTAGCAGTGAGCCTCAGCAGCCATAGCTGTGGAGAACAAAGAGTGGATTTCTTTTAAGCTCTGTGTTTGTACAGATGATTCAACATTTTAGTTTTGTGTATCACAGCATTGTAGACAGGACTGCAGGAAGTCTGGACCTCTGATAAGACCTCACCCAACTGGCCTATATACAGCAGTACTCTCTCGCAGAATGAATTATGGCATGAAGAAGTTTAGTCATTTGATATTTTACACACAGACATTGTTTTCTATACTGGTGGATTCTTGACTAAACTGCTTAGGTTTTTTTACAGAACACATTTTGACATAGTACAAAAAAACACAGCTGCAAATAGTAAAATGAAAGGATGAATTCCATTTAGCTGCCTCAGTTTCAGGGTGTGGTGTGGTGCATGACGTCTCCATTCTTAACATTATGAGTGACACAGTATGACAAGTTAAAATACCTGCTGTGAAAAAGACAGGTTTAATCATATCTGTTCTACTTTTGCAGGGCAATAAAGGCGATCGTGGTGTGAGAGGACCTCGAGGCAGAGTGGGTGCTGTGGTGAGTAAGAGGCACAGTGATCTGGTTGTACCACAGTCACAGGCTTGATACCTGACTAAGCTGAGACTGAGCTGGTTGGAGACACCTGCTTAGTCAGGTCAGGAAAGAAAAGAAAGAAGTGTGTGAATGAACTGGGCAACAGGTTTGATCCCCACAAGTACTAAAAGTCATGATAGTGCAGCCTCTGCTGCTTCTCTTTTTATATGTCTCTGGCAAGTCCCACAACTTTATGTAAGTGTAACACATCACTGGTTTGCCCTTTTAATTTGCAAGTTTGCAAATTCAGGGAAGCTTTTAGCCTCTGCATGTTCTCAGTAGCTCTCCCCAGTGACAGTATAAAATGAACTGAAACTAAAGATGAAGCAGGGAAAGTCGGTTAGGTTTCTGCTTTCTTCTGAAGAGAACAACGAGGTTCCTGTGATGATACACTGTTGTGAGAGAAAAAACACACAGACTTTAATTGTTTATTCAATTAGTTCTTCCTCTTTTAGTCTCTGAGGTCATGCCCAATACAGCTGAAGTATAGTGTGTTAGTGAAAAAAGTGTTTATGAAACAGAGATTGTGTAGTTTAACTGCTAAAGCCTCCTTCAGGAGTTTAGGTATGTAGAACCATTTATGCAGAAAATACCGACGAGGATAGGAAAATACCGAGAATCAGGGAAACCAAAGACTTAAAAGATAGTGATTATTATATACGATCATTACCTAATCTTATCTACATGGAATTCAACAAATACATGAACCAGTAAAATAAATTGAAAAATACAACATTTAATAGATGATAAAGTAAAACAGTTTACAAGAAACAGATAAACACATATCTGAAGTGAACTGCCAAAATAAACCTGTGAATTGACTTTATTCTCAATATACAAATGAAGGCTGTGAGTCATTTTCTTTTTAATTCAGTGTGAAGTTGACTCAGTTCAGGGCTCATGAGGTTAATGAACCCTGTCCTCAGTCAGAAGACTGGTCCTGCTGAAAACGGTGCAAAACGGCAACGGGAGGAGAGTCCTGCTGAAAATAAATCCTGATGTGAAAGTAAAATATAAAATAACAGAACATTTTTATTTCTGAGAAAGTCAGTTTTGATTGTAAATCTAACATATATCATATCATATCATATCATATGCATCATGTAGCTGAGACCATCTGCACTTCTATCAAATGTCTTTAGAAATGTCCCTAAGTTGAATTCTCAGCAGGTTGTTTTGAGAGTGATGTGGTCAGCTGTGTCAGTAACATTAGGAGTAAAGGGGATGTCCTAAAGAGAAAAGAAAAATCTAAACAAATTACCACAGAAAACTGAACATATTGTAATCCTCTGTGTAGATGTCACATCTGGAACATCTGAAGAAGGGTTGACACAAAATATTCCCACACAACATACACAAATATACATTTTGTGTCAGAAAGACTGCGATTTAAATTAGTTATAGCAGCATGGATTACATGATTTTAACAGGATATATAGCAAAATATTTTATAATCACATAGATAAAATATGAAATTACTCCACAGGACACAGATGCAAATCAAATAAACTCTGAAACAGTGAAAAAAATCCCCAAATCTGCCGCTTTTTACTGACAGTTATATGATGAAAAAGATTCATATGGTGAACAGATTTAAATTTTAAGTTTTATTTTTCGAGTCATATCTACAGGTGTGGACAGATTTGTTCTTCTGTACCGTTCCATGAAAAAAGGAGCCCACAAATTTCAGTGGAATAACTTCAATCTGACAAAAGCAATAAAAGAAAAAAACTAAAAAACTCTTATGGAAAAATACCAACAAATTTGTCCACTGCTGCAATTGTCATTATCAAATTTCACATAAACTCATTTAAACAAATGAAACAGAGCCGTTCCTCAAAATCTGAGATTTTGTGATTTAAGGGTTTTACACAATAGACAGATCCATGATTTTACTTCCTCTTCATGTTAACTTATCTCTGTTTAGTAAGTTGTATCTGAACCTAATCTCTTCTTTGTTGCCTAATATTTAGATTCTTTGTTCATTTGTCCAACAGGGATCTGAAGGAGAGCGAGGAGACGCTGGCGTACAGGGGAAACCAGGACCAAAGGGCCTGCAGGGCCAGACAGTGTGTACACACAACACAAAAAGTGTCCAATTTAACCCGAGAATGAGGTTATCAGTATCAGAGATTATCAGTCAGATGATGTTTTGATTATACTCTGACCTAGTGGCACGTTGGTGTGGTTACTGTCACCTCACAGGACCGGGGTTTGAATCCGGTGCCTCTCTGTGTGAAGTTTGCATGTTGTCCCTGTGTTTGCCAAAAACATACAGTTTACAGGTTAATTGGTGACTCTAAATTGACCATAAGTATGAGTGTTTGTCTCTATCAGCCCTGTGATAGGCTGGTGACCTGTCCAGGGTGTAACCAGCCTCTTATCAAATGACAGCTGAGATTGGCTCCAGTGCCCTGCGACCCTTACCAGGAAAAGCGGTACAGATAATGGATGGATGTTCTGATGTTTTCTTAAATGTCAGACATCACCTGAATCTTATTTCTTTCAACTGAGAAGAAATTAAATCACGCTATTTAAACTGCAGAGGGAGCAAAACAACTTCTGGTTAGTCGTCTGTTTTAGCAGAATTCTCAAAACTACAGGAACAGAGGTGAAATGGTCATTTGAACAACAAAATGAAAATTTGTTGAGTTTTGAATTGTTTAACTTGTCACATATAGTAGATGTTCTCCTACATGCAGCTGATAGTGTATTTGCAGTATTTACAGTACATACTGTACACAAATGTACACAGTCTGTATCTGTTTTAGCCTAAAGTTAAACATCAAATCAGGATATAAATAAGCTTTTATGAGACACACATATTACATTGCACTAGTGGAATATCACAGTGACACGCGCAGATACAGGTAGATACTGTACAGTTAAGAAATATAACATCTTCTGATTTCGTCCATAGTCCATAATCTGACTTTCTGCTGTTTGTTTTAACAAATGCTATTGGTCTGCTGGTTTTACAGGTTCGTGTTTGGAACATTATGTTATCGTGCAAAACAGTTTGACACAGTTTGAATTTGAGTCTTTCTATCACTTTTCTATGTCAGAGCTGTTGTTTGTCTGAGTGATGAAATTTATATTTTTTGTTTTCCCTCCAGGGGGCCAAAGGTGAGACGGGACCTGACGGTGAGAAGGTGAGATCCTTAACAAAACACCAGATGCTTGTAGAACATGTCACCTGCTGTGACAGTAGGGGTCTGTCCCAGTCACCACACTTACTGTAATTGCGAGCGTCTTATTTGTGTGATGTATTTTCAGTGATCGACACAATGCCGCAGTGTCACAGAGTTAATCAGAGCTCACCAGGACACATTTGCTTAATAAGAACATCCCACCACTCCAATAAATAAACCAAATCTTTGCTGAGTATATTAATTTCATATGTCGTACCAACTGTACAGTATTACAGTTACAATCAGATGATAAATTACACATTCAGGAGCTGAGGCAGTTAATATTGGCATTAAACTGTACATGAAGGAGCCATCACATGACATGTTTCTCAATCCAGAATGTGATCTTTTTACGGTTTCTAGAACCACGTAGGATGTTTATTATGCTTGTTAATTATGATGCACAAAACATAACCAGGATACTTCTAAAACCTGATCACTGTCCGAGGTTCTGCAACGTTTGGACAATAATAATTATATTGGTACATCTGGAAGTTGAGTAATTTATGTACTGTACTACTGCATGTACATCTATACTGTATACATCTATCTGTGTATAGATAGTAATATTATTTACTCTGAATCCAAATGTATTTGTTATGTATCTTGATTAATGTTCATCCTAAACTCAGCCCATAGACACACTATCTCCAACAATTTGGTGAGGCGTCTTAGACATTGCTGCACTGTGCAAAAAACATCCAGCTCTGAATACGTCTTCAAGGTGGTGCAGCAGTTAGCACAGTAAAGAGAACATTTTTGTATGTTCTTGCTGTGTGGGTTTCCTTCTGGGACCCACAGTCCAAAGACCTGCAGGTTAATTGGTGGCTCTGAAGTGGCTAATTAAAAAGACAGCAAATGAAAAGTTTGATCTCATCCTGGCTGAACAGGCTGAGAATTAACACTCTCATTTGATCAAAACAGACATTTATCTCCTATTCGTGAACATCCCGCAGCTTAAACCTTTGTTCTGTTATTAGTAAAGAAAATTGTGTTGTCGACAACATCTAAGAGGCCTCATGTCCTGAATGAAACACAGACCAGGGTTCCCGATCATTTATTGGCTTCTGCTTTAGCACCTTGTTTAACGAGCTGTTTACTTTGCCCTATATTCCGCTTCACTCGAGGAATCTGTCAGCTGCTGCTCCTGTTTTTTCTTCTGACATTAATTATAACTTCCTCTTTCATCTTGTTTGTTGGGTTTTTTTCGTGCAGGGTGCAGCAGGGAAGAAGGGCATTAAAGGGGTAAAAGGACAAAAGGTAATTTTACCTGGGTTACTGTCATCATGCTGCATTTCATTTCCTTTTCCCACACATGCTGGGTTTTACTTACTGATTACTTTTTTCCTCCTTTTTCTTACGTTTCAGGGAAGCGTAGGTGACCGTGGAGACAAAGGACAGGTGGGTATTTATTTACATTTTTACCCTGACATCACAAAAATACACACACGTATTATTGCAGTAGAGTTTCTGTGATATACTGTGTAAGACAGTGAAGTGGGAAAACCGTTTGTTTATGGAGTTGCTGTGTGCACAGGGGAGTTTTTATGATGAAACAGGAACATGTTGAAACAGGACAAAAACAAACAGTTGGCACCAACTTGTATAAATCATTATTGTGTGCTGCAGTGTTTAGATTTCAGTTCATTCATTCACTGGAACTAAAGAAACAAAAACAGAAGTGTCCACATAATTCAAGTTTTCATTCATCAAACATTGAAAGAAATATTTGAATTTAAGTTTTGCACATTTTCAAACCATTGAAATGTTGATTCAAAACTTCTTGAGACAAAACTTAAACATTAACCAGCATTCTAGAAAGTTGATTCTGTTCATCTGGACAAAGTTTTTCAGTGGGAGATACGTTTCAAGACTCATCCGAGTCTCCTCCTCAGTCTCAGCTGACTGCAGGTTTCCCCAACCTTATAAACAGAACCTTTGCATAATCACCGAAACTAGCACCATTGACTAACAATGGGCCGTGTCATCTAGGATTTCCTTACCTGGATTATTGAGCATGTATCAATAATCGGACATGTATCGAGACATTAACCAGCATTACAACCAAGTTATTGCCCAGTCTTACTCTCAGATTAGATCAAAGTCAACGTGACGGTCATTGCACAAGCCTCCAACCACAGCAGAGGTTATCTGATGTGCACAATGAATAACAGGCTGATGGAGTAACAGATCAACAGAAAGCAGTTTTGAAACAGACATATCAACAAGGTCAGACTCTTAATGTTGATATCTTCGCTCCTTTGTCCTTCCTCATGTCCTTCTTCTTCTACAGCGTGGACCAAAAGGGGCGGTCGGTCGTGATGGCGTCCCTGGACCTGTCGGCCCCCCCGGCATCCCAGGGACCAGAGGAGAGCGTGGTCCAATCGGTGACCCTGGTGTTAAAGGCCGGGCAGGACCCAAAGGAGTCCAAGGACCTTCTGTGAGTAACAGTATAGTTATAAGTGATTTTCTGCACCTTAATGCCACAGTGCCAATGAGCAGTGTGTTCAAACTCTCGACAGTTTTAAAATTGACTAGAAAGATCATCACAAGAGTAGAATTAGTTTACAGGATAAAATTATGATCTTTTGTAGCTCTGATGTAGGAAAGATAACCTGTGTGGTTTCTGTCCTGCAGGGTCCTGGTCTGACTGATGAGCAGGTCTTGCAGCTCTGCAGAGGCGTGGTCACAGCCCAGATCTCCCAGTACGCTCCCTCTATTCAGGCCAAGTGCTCCCAGGGCTGCCCCATCAACAACCGAACGCTCATCGGACCCCCGGGAGCCCAGGGACCATCAGGACCAGCAGGCAAACCTGTAAGTCCCCGTCCTGCATCACAGCAGTGGTGGTGGAGAGGGCTTTAATTTAGCTTCCTAAGAGGAGACCATCTGGTTTCTTGAATTGAAAATGAAAACACTTTTGTCGTAGTTTTTGTTGTTTGTAACGACAACAAAAGAACCTCCTGCTGTTTGTGTAATTGTTCCCCAACAGAACCTGCGAAACCTTTTTGGACGTGCACTTACCCTCTGACAGTTGACTGATAAATAATTTCTTCTTAGTGTTAGTTTAAAGATTTTTTATACGGCACAGATTGTTTTAAACCGATTTTCACCTAGATCTTACACACACAACCATAAGTTATATTGCAATTATGTGCTGTAATTGAACCCTGGTAAAGCAAACTGAATTCAGGAGTAAATAGACACCATATCTGCCTCCACCTGTCAGGGTAAAGCAGGAAAAGCTGGAGCCAAAGGAGCCAGAGGTGTTCAAGGTGACAGAGGGCTGGAGGGACAGAAGGGAGCACCAGGTGACAGAGGTAAGATCAGCTTTTCATTTTGTGGACGACACAGTAAATGAAGCGAACTGAGCGTGGTAGTTATCAGGAGGATATTGCTGATCAGTCATTTCCTAAAATTGTTAATTGATTTTGGACTGTAAACTTTTTTATTCTTGCAGTTTAGGGATTTGTATTGTTTAAATCACTGAATGACTTCTGGATTTCTCTGACTTAGTAGTAGTAGTAGACCACAGAGAGCAGATAAAGTCTTTGGAACATGGTTTTTATTCAAATTATGGTAAAAATAAAAAAGTAAATAATTTGAGAGTATGACCATCATATGTATTTTTAATCACCTTAATTAGTAATCTGACTTCATTATTTGTGATTTTTGGGCCTCAATTTGTGTTGAAAGATGTATAAAAATATATCGCTAAAACATATAGCTACCAGGTGTTGTTATGTTTTTTCCAACCTCATCGATTCAACAGAAAGATGATGACATTTAATTTGACCTGAGTTCTGCAGTGTTATAGTAGTACGTTTTTTTCAGAATCTTGTGTTTTTTCTCAAAAGGTCAAAAGGGACCTAAAGGTGTTGCAGGTGATCCAGGTAAAGGTCTTCCAGGACCTGACGGACCACAAGGCCTCAGAGGTACAACGCTGCTAATCATCACACTCTGATTAATAAAATTTAAATTAATCCACAGTTTATGATTACTTAGAGTTCATAACATTGATGACAGAGCTGAAACTCTTTATTAGATTATTAGAGGTGTCAAACAATAAACAGAATCTGTAATATAAAAACAAAAAATAAATTATTTTAAAAGTATTAATGCTTAATGGTGCTCATACTGGCTGGTAGGTGGAAATCTAATTTTGAATATTTGACATTCTCATTGTTTCCCCTCAAACGTTAGGGTCAAACCCTTAGGGACATGAACTTTATACATTTATTTTTACATTACTTAACAGAGTACAAATTGTGCAACATCACATATTGACCATTGCCCTCTTTTCAGAAGTATATAATAACACAACTTTATAACCGTCTTTTGTTTTTAATAAGCTGCTATACATGTAATTAGGTTGAAAAATATTCTTGTAGATTAAAAAATAAAATGCCTCTGATTTTTAGTTTTTCAGCTATATTTAACAGTTTCATACAGACTTTTTACAGGTACATACATTTTATAATTTCCTCTTCTCAGGTTTGCCAGGTTACCCAGCAGAACCTAAAAATGGCATGGAGGGTCCTCGTGGTCCCCGTGGCTTCCCTGGTCCGGTGGGTATCCCTGGAATGGTCGGGATCGCAGGTGTGCCAGGATTTTGTGAAGCACGGGACTGCAGCATTCATGCCCCAGTGACACGCAAAGAGCAGGGTTTGGTGAAAGGACCCGTCAGTTCAAAAATCTGAACATGAACACGATCAATGAGACATTATAGAGGGTCTGAGAGACACTTGGTGGAAACTTTGTGGTTCTTCTCAGTGAAATTCCAGCTGACTTTAGAGCTGGGTTTAAATAAGAAGAAAGTCATTACACGTATTACAGCAGTTTGTTCAAAGCTGCAGCATATTTTATCCTTAATTAACTGACTGTTGAAAATGTCAGTGGACCAAGTATCGTACCATGGGGCACTCCAATGAAAGGAACCAGAATGAAATCAACAGATTTTTCCATCTGAGCCGGACGAAGCTTTGAGTTAACTTCTCTTAAACTTCATTTAAATCCAGACTCTGTAACAAAACATTCCAGTTTGTTGTTGTCATTTGATAAAAACACTACACAATTCCCCATTGAATCATTCTTTCAGTTTAGTTTGTCTTTTTTTGTGGTTCCCTAGGGTTACTATAAAAAATAATGTAAATGTAAATAATTTGTAAAGTATCTTAAATATATGTACTGTGCTCTGAATTGTTTCAGATAAACTGTGTTTTTTTTTTATCTGAGTTGTCACATTTTTAAGACTGATGCTGTGCTTTAAATTCTGATAATATACGTATTAGAAAAGATAAATCAGTGACACAGTCTGTTCCCAGACATCTGAAACTTCACCCACATCTCAGATCAATACAATACAAATACAAACCTAAATAAAACTTAATGATAAAGTGATCATCAAGATAAAACCAAAGAGCTGTTTCATTAGTTTACATATTTTTTACATAACTGTATTTTTACATTGTTAGACATATTTTCATATAATTTAAAGTTTTCTCCATCTCTCTCTCCATCACTTAAAATAATTATGAGACAGACTGCAAGGAAGCAATGACAAACATTTTATTATTGCTTAATACATTAGAGCAGCAACACAAGACAGATTGCACATAAGTTCTAGTCCCTACTATATGAAATGACACATTATATTCTGATTACAATTGTGCAGTTTTGCGGGGTATAAAAACAGTAGAATACATAAATGAGTGATTAAAAAATACAGTACAGAAATCATTTTTACATTTTTTTTCTTTCAAGTAGCGTTCACATCCTCAGGAGTCACATTACAAAACCAAACCATAAAGCACCATTTTTCCAGCAGTTTGCATAGTAATGCAATTTGTGTTCTAACTTGGCTATTTTAAAAGAAAAATGTCCCTTCAGCATTTTGGTCAGTGCTTTGACTGTGCAGTCACATAATCCTTAATGCCCAATGTTGGTAGTTTATCATTTTTAAAAGGTCAGAAATGGTTGTGAAGCAGGAAGGAGCATTATGGCTAAAATTAAAAGCAGAGTCTGTGAACCAAGATAACAAAAAAATGTGAGGTATTTGATAAATTAGTTATACTGTCAAGCTCTATTCGAAATTGTTAAGAAGGTAAAAAAAACTAAAGTAATATAAAGAAATCTGAGGTCAGCGGTAGGCAAGAGTGTTCAGATGTAAACAATATAGATTGAACAATATGTATTGTTATTATTTACAAGATTATCTTTATGGTTGTAGGACAGGTTAGTTTAAATTAAAGCACAGAAGAATAAACTCAGTAGACTCAGTAGAAAAGAGTCTTGTGAAAGTACACATAAAGTTTTAGCTTTTTACAGGTAATAGCTTATATATGGATTTTGTACCTAATGAAAGACAATAAATATATAGTTTTACATACTTTGTAATTTTGCTTTCTCACAATACTTACAAATAATGCACTTCATTGGCGGTAAGTTGAAATGTTTGGTACCAGATTTTAAAAGTAGTCATCACTATTTCCCAAATCCCAAGATGGCCAATTTCAGTAGCTTATTTTTTTGTTCAAGTAGTCAGTTTACTTTTAGTTAAAAAAATAAATAAATAAAAGGTTGCGGAAAAAGCAGCACATATTCACATTTAAAAAGATGGAACCAATAAAATATCAAAATTGTTGTTTAATGAGAAGGTTAAGGGAAATTGTGAAAGACGGGACTTAAATACAAAGTGATACTGCAGATATTCCATGAATATCTGCTCTGTAGCTCTACAGTAGTGTTCTAGGGTTAAGGCTTAATACTTTGTAATTTTTATAATACTTTTGGATTTTGGATTTGTTTAAAGACTCTGAGAAACACAAAATACTTACCTCATCATACTGTGTTTTAATTAAAGCTGCACTAATGAATCTGGTTTCACCACAGTACTTTCTAAACTGGCGTTCATTGGTCCAGTGGGACGGAGTCAAAAGACATCTACTCTACCATGTCAGCTTATAACCAGATGCTCTTTCCTGCTCCTGACATTCATTGACTATTTACCAATCCCTTTAAAGTAGTCTTTTGAAGAATTGTGACCAAAATATGTAGTAAGCAGGACATTTTACAGTGCAAAAAAACCAAAAAACGTGGAATGTATGTGGATATTGTGCAGCTTGTACGGACTGGAAACAATCAATCTTGACACATTTTCGGCCTCAGCTCTAGATTGTTGGCTGACTTGTAAAAAGTCGTAAACACAAGGCACATCCCTTCTGATATTTGTCTCTGTAAACACATCCCTTTTTTTGGTTGTTGCTACCTTCTATACTGGAGTAAACACTAAAAAGTAAGATGTTAAGGGTAGGCTTTTACAGGGTTAATTTAGGATTAAATTTTTAAAAATTCCAGTAAAAAAAAAGTTACAGCTGCCTAATGAAATAAAAAATTAAAATCAAGAAATCTCAGAAACATTTCTTTAAATTGGTTAAGAAACAATCTTCATGTGTTTTAGGTTTTTCTTCAATGGGAGATTTACTTCTTGGGCTGCCCAAAATATCTCCCTTTCCAACTCTTCTATAGTTAAAAAAAAAACAAACCTAAATTGATGTCGGGGGATTTAAGAATCTGCTGTAAACTGTTGAAATGGCTGGTAGGATTTTATTCAAGTTAAATCTCTGTGCAGCAGCTTTGATCTGTTCACTCTGAGGGCTGCGTTTGCTTCATGAAGTGTTAACTGACGCAAACATTTAGTGTGTTAAAACACTGAGTATGTTTGGATCAGTAGCAGCTTTAATAATGGACAAACTTCCAGACATCCACTGTCTGTAAAATATATATGTTATACTTGGAATATAGTGATTGTCTTGTTTCACAGAAATACAACCGTGAGAAAACATTAGTGAAATGATGTTTAAAAACCTAAACAGGAATAAAAAATACTGGCATCATGTTTGTTTTGCAGATGAAATTTGGATAGAATACAGCCAGTGTGCATAGGAAGTAAAAAAATGTGTTGTTTTTTGCAATGGACTAACAGTAAGAAACAAAAACTATTGTGCGTGAAAGTTATTGCAGTTTCAACATTCAAGAGCTGCAAGCTGTTTGATAAATATATAAGCTTCATGTAAAATACTTCAAAAATCACCGTCTGTAAGGCAGTAAATTAAATACAATCAGAATATTTTCATAATTGTTATGGAAGTATACTACATTTTACTACCTTAGAAATATGTGCAATACAAAAATATCTATGTATAAATGTGCAGGATAAAGTGCAAAGGATGGTAAGCAAAATGAAAAGGTGCAGAAAAGAGACCCGTACCATAAATAGCAGCTTTACATGTACACAACAGATCCCATTGTTCTGATGATAATCTATTTCACAAACCATCCAGCGATCACCAGATCCAGCAGTAAGAATCCAGCATGTCCTGCTGTGAAAGGAAAAATAACCAGTTGGTAGTGTTTCTTTTAGAGTTGTAAAAGGAGAGTATGCTGCTTGCAAAACTGTTTCTCCATACTTGACGTCCATTTAAGTTCTATTTTCAACAAAATCCACACTGAAATCCAGGACTTTCCTGGATAAAGTATCAATCACACGGGTTAATTTTACCAGTTTAATTATTTGATCTTTGTTGTGTTTTTTTGAGCTGATAAAGTTGCTCCATAGTTGCATAGGGACCATATTTGCTGAATTTATCCACAGTTTTTTTTACTTCTGTTTTGTCAACATTTGGCTTCTGTGCACCCAAACTTTTCAGGAAACCACACATTTTCTACCAAACATGCAGATTTTGTACTGATTTAACCAGAGTTTCATGCTGATCATAGAAGTGGTCAGAGTACTAGTCCCTATCAGCATTCAGACTGAATAAACTGGGGGTGAGCTAAGACCAGCACAAGTACAGTATATAGTTTGGGTCCCAAAAAATGTGGAAGCATTTAGAATATCCAGGTAATTTTTATGGCCTGACATATGCACCACTGATCAACTTTCACAGCAATGAATGGGGCACGGTTTTGTAACTCTGGTCCAAAACAGTTTGTACCTCCCTCTGTTATCCCCTTATCTCTGTACATTTATCAATCAGATTCATAAATATCTGGAACAAGCACAAACTTAATCACAGAAGCTGAAACATTGTGAATATGCATCTAACTGCAGATTACAGTTAACTTAACATACAATTATTCCACCAGTTTAGTTACTTGGCCCACTTGTGTCGTGGTGGACTACATCCGAGTCAGTCTGCAAGGCAAACCAAGATGTTTTTCAAATCTATGTGATGAGCTGTTGTTAACTCACCCTGATCTCCTGCTGCATTTGACAGAGACTTGGAGCATGGTTCACCGTGGTAGTGGATCCTTGTCTCATTAATCACCTTGATCTTCTACAAATAGATGAATGGAAATTAGGAGTTAAAATTGTGCATAATTCTTCATCTGCTCTAGTGTGTAGGTTCCCTACTTCCTGAGCTAAAGTTAATTGAACCGTCAAAAAGTAGGTGACGCACCGTGCACACTGTGGTTAAATTTACGTCCACACACGTCTCCAGCAGCATCTCGCCATCTTTAATCTCCTTGCATGGAGGTGTGCATTCGTTGTTCGTACCAATGAGTTTGTTGGAGTAGGCGAAGTTCTGCAAGAACAAAACAGAAAACAGTTTTTGAACATTTACAGGCAGCCAAAGGTTTTTAACTATGTGAGGTGTCACTGTGAATTTACATGGGTCAAACATTTTGATGGACTAATTTGGCTGCACCGATTCAAATTGTAATAATTAACTCTCCAGTGAGCAGTAAGTTAAATTTCACACAATGACACTTTCATATCTATAAAATGTGCCACATTGAAGTGGAATCACCAGTGGATATGTATATAGGTACTACTGTTGTTTCATGATGGGCACAGTACGTTGGCAGTAACACAATGACAATACTAACTGATATTATATTATAAATCTTGAATATAGTGAGTTTAAATAAGTGGGTTCAACCATACAAAGTAACAGACAGAGCACAAGAGAGGTGAAGAAGAGAGTGCAGGCAGGGTGGAGTGGGTGGAGACGAGTGTCAGGGGTGATGTGTGACAGAAGGAGAGCAGCAAGAGTGAAAGGGAAGATTTACAAAGTGGTAGTGAGACCTGCTATGATGTATGGTTTGGAGAAGGTGGCACTAACAAAGAGACAGGAGGCCGAGTTGGAGGTGGCTGAGCTGAAGATGTTAAGATTCTCATTGGGAGTGACCAGGAAGGACAGAATTAGAAATGAGTCCATCAGAGGGACAGATCATGTTGAGCAGTTTGGAGACAAAGGTTGAGATGGTTTGGACATGTGCAGAGGAGGGATAGTGAATATGTTGTTGTATTGGATAATCATGTTCAGTTTGTGTTGTTTTACCTGTTTATATGTTCTTTAGGCGTCTTTCTGTTGGGTTGAATAACAGTGAGTTTACTGATGTTGGAGCAGAGCTCCGTGCACCAACATGCTGGCTGCATTCTGATAATGCATGTGTTTGGTTATTCTTACCGCGTCATTGATGCTCCAGGTGTTGTCACAGCGCTGGTCAAACGGGAGTGCAGGGCTTCCACAGCAGGAATAGGTGGAGCTCATCTTCATCACCTCTGGGGTTCCTCTCACACACGCAGCAGCAGCTGATAAAGAAGAAGAAGAGGTGCATCAGGTTGCAGGATGTTAAAACATTTTACCCTCTGTATGTCGAGTATTTACACTCATCCACTGACTTCTCACTATCTGTCATCAAATTTAAATACACACTGGTTGAGTTTTATCCTTTAGAAAGATTCAGGTTAATTTATAAAAATGCATGAAGAGAAAGTGACTTAATTGATTTATGTTTTTACTACGTAGACAATCCTTATTAATAATCTAATATAAACACTTACGTCACTCGTAGTGGGAATTTCCTGCGTTGATTTAAAATAATATTATCAGGTTCCTGTTTAACACTGGAAACTACCTCTTTTGTGGAAAGCACGGGGGAAATCCCAGCGGCTTTCAGTTTCAGAGGAGCTCCAACCTAAACATCCGGACAGCTTCGGCTTTTTTAATCACACATTAGAAACTATAAAAAACACACAATTAGATGCCAAAACAAAGCATAAATATTCTTTCTAGTCACGTGTTGTTCAATTTATTGCATGATTCAAGCTATGAAATGACAAAACGTTTCTCCCTCACATTCACACCAAACTGAAATCAACAATCGATCAATTTAAACAAAATCTTTTTTCCAAGATGTGTAGGGAGTAAAGCCAAAGTTCAACACACGATCTAAATATATACGATCCGGTCTTTAATTCGGCTCAAGTCAAACTGACTTTCATCCAGTCATTTAAAAAAATGAATCCGGTGTAAGTCACGGAGAATCTTATAGTTGATAAGATTTAGAGGTTAGATTTCAGTTTAAACTATATATAGTGCTATAGCTATAGTGCTATCAGCGTAACGATAATGCCGATTTTACAAGTAAACGCCAACTATTAAAACAGTTCCATTGTGTGGTCTTTGAGGGATGTGTGTGTCTAATGATTATCTAATGGACAATTAATTGCCGGATTTTTCCAGTGCAGTTTTGCATGCGTCATAACAGCGGCCGCTGTATACCTGCGTTAAGTTAACAGACATAACAAAGTTGAGATAATAAAGTGTCTTATTATAATTTTCATTAGAGTATGCACAGAGTACTCACCTAAAATAATAATTGATGTAAAGAGAAGTGATTTCTTTCTAGCTGCCATACCGACCCTGTGAACCACGATGCGAATGGAACTGTTAACTCGAGATTAGAGACGTGCGCGTCACAAAAGAGGAAGAGGGGGAGGAGTGGAGATCATTATCTCTTTCTATTTCCTGAATTCTCTAACCCCGCACTACATATATATATAAATGTAAGCTACTTCTGTGCAGAACTCTGGCTCAGAACTTCGCAACCAGCAACTCTTCACTTGCTCATCAGCATCGCGATGATGATGGTTCCACACTTCCTGAACCTCGCTCTGTTGTTGTCATTGTGTAAGTAGTTTCACACCATTAAAACTGACACGAGTTACGTTAGAACCTTATTACTACACAAAATGAATCTGGCGTGAAACCTCTTCACGTTTACACGCAGTATAAACCTACATTCTGGCCTCTTGTGGTTCTCAGGTGTGCGCTCCGCAGCGGGTCAGCCTGTCGGCGAGGACGTGCTGGAGGTCAAGTCCGCTTCAGGTGCGGACTCTGAGCTTCCGTGCACCGCAGAAAACAAGGCTGGAGTCCAGTACAGAGCAGTGAGGTGGTACAAGGTAAAAATGTGATTTTGGTTTTTACTTTAAGTTTGAATTGTACAAGAAGACAACTGAAGGAAAAGGAAATGCACATGTCGTCTTTTCATTGGCTCGCTGGGATTCAAAAGAAAATAAATTAGCGCCATGCTTTCTGTTTCTCTTTGTAAAAGAACATTATATGTCATAAAACGTGTAGTAAATGTGATCAAGATAATGAAGATAATGGGTTTAATCTTATACCAGTTGTTGCTGTTGTGTCAGTGTTTATTAGAGCAGACAAGTAAAATATGTGCACTGAAAATCTGTGGAGAATAAATGTAGGTTGTATACGTGTAATCAGGGCTGCATCTGTGTAATATGATGATAAACAGCAGAAAACAGTGAGAAATGTCTGTTACAGTTTCATATTTTGTCTAATCAAAATTGAGCAAAACTTTGTATTTTTTGCTTAATAATGATATAAACAAAACTAATAACTAATAATTGATGATCAAACTAGCTGCTGATTCATTTTCTGTCCAGAGATGAATCTACTAATTATTTCAGTTCTTCTGTTATTTAAGAAGAATCAAAGTCATCTTTAGAGCTTCTTCCGGTGCTTTCAGCTGTGTGTAGTGGTCTTCCTCTGTCAGACACCTGGAAGTTTCTGTGTTGCCATGACGATGTCTCCATTGTTGGCACATGAGTTGTTGTTGTCACGTAACTGAAGTGTGATGATAACAATAGAGCAACAGGTAGTAGTAGTAATAGTACTACTACTAGTAGTATTAGTAGAAGAAACTGCTCTAATTAACAATTTAACCAGTACTAATTAGGCTAATGACTATTTTTAAATGACTCATTGATATTTTTTTAATAATCCAAAAAATTTTGTTTATAAAGGCGACATTTTGCCACTACAGGTTCAGAAAGAGTCCCCCACCCCAAAAAATGTAATTATTAGTCACATAAAAACAGAGAAAAGCTGCAAATTGACCAAATTACTTAATTAAGCCATTTTTAAGTTTCTGTCACATGACAAAGTCCAGTAATCGATCTAACACTGTGCCGATGCTGCAGGTGGGAGAGGCTCCGTCGCCTCGTCTCAGCGGCCTCCTGACCAGAGACCTCGTCAACGGCACGACGAGGTGGTACAACGGCGTGGACCGGGAGGTGGAGCTGCGGGTCGAGTCGCGCAGCATCTTCCTGCCCAACGTCACGTGCGATGACGCCGGCGCCTACGTGTGTCACCTTGCGGCACCTGTGGGAGAGCAGAACAAGGAGGGACTGGTTCTCCTCACTCTGACAGGTAAATCCCAACATGTGACATCACTTCTCTCTGAGATCTCACAGGCAGATTTTCCAAACTTTCCCAGCTCTCTGTTGGGAAAACGTGACTTAAATTTGACTCATGGGACTCGGTGGTTTGAGCATGTGACCTGTGACATGATCCATAGAGGAAGTTTCTGAACCTACAAACCAGTGTCCAGCCTCAGTGGTTTCAACTGTGGTTACCTCTGGTGACTGCACCCAGTGAGCAGCTCAGTGCGTAACTTTACTTTCTGTTTTCATTTCCAGATTGTTCCGACGGAGCTGCAAAACAGCTGATGACAGACACTTACTTGGTCATTTTTGCTTCATTTTTGCTGATGTTGGCGCTTGTAATATTCCTCATAAGCTATGTAAGTATCACATGCACACTAAAGCTTTTGATTTGTACAAGCATTAAAAATGACTCACAGGGACAAAAGCACAAAGCAACAACAAACTAAACTTAGTTTTTCATAAAGTACAGCTGAGCGTTATTGTTTCTAAGTGTAATTTTCCGTGTGTTCCTCACAGGGGAGTCTGAAGAACATCCTCAAAGACAGAAACAAGGCAGCAAAGAAAGAAATATTTCTGGATGCACCTCTGAAACCGCTTCAGAAAAAGGACTTGATGTTGATCTATACTTTGGGTCCAAAAACGTCCACGATGAAGCACGTCTGTGTTTGAAACCGGAGAAGAGGAAAAAGTTAGGAGACCTGCGTCCTACTGACCTGGACGACTCCCTCTCTGAAGTCATCAAATTGTATCCACAACTCTATCCACAGGGATCCTTTACGTCATAGTCTCTGTTTCTTGTCCTCAGCTGGTCCCACTTCTGATCTAATATGTGATAAGTTCAGTGAAAACAAAAAGGTGGACATCTAAATTATAGCAAAAAGAAGTGACAGAAATGGACACCTTCACCTTCACCTGCAGAGATGACAAGAACGCTGAGTCAAGAAAACCGGCCCCTTAATCCACTTAAACCACAATCACAGACTCTCGTTAAACGACGCATCTACTCGTGATACATCAACTGAGGACAAGGACGAGGAGGTAAAAAAAAAAAAGTGGATAGAGAGAGGGATCTTCAGGCAGCTCAGGATCAGGATGGTGTCGACTGGGCCTCAGGGAGTCAGAGCGGGCTGTCGGCGGCATGTTAGAGATGGGGGTCAGCAGCTTGCATGGTGGTGTACACCGCTGCTATCACTGTGTGCAGACACACAGGTAGATGGATAGATAAAATATAATAAGCATGAAAACACATAGTATACACATAAATAACGGAGTAAAACATAGAACTAAATAATAAATAATAATAAGGTTTAATATATTGAATACTCTACAATGATGGCCATATGTGCTGGGTCGGTGGTTCGATTCCCAGCCCATGTCCTATCATTGGGAAAGACACTGATGCCCGACGTTGTAAAGCGTGTTGAAAAAGCTAATGTATAGATGTGAAGTAAAGGCCTTATAGAAGCAGACAGTTGTTGAAGGTTCTTCTCACTGTCAGCACAGATGATGTTAAAACCAACAGACCCACAATAATGTGAACTTTTTGCTTAACACAGGAACAATTTAACTTTTAAACTACAGCAGCAGAAAGGCAGGAAAAATACTTCTTGTACTTGATATAAACTGAGAACACACTTAATAAGAGATTTTTTTTGATTAATGGATTAATACATGTGCTGAGGTGGGAATATATAAAATATAACGGTAACTGAGAGACAAACAAGGTGCTGGTTCAGAGGTTTTAATGTAGTGGTGAAACCTCTGAACATACTGAAGAGAGAAAATGTCGATTTTATTTTTATTATTTTTCTACTTTGTACTTGTAAGCATCAGAACTTCTTCCTGTATTCTGACTATAACTTTACCTGGGTTAAGATTGTTTCACGCTACGAAGTTCTCGGTGTGTATTTTGCTGTGTTACTGTGTTTTTCACGTCTGAAACTATTTTCTGTAGGAATTCACCTAAACATATGTTGAGTCAGAAAATTAAATGAGAAATGTGATATCTTCTGTCTTTAGTTGCACAGAGAAGCAAACCTGAAAGTGCCCTTTCAAAATAAGAACTGAAAAAGCACATGCTCGGACGCCTCCGCTCTGTGCGGCTGGCATTTTGATCTGACCTTTATTTTGACACAAGGGAAAAACCCGGACACACGCCTGGTGGTGTCTGGGTGTTTTCATATGGCAGGAACTTCTCTTTTTCAGACACTGACTCATGTTAACTGCTGATCCAACATTTTTATGATATTAGATGCAAATCCACTATGTTAATGTTGTGTTTTTGTGTTGTAGATTTTAGTGTGTGATGATTGGTTTGAAGCTGAAGGTTTAACAGAGGAGGTCACGTAAAGTTGATGTTATATAGCTGATGTGCTCCATAAGCTGGATGTTGTTTATAATAATGAGTTGTACTGTAAGTGGCAGCACACTGTTAACACAAGTTAAGTCTTATTTGAAGTGTTTTTGTGTTATGTTGTGAGAGAGAGAGACTTTGGATTTCAGAGGAGTTAGTAGATGTAAAGCTGGTAATATTTGTGGTACTGATGAAAACAAATCTTGTCAGCAGTGGATCAGTGGAATTTTTGGGGGTTTTAGGGGGAACTCCACCTCACGCCTCGCTTCAGTAGCTGTTCTCTAAAAGCAGGCGTCTTCCCAACACTGCGCTAGCACTAAATAGTTTCATTTGACAGCAGAGGAAATTACATCTTCAGTTTCTGTCACATTAACTGTTTGTGTTGTTTTGAGTAAAATGCACTTTAACAGCTGCACTACTGCTGCATTTAAACCAGTTTAACCAGTGTAACTCACCAACTGTATGAGCCAATATAAATAAAAACGTACATAAAATGAATTGTTTTCCTGGTTTTAAAGTTGTAATAAAGGGTTCAATTTAAGTTTAATTTAAGACTTTTCAGACTTTTTTAGATATTAATATCTTAATATAACAGACATTCAGTGGAGGAAAGCATAAAAAAATATCAATGCACTTGAATTTATTGACATCACATGTTTTAGTCCTGCTCAAATCTTTTCACATACCCTGGAGAAACAGGAGAAATGAATACATCATTCTTTAATGTGTATGTTTTACATAAGCTCAGTGGTCAGATGCACCAGTACTGCACATTTTCAGGCAGGTTTTACTAAAATCACAGACTAAGCTATGAGCTACAGGATGTTTCTATTCACCAGAATAGAAAACCACCATCACCCACAGTGTGAATGTCGTCGTTAGTTGGTTTTTAGGTGAATTAATTACCTGTATTAAAGGAAATGAACCTAAAACTATTTCTTCTGCCCGACTTCACTCATACTGCCCAGTAACACTCAAAAAACAAGAGTTGCTTCTTTTAAAAATAGCACCTGGACATAGCAAACAAACCTTAACCATATTACCACTGTAAAACTTACCAGTTAGTTATGTCTGTAAGTTGAGTCATGGCAAGAAAGAAGTCTAGTTGCCATGACTCAACTTCCAGACAACTTCACCTGGATGACTGAGAATCTTCAGAGACATCAGTTAATTATCTGATAACTAAACAGACGTCTTTTACATGATCTTAGTCAGTAATATCGCATTTAGTCATTTTGTATGTCTTTTGATATTTTATATGGTATCTTGGTCATTTTGTGGGTGTTTTATGGTTGTTGCAGTCTCTTTCTGTGGTATTTTTTTAATCTAGTGTTTGTTGTTTTTGAGGTTTTTTTGTCTCCTTTTGGTATTTTTTTATTTTGTTTTGGTCATTTGTGTCTTTTTTTAGTGATTTTGTGTGTCCTTTTCAACATGTTTTCTGTCGTTTTGGCCATATTTGATCTTCTTTTGATCATTTTGTGTCTTTTAACTGAGTTCTGCAACTTTCAACAAACAAATATTAACATTTACTCCATACTGTGCCGCAGGCCGAGGGGCCCCGCTGACGTCTCAGGTCCCTGTTAATCCATCCACAGTTATACAGACTCACTAGGAGTTTAAATAAAATATGAATTTCTCTGTCATTTGACAAGAAGTGGAGAAAAAGGAAATGTGCTTTAACTACTTTAGTCACCATCACATACACACATGCAACTTGAAGCATATATATAACATATATTACTATGTACTGTACTGAAAATATTACTTAAGAACAAAGTATTAGACATACTTAAAGTACCAAAAGTAAAAACAATTTAGCAAAATTGTCCATTTCAAGTCAAGTCAATTTATTTTTAAGCACATTTAAGAATACGTCAGCATAATCATATTATATTTTTTAACATTTATATTATTTTAATTACAGTTTCAGCTTTTGCAGCAAGCATGAATCTGTATAGATATTCAGAAAATGAAGTAGTTATTGACTAACAGTTATTATACGCGTTCGTGTTATCGCAATGTTATTAAATCTTTTTCCCCCTTTGAAGCAGCTGTCGGTTGTCGTGGCCGAGTGGTTAAGGCGATGGACTAGAAATCCATTGGGGTCTCCCCGCGCAGGTTCGAATCCTGCCGACAACGCAGAGTTTATTTTTTCTCTTTATAATCAAATACTTGTCTTCAATCTCGCATTTATCCATGTTAAGCTTTTACGTTACTTGCATGATGTTTAAACGCATTTAGCATAACATAGTACCGTAGTGTTCAGTTTTTTTTTCTAACACTGTTTCCTGCCTAAATTCCAAAAATAAAATTTATTACGTGTAAAAGGCTGCGGTGAAATAGAATGTAATAGACAAGAATAAACCTTTATTATCCCACGAATGAGAAATGTAAGTGTCACAGAGCTCTTATAACAAAAGGAATATAGGAGAAGAACAAGTAAGTTAGTTATCTATATACACAAAATAACCCTATATACATAAGCAACCAAAAATAAATGAGCGTTTAAACTTTAAAGTAATTATGTGTTTTGCGTAAGACGTAGAGGCATTAAGATAAAACTATATAAAACAAGCAATGTGAAAAGACAATATCCATCCATCCATCCATCCATTTTCCTAACCGCTTGTCCTCGTAAGGGTCGCGGGGGGTGCTGGAGCCTATCCCAGCTGTCATCGGGCGAGAGGCGGGGTACACCCTGGGCAGGTCACCAGTCCGTCGCAGGGCCGAGACCACAGACACAAAACAGAGACCATGCACACTTGAAGACAATATCAAATGACACAAATGTTGACATAAAACGAATTCCTTTATTGTTTTATTGTTTTGTAATGCATATAACCTGCTGTTTGCATTTGAATGTCATTTAAAGCATAGCTTTAAATAGCTTTCATTAATAATTTTTTTTGTTAATGACATTTTCACAATTATTTCTATGTTTACTAAGCTAGCCGGTCATGTTGATTAATTTAATCTTATCTTAAGGCTAAATAAACAAATAATTACCTTTTAGATGTTCGATCTGAACTTATTTTTTAGAATATGTGTTTTCAGATACAGTTGATGAAATTGCTGTGTAACAGACACACATAATTTAATGATAATTAATTTCAATTACGTTATAGTTATTCTCGACATTTATTTTGAAAGCTGGGTTACTTCGTTTCCGTTTTGCTGCTGTTACTTGGCAACGACGCTGCTCTGCGCGTGCTGGCTGGGCTGCTGAGGTTAGCCCCAAAGCTAGCATTGCTAGGCTAGCAGGGCAGATAGAAAATGTAAACATGGATAATGACGATGACCTGGACGAACTGCTGGACGAAGTTGAAAAGAAGTTTTGTCGCAACGTTTGTGTCGCGTCTTCATCTCACGGGGACTCGCGCGAGGCTGGAAAATGCGGGAAAGACAATGACGGACATGTAAAAAACAGGTAAACAAAGCTAGTTTTGCTAGCAGATGTCAACTAAAGGCTAAAATATGTGCAGAGTGGTCTCACGTTTTAAAATTACTTAATTTTTCCAACCTTCTCAGCGTTGATAACGTTTAATGGGTTTAATGTGATGGACTTTGAATGACTCAAACGTTGACTAGCAATATACTACAAGCTTAGCAAAAATGCAGAATATCAGTGCAGTTAGCTTGTGTACTGACTGACAAAAATGTTGATGCTTTTCTGAATATTTTACAAATGTCTGTCAAGGGTATTATATTTAGCTACATCCTAATTATATATTCATCAGTTTATCGGTTATATCTCGTGGGTAAATATAAAAGTAGTCAAAAGCAGCTATGTATAAAACTGAACCAGGACAACACCGCAGTTAAAATGTAAATAGACACTAATGAAGTTGCTCATGAATATTTTATTATTTGGATTGTTCATAACTACATGAAACTGTCATTGTAGCCTTATTCAGACTATGTATGGCAATAACAATGAGTCCTTTATTTATGTTTTTCTCAAAAGTTAATCACCATATCACCTTTATAGTATTGTAAAGTACTGTACATATTCAGCAAACTGAGGAAGTAAGTAAGATTTTAGTTAATCACTGTAAACTCCTTCCAAGATTACAAAAATCTCAAATTCTTATAAAAACACTGCCTGCCCAAAACACTGATGTTTCATTAACATAGAGTTTTATTGCCAGAACTAATCACTGACATTTGTCAAACAATTTAAAGGCACTAATTCATGTTTCTGTTGCCTCAGGTTTAGTAACACAGAAGCTGAACAACCGACAAGCAGCGTCACTGACGATATTGACGCACTTCTGGAAGAATTACTGGAGGAAGAGCACGGAAATTCCTCTCAACTAAAGGTAAACGCACACCTGTGATACACACCTTCTCTGACTGAGTATCATTACTGAAAGAACTCACCGGGCCTTAGATTTATCAATGTGCTACAAGGTTATTTGGTATAACTGCAGCTACGTATATTGTTTTAGTACACACTTGCAGTATTTTTAAACTGTAATTGCACAACACCAGAAAGTCGACTTTACTTTTCATCACAGCCAAACATTATTATTATCATGCAGCTGCTTCATCTCCAAGTCTGTAACTGCATAGGAAAAATAAATTTGAACCAGAAATGTGATTAAATCTTAGGTGGAAATGTATGTATTAGGTTTTATTCTGTGAGAACTGTGTTTTTTACTATATGTTGACAGTCTGTGATCTGCATTTTTATCTATCAATTCAGACCAAACAATTTACTGCAACACCACAGGCAAAGAAGAAGCTGTCATCTCAGTCTGGAGGGAGAAAGTAAGTCATGGAGTTTATTGTGAATAAAATAAAATGCAGGAGGGAATAACAATCACAGGGTATAAACAAAGAAGCAAAATGGATTCGGCCATTTTAAAGGTTTTCAGCCCAGTCCAGCCAGTTCAGCAATCTAGTCCGATTGTCTGTGCTGTAGCATGTCTACATATGTTCAGCCAAATATTTGACGTTTTTACATAATTAATGTTTGCAGCTCTAATTAAATACCAACTTTTTGGTGTTTTGCTCAGGAAGATAAATGATGGCCACATATATAGTACAGTAAACATGGGAACTAGATGTTTCTCATTATGCTTTATGTGTTCTTTGTATTGTTCTTTTGATTTTCATACATGCAGATGCTGTTTTTGTGTGCATTTGGAGATGTTCTGCTCTGTTTGTTCTGCATCCAGGTGCTGTCCTGTTTTCGTCGGAGGGAGCTCTGTCACAAATGGTGTTGGAACAGCCACATCCAAGAGGTATGAAAAAATGATTTCATGCTGCTAGTCTCTGTCTCGTCTTGCCTTTTTATAACGATATAGGACTCTGGTACAGATGAGTTTTTGGTGACTTACCTGATCACTTACCTGCCAAATGTACAGAACATTTGTTTAAACCAGTTATATGGTAAAGTAGAACTTGTACTGCATTACTGCAGATAAAATGCATATTTTCATTCCTTTTAAAATACACCTCTGTAACTAACAGTGACTGGTGAACAATCTGTGTCAACAGGTCATGTGATCAGTTGAGGTGTACGTCCTGTGACTTCCGGGTGCTGACATTTGATGACTGTGAGTGGGACTCATCCTGTGATTACCTGTTCCTCAGGTGAGTCTGCAGACTGACTGCTGTGCAGCCAAGAATACTCCACATACCAGACTTACTCCTCTCTCACAGCATGGTTTTTGTTAGGTCATTACTTCACAATAATTATACATGCAGTGAAGGTGAATGTGTCACTTAAAATAAAACAGTGTATAACTGCAGCTCCTTGTATTTAGTCACAACTGAAAAAAAATCAGTTGTGACCAGATTGTTGTGTGGCTTAAAAAGTTCCTTGTGAGCATGGATGAATTACTGATAGGGTAAGGGAGCTCATAATGTACTTCTGGGTTGGAAGCTGTCAGACTGTTTGCGGTTTGCAAATTTGAAAATCTAAATGTTCTGGCATCTGATAAGGGATTTTCTTGTCTCCCCTGTTCTCTGTTCCATCTGTCTTCTCCGTCCAGGATGTGGACATTGTCCCCTGTCTTTCAGGTGCACATGGGTTTGCGAAGCAGTTGGCAGTGTTGTTCTTTTTGTTGTTTTTTTCTTCTCTGTCTGTTGTAGATGTGTTTTTCCTAGCTCTTTTTGTAAATTTGATAAAATCAAATTCAGTTTCATCATATCTACGGGTTTTGAGTGCTTCCTTGTTATGATTATGTTCCATCTCCTTCCGCTGACCACTTGTAGGCTTTTGGATGATTTTTCAGTCTGGTCAGAGGGTGGCAGTATTAAGCCATGAATCTGATCTTCTTTGATTATCAGTTATTTCTTTTCTTAGCATCTACTGAAACACACAAATTAAACAAACGAGGTGGAAAACATGTACTTCTGTGCACTATGTAGAAGCCTCTCAACGGCAATTGAAAACGGAAAGCCACATTTTACTTTAAGAGTAAAGTGAGTAAAAGGTGAGTCGTAAAACCTGTTAAAATTTCACACTTACATGCACATCAAATGACAAAAGTCCCTGTGCAATGGGAACAATTCTACATCTGCAGACCAGTGTGACTAGAATACAAACAAGGAGAAGCACCGATAAACCACAGTGTCAAAATACATGTAGGGAGAGTTACAAACTAATGAAATCAGTTTATGAGAAAGGTTGTACAATTTATTACTTTGGATTAGAGTTCTCACCTGGAACTTCTCTCCCAACCTGGTGAATGTAAACAAGATCTGCTTACGTTCTGACAAGTTGGCACTACTAAAAATATCCTGAATGTAAGGAGGACAAGAAAAAGAAGAAGGTAAACAAAATGTGTCGCTCCTGAACTTTTTTTTTTCTACAACATAAACCGAAACAAAACTTGAGGATGTTATAGTGCAGTCGACGGTGAGAGAAAACGGCAGCTGTGACATCGTAGGTGGTTTATCATGCAGTCAGTCTTCAGAGCTTTGTGTCGTTGTTGTTGTGGTGATACAAAACAGCTGCTGCTTTACTTTCTGCCCCCATCAGTCTGATCCCCACGTGTAGCTGTAATTTCTGAGGATGTGCATGATACTGAGAGTCTGATGCAAAAATGTAGTTAAAACAAAGTTCTGTACAAATGTGATGCAAACTACAGCAATCGTCCCTTCAAAGCGTTAAAAGTGATTCCGCTGCTGCTGCTGCTGAATTTCATGATTGGCAGCAGCGCACTTGTCTTTCACCTTTACACAGCATCTTTGCCTCGCGTCTCTCCTGGGGCACGCTTTGCAATTTCTGGACTCGTCCCTAATGAGAATATTATTATACCATTTATGTAAATATATGCTGATTCTTATTATTGTGCAAACACCACCTGTCAATCAAACAGTGTAGGTAAGAGCGTACGTTGTCCTTTGGATCTGAGTTTCTTTAGGTGGTGCTCTTTATGTTGTCTGCACAGCCATGGTGATTATCGCTGCTCATTTTAAAATAACAGTTCTTCTACAAGTCTACAAATACCTTCTCCATATAGTACTTTTCAAATGTAGACATGATATTTTTAGGCTGTGCAACTTGTGGATCATGAGGATTATTCCTCTGTTTTATCTTTTATCTTCCTCTGAGCTCACGTCCTGCCTGTCAACATGTCTGCTGATGGTAAACCATCATCATGGTAAACCATCTGACAGTAACACAAATTACAGAGGCTTAGTAGAGTTTTATTATAAGTTTTGTTGAATTTAAAAATGAACAAAATCATCTGTTAATGTGCCAATTGATAATTCAGTTTAATTGACAAAAGTACATGAAATTTAATCACTTACTCTGCTGCTCTCTTTCAGCTTCTAGTTTTGATTTTGTGGCTTATCTCCAGTTAGATTCATTCTCAGAGTATAACTGAGGCAGCTAAACTCATGAAGCAACATCTGTTAAACCCTCTGGACACTACCTGCAATCAGAGTACAGCTTTTAGCAACTAGAACCATAGAGTTCCCTCAGGAAAACGGTTCTTCAGATGGTCACACACAGATATGGTGACTGTGTTGCTCTGTGTCTGTTAGATATGGTTTCAGAGACTGCCGGTAGGTGACATTATGTCAGATTTATGGTGTTTGTTGCATGTTTTGTTATCCCAAAGTGTTCAAAAAATAAAATACAGCTTTAATCAGTGACATGTGATTAACGCAAGTGTCTGCTGCTGTTGTAGTAAAGTTTACCTTCAGTTATTCCAATTGCTAAATTATCTTGGTATTGTTTCCATCTCATGGCTCATTTTCTCAGTTGAAAGTTTCACAGTTTCATATTCATCCACACTTTAGTTTGAAAATTTAAAAAATGAACATTAAATGAGGTCCACGTGGCCCACAAAGACACTTTAATAAGCATAGAGGAGAGATTTTAAAAAATCAGCTCAGGTAATGTTTGTCTCCCAGGAAGTGAACTTTTTGTGTTATAAATTCATTCAGTTTCTTATTTGCTCTGGTTGTCAGCTTTAGTTGAGTGTGGTGTTAGTTGACCCTGTGGCCGTGCACTGGTTTCCAATGAGTTTGTAAATGCTTGAAACCTGCATTGTGTGTGTGTGTGTGTGTGTGTGTCCGTGTTTACTTGTTGGCAGTCGCCTTTGCTGGTGCAGTGCTGCATTTCTTGACACATTACCACCATCAGTGAAATGGTGTGAGACCATTAACAGGAATGAGCATCATGTCACCTGCTTGTGCAGGTGCATGAGAGCAAACAAACCTGGGTCCTCTTATAAAGAAATTCACAGTGAGAAGCAAACAATGAAATAAATAGAAAGTATATTAGAAATGTGGCCACTGAAGAATGCTCAGCACTGGAAATGTTCCAAACTGTAAGATGGGAAATAAATCTAGCCACTTAAAAACAGTTTTTCTTGTCTGCCATCTCATTATAATAACCTGTCAACATATTGCCTTTTTATATATAACACATATAAAACACAGGAAGTAAAATAAGTTTCTTACTCTGCCTGTGAGTGTTAATCTGCCTCTACTAGCATACACGATAATTTAGCAAAGGTCCAATTAATTGCATGAATCTAGGACTGGGTGATAATTCAGCGTTACTGTTTTATCTGAATAAAGTCGTGATAATGCCCAAGTCCACACACATTTCAGCACAAAGCAGCACTTTTTCTCCCAAGTGAGCACTTTTCTTTTAGTGTGACTTTAAGTTCAGAGCACTTTGAACCACTCAGGAACGCTGTCATAACTTTGGCCTTCATGTGTCCTTCGTGTTATCAACTAAAAAGCATCGGTGCTCCAGAAGTGGAGCTTTGACCAGCCAGTCACTAAAGGTGAAATAAATGGATACACAGCCTTCAGACTGTGGTAAGAGAATAATCTAAATTTATGTGTAAAACTTCATCTGAGCTGCAATAGAAAACAACCACTATGTCCTTTAAGTATTAACACACAAATCATTGTATTGTTCCTGTTCGTTTGAACACTTTGTTCAAACCATCACAGTGTAGAGTGAAACACTCAGCTAATGAAATCAGTCAAACCAGACTGTGTGTGTGTTAAAGCAACTTTGACTTATAAAAACATACAAAAACATTTTGACTTCACTTCAAAGTATCTGCTGATGTGGGAAAAAAATAGAGATCTCACAAGACCTCTGCATGAAGCTTTAAAGGTTTACAGAGTAAAGAGTTTAGATATTCATCAGTCCACACTTCAGATAAACTGAAGTCTGTAAATGTAGGCTGTTTAGTATTGTGGCCACTCTCCTTAGAAGTGGGCGTCCAGCTGACACCCAGAATCCCAATGAGGTAAAGAAGAAGCTCAGTGTAGCAGCTAAAGCCTCAAGGCAATCACCGGTTCTTTGCTGTTGCTGAAAGATGGTGCTATTTCAACTGGGCGTAGTACAGCCCACAGGAAGTCTTCCTTCAAGCTGGCCAATCAGAACAGAGTGGGACGGAAGGAAGGGGGGCCATTCTTCCAAGTCTGTGGTGGCCAGTGTCATCTTCTGTGGTGACAACACTGACAGGCTGGACATGGGTGTGGAGCTGGACCCTTTACACCAGAGGTCCCCAACCACCGGGCCGCCGACCGGTACCAGTCCATGGGTCATTTGGTACCGGGCCGCACAGAAAGGAAAAAAATATTTTATTTCCGTTTTATTGATAATCACAATCTTTTATTTTGAAAAACCGGATTCTCTGCCGTCTTCTCCATTTGCGGTCCGTTTGGAAACGTGCCTGGTGCATTGAGCATGTCTGTGCTGAGAAGAGGATCAATTGCTGGAGATTGCAAATAACGGTGGCTTTAAAAGTAACTGGCAATCATCAAAATCATTATTTATTTCATCACTGTTTATTGGTATTACAGACTTATTTTAGTCCATCTGTAGATTTCCTTTGTTCTTACTGAGTTTTAGGTATTTGTGTTATTTTGTAGTATTTGTGTTGGTGTGGTTCTTTTCCTTGTTGTCGTCCTTTTCTTTCCCTTTGAACAGAGAGCAGCTGTAACCGGCACAATATATTCCCACTGGGATTAATAGTTTTTCGTTAATATTTTTTAAAATCTTGAATCTTGAATTAATGACATGGGAGCTCAAACAAGCCTTTTTAGTCTCAAAGCCTGAAGAGCTGCTGCATTAAGACGAAAAGAAGATAAGAAAAGAACTGCAGAGCTGGTGATTTCTCTGTGGGTGCAGTGCTTTAAGAGACAATTCTCCCATCACGTGTTGCCATTTAGAGCTGAAATAATCAGTCAATTAATCAATTAGTTGATCATCAGAAAACTCACCGGCAGTAATGTTGATGATCACTTCGCTGTTTGAGTTATTTTTTACGCAAAAATTACAGACATTGTCTTATGCAAAAGTACACTGAAAGGGCAGTTTCACAGCTTTTCAGCTTTCTTCCTGTGGTTCTGGTTTGGGGAGTATAACATATATCACTGCTTCTAGCTGAAAAACTCCTCTTTTGTATCATAAAAAAGTTCTAAAACATTAAAAACACATGCATCTGTTCATAACTGTTAAGTTTCTGTTTTATTGTCTGTTTCATCTCTACACTACAGATATTTCTCCTCACAGCAGATGTATGTATATAGATATATGTTGTGTTTTTCTCTCACTGAATCTGAAATGGGGAAGATGAACTTGAAGCAGCACTAAAGAACTGACCGTATCTTCAGTAATGGTTAAACTGTGCTTTTCTCCGTCTGTGCAGGAACAACATGCCGGACCGCCACAAGCTCAGAGCCAAGCTGAAGAAGAAGAGGGGTTTACGGGCGTACGCCTGTCAGTGCAGCTGGTTCTCCTGCTCAGAGCCCACGGACCTCAGGGACCAGCCTCACCTCAGATGGGTCTGTGGAAAACACCAGGACTGATGTTCATGCCTCACTGCTGCAAAGCTGCTGTTAAAAAAACGTACAGTGATCCGGGATAACGGGACAGAACAGGAACATTACAACAGAACCTTCTCTCTGTCTCTTTATCCGTCTGGCTGACTTCTCTCTTCAGTCCACTTTTAACGCATTAGCCCTTCACTTATCACTTATCACTTATCGGTTGCTGCTTGAGCATGGAGGTACACGACAGCATCATCATCAAACATCAGACATCAGGTTGGGACAGCAGGATGTTTTTGTCTGTGTCAGAGTAGGTGATCACATAGTTCTAGCTGTGACCTGGCAGAGAGATGTGACAGACTGGTACCTGACAAATCAGTCTTTCACCTTTCAGCTTGTGTGATGTTATTAGAACGGTGATATATTCTCACATGGAGATTATAGTGAGAGATTTGCTAGTTGCTTGTATCTTTGCTTGTCTCAATGACACACCAAAAAGGCAGGTGTGATGCCGTCTGTTTCACAGAAGACATAAAATATCCTCTGTGCTGCAAAGTTCAACCTGGTTGAAGTCAAAAGGTCAAACCCTGTGCTCCACAAACCAATGTGATAGGTTACCTGGCACGAGTCTGATACGTCACAAGTTGGACGTATAGGTTTTTACACAGCGTTCGTACAATAACAGGAAAAACAGGATATGACGTCATGTAACATGAACGAAATTGGGATGATCACTTTTCACTCATGAAGAAATCAGTTGATGTTTTTTGACTTTTACTGAGCTCATCTACATTCTCTCATGTTTCTGCACCACAGATGAACTCGTGTTTTTCTGCAGCAGGTATCAGGACATGAAACTTGATGTTTAATAAGAATGACAGAGAAAATCAATCAACCATTAAACTGTAAGATCTGGAACAGTAGAATTAATGTTTTTTAAAATGAGTTTGCTTTATGTTTTTGTTGCCGTTAAGTTTAGTTGTAACGATTATCTAACTTGTCCTAGATGCTTATACTTAATAACTTTTCTATAATTAAATCAGTTCAAACCAGCCCTGATTCATATCGAAGGGTGAAATGTTTCTGTTTGTGCAGATTTTAGGTGTAGTTTTTTTTATCTTATGTCTGTAGTACATCAACTAACAGTAACGTAGCATCAATCACCCTGACTTATCATTAAAGTTACAAGGAACCTGCTTTTTCTTCATGTTATTTAACAGATCTGCAGTTTCTTTTGCTCCGATGCTATTTAGTGTTCCTCTGATATCAACTTTCATCCAGTGCTCAGTTTAGTGTTATCCGAGCTTGATGAAGCCATATGGACGAACAGCAGCAGTGGAATTACTCAGAAAGTGATGAGTGGGAAGCTGTGGTGTCTGGTTCTCTGCTGAGAGTCTGTAACACTGTGGTTGATTAAAAAAGAAAAACGTCATAAATGTTGAATTTCATGTTGTTGTTGCTGGTTTTTTTATCCAGCGTGTCCAGCTTGTTTGCTAAAACATTTTCTCATTGACATATTAGTATGTTGTGTAGTATTCATAGATGATAAAACTGTGAATCTCACTTAAACAGTTCTTTCAGTAGAACCAAATCCAGGCTCCATGTGACTGGCACATTACGTTTAAGGTCTTAGTTACCCAACAAAGTATGTTTTCAGTTCAAGCTAAAGTGTATTTAGCTGCAAAATGTTGCTGAAACAACAAACGTTGCTGCTGCTGTTCTGTTAAAATGACCTGAAACTGACCTCTGTGTTTTCTAGTATTTTATGGCACCGGTCATTGTTTCAACAGAGCACAGTTGAAAACCATGTGCATTTTCATATTTGATCAGGAGGTTAATCTCTTTACTATATGACCATAATCTGATGAAACTCAAACCTGTGATTCACACTGTGTGTGTCTGTTACACAGCAGCCTGCAGGTTACTGACGCTGCTTTACTAGATCAGACTGTATGTAGGTGTTTAGTGCAGTAAGTACCAATGTGAGAGGTACGCTGGACGGCAGAGTTGCACTTTAAACAGGAGACTGCGCATCTGAAGTTATTTTCTCACACACTTATTCTTTTCTTCCTCATCACAGACAGTCACTGTGAGTTTTGCAGTGTTTCTGTTCCTGTGAATAAACTACAGGCAGCAAAGATCGTCCACACACTGTTTATTGTCGTTGCTTTGTGGCAGAAGTGATTAGTACCTGCTGGGGTTCCTATTGACGCTCAGCTGGGGAGAGCTCCAGCTCGTCTGACACACAGTCCAACAATTATCCTCTCTGAGGAAAACACAGGCCTTCCTGCTGCGAGTGTGAAACAACAGCGGTGGGAAGACGGTGTCAGATCCCTGTGGTTTGTAACGTGTTGAATGTGTGTGACAGCCTCGCGTGTCATTATTCATTTGCGGCTCTCTCAGTGAAAGGTGCTGCATTGTTCCGTTCACTCGCTGCCCCGATGATCAGGCTGGTGCTTAACATAACAAGGCACAAAGACCTGGGGATGATGAGTGTCCCTGATTGTTCTTCTGAGTGCAGAGGTACAGAACATACTGTGCAGCCAACCAATAATGGCAGATGCACATTTTAAAATAGTGTAAAGCAGCTTTTTGCTGCTTTAGCAGCAGATTAACTCGTTTGTGCAGCATTTTGTTTCTGTTAGTGGTCACGTAGACGTTCGTTGGTTGATCCTTCCTGACCTTTTATCTAATACCAGCATCAATGTTCACTTTCCTGTTGTACACAAGGAGCTGAACTTTCTCTGCTCTGTTTCTACCTCTGACTAATACATTAGTCTTTGCACATAGCAGAGGTAGATTTAATTGTGGTAAATATCCTAAATGTCCACAAACATGGAGGTACGTGGCTAAAAGCTTAGAGAAAAGCTACAGTAGCTAAACGTTTAGAGGAGTTTCCACAGACGCAGCACTGTGCTGATGTCTCAGGCACTAAAAATAAAGTAATGATGCTCTGAAAGGAAACGTCAGAATAGTTTTTGTCTGTTGACATCAGAGAAAAAACCTAAATCAAATCAATTACTACTTGTCAGGCGGGTTTCCAGAGTTGTTCTGTAGATTTATCAGTCTCAGTGTTTTTTATCTCTTGTCATGTGATCCCAGACTGACTCCATGAGGCTGAGATGGAGACTCTGTGGAGGGGGGGGGGGGCCACACCGTCAGTTGCAGGACTTTTTCCACAGATTAAGAAAGATCTCCGTGCTCAGGTAAATTAGATTTTATTGTTTGCTTTAAATGTCACAGTCTCGTGGGCATTTTTCCATGAACAGATCACACTGCGTCACCACAGAGGATGATGACCTTTCCTCTATCACCACTGCTGGGTCAGTATTTGCTGACTTAATAATATTAATAATGAAATAAGCCAACACGACTTGTTGTTTTCCATCTATAGCAAATATAGATCCTCTCAGTTTATATGTTAAATGACAGAGAAGAAGATCTTCAGTGCAGTGCAGCAGAAAGAGTCGGCTTCATGTTCAACTTTTATTTCCAGTGAGAATCAGATTCAGGGTTTTCTTCCTTTTTTTTCTGAATGAATTATTTTATTTAGGAATGAATCTCCGTGTCACTGTGACCTGATGTGATTCCACCTGGGATTCAAACTGGTTCTTAAAGAAATAATGATCAAATTTTAAGAGGCTGTGGCTGCAGTCAGAATAAAACCATCTTCAGAATATATGTGGTGCAAAACCAACAAACTGACCTGAACCCATCAGGTAACAGTAAGGAGATCTCACACACACACAGACACACACACACACACACACAATAATTTATATCGTGGTTTAGCCATAAAGCACATAGACGGGTGGTTCTTAAAAGTCCAAAATATTCATATGCTGACTTCTTTCCTTCTAGTAATTTCTTTATTGTTGTAACATAAGGTGAATTAAAGCTGCTGTAGATATGAAATTTTACACATAAACACAAAAGCCCAAAAGTTTTGGGAATCATCAAGATGTTTTTTGGTAAATGTGAGACGAGACTTTGTGTTGTTTTTGGTCAGCAGTGGTTTTCACCTTTGAACTCTCCCATTTCTATCCAGTCTCTTTCTTATTGTTGAGTCATGAACACTGAGCTTAACTGAGGCTAGTGAGGCCTGCAGTTCTTCAGATGTTCTTCTGGGTTCTTTTATGTCTACTGGATGAGTCGTTATTGTGCTCTTGGAGTCATTTTTGTAGACCGGTCACTCCTGGGAAGCTTCACCACTGTTCCAGGTTTTCTCCGTTTGTGGATAATGGTTCTCACTGTGGTTCGCTGGAGTCCCAAAGCTTTAGAAATGGATTTGTAACCGTTTCCAGACTGATACATGTCGGTGACTTTGTTCCTCATCTGTTCCTGACTTTCTTTAGATAACAGCATGATGTGTTGCTGATCTTTACCGTCACTTTATCAGACAGCTTCTATTTAAGTGGTTTCTTGATTCAACAGGTCTGACAGTAATCAGGCCTGGGTGTGGCAAGTGAAATTAAACTCTTAGTTCATTTATGATTTAGCAAGTTACTTTTTCACATAGGTCCAGGCAGGTTTGGAGCTTTTCTCCCTTTATAAATGAAACCATCATTTAATAGCTGCATTTTGTATTTACTCTGATTATATCTGTGTGATATTAAAATTTGTTTGACGATCTGCATCATTTAAATGTGACAAATATGCAAAAGAAAAACAGGAAGGAGGCAAATACTTTTTTTTTTGGACTGTGTGTTACCATCTCTGAAGAGAGGAGTGATGGACTGAGGGAGGCAGACAGAGTGACACAAATGTGACTCAGTCTCTCTCCTGTCCAGGACAGCAGGAAGAACAGAGCGACAGGTCTGCTGAGGAGGAGGAGGAGGAGGAACAGGAGAAAAACAACAGCCGGAGGGATGGAGCACGTCGTGGGCACCATGTGTCGGGTGCGGTCATCTGCTGCCAACCTCCACCTTTCGGCCCAGGAAGAAACCACAGAACTGTGGTCTGTGTTTTAGCTTTTTAAGGCACACATATGCTGCTCTAATGCCAAACATTATTCAAAGTTCACCAGAAGTTTCTGTTTGATTTCCCTTTAGGCAGCTTTCAGGTTCAGTTCATTTCAGTCTGCAATGAAAATCGTTCTGACTTTGACTCGCTGCAGCTGTGTTTGCTGAAAAGATAACGCAGCAAAAACACTGTCTTCATTAAATATTCAGCCTCAGTTTGTTTGTCCTCGTGATAAAAGAAAAAGAAAGTTTTACAGTGCACCCTCAGAGAGATGGAGATCAGTGTGGGTTTCAGTACGAGTCACATAAAGATGTGGTGTTTGATGCTTTATTTTCCAACTAAACCATCTGGGAATAAATATTTTTCAGCAATGATTGTACGTTCATCAGCATCAGCATGCTGAAAACGTTTGTGGTTTACTGGAGCTTATCGCAGCTCTACCCCTTTCCCAGGCGCCCTGCTGCAGGTAAACAGTGGATGAGGAACGAGGCGAAGGAGTTCAGATGAAAAGTACAAGTACTCAACTAACAAAGAGACTTCTCTGGGCATCAATCTGACTTAGTTACTGAGAGAAAACAAAAGTATTTTAACACTGTTGAACTTGAAGCTGTTTATAACATGAATGTTTAAGTCTGGTCCAGATTTTTCAACATGTGTCTCATAAAGTTTCTGCAGAAATCGAACATGTTCAGTTTAATTCACGAACAGATTGAAGGAGAGAAAAACTTCAACAACCTGATTTCTGAACCTTTACTGTGAGAAATCAACATTCACAAACTGAGCCTTTAGTTAGGAGCAATAAAAAAAAGCAAATGTTGGAGCAACAGAAAATATTTATTATCGACTTGTTTCACATTTCGAAAAGTAAAAATATGGCAAATATTTTTTTTTAGATCTTTATGAACACACAGTACGTCCTCAACACCAGTAATGTTGCAGCTTTATTAGATTTTGCTTTAAGAGTCTACATCTGCAAAGTAAGTAAATCTGTCAGATAAAGTAAAGTACATACAATATTTCTCTCTAAAGTATAGTGGAGTAAAATTAAAACACTCGAGTAAAGAACAAGTACCTCAGATTTGTACTTAAATACGTAAGCATACCACTGCAAGACGAAGTGTGATGAAGCTGCGGATGAAGACCATGTTAGCATGCAGTTGCATGTAGGCGTCGGTCCAGCAGGCGGCGCTGTAAACTTCATCCATTAGCTGAATGAACCAGCAAGAAATCCACGAATAAGAAGTACAGGAAGTAAAACAACAACAGACTAACGTTGCAGTAACAGTAATAGTACTAATACTACTTGTAGAAGTGAAGTGATGCTGTGATGGAAGAAACAGATTTTGACGATATTTTAGATGACTGGTTCATCGAGTCCCTGAAAACGTGAGAACACTTTTTTTGCTCTTTGTGTAAACCGTGAAATGTATGTTAGCTACTAGTTAATTCAGTGACGCTGCTAACGTTAGCTAGCCTTGCGAAGCGAACTCCGCTTAATAATCTTGCAGTTTAATTTCCCAGTACTTATTTGCGGGGAGAACTTTCCTTAAAAATCATATCACAAGACGTGTCCTGCATCTAATTGAACCATTTGTGAGTTCGGCTGATAACTTATCACATCAAACAGCCTTATGCTAAAATACCAAGTTTGAATTTGACGCGAGTATTTTCCTCTTCAAGTCGACACCGTTGAGCGACTGTGTGAATTCAGTTTAAGAAACCAGTGAATTATATTTATGCCGAATTGAAAAGTGGGTTCTGCTTGTTTAAAAAACATGAGTAATATTTTATAGCCAAGTTATTTCACCTGTTCCTGGTGATAGGAAATATTGAAACTTTAATTTTTTTAATGGAATCTTGTGTACAGGTTAAAATACTGTCAAGTTAGCGAAAAGACTGGAAATAAAGCTTAAACTAGTGAGTAAATTAACACAGACACACACCTATAGAAATGTAATTTGAACTTTGAACTATAAAACATTATTTCTACGTTATGAAAACTACATCCTGATTTAATCACCTGCACCTGTGGCTGTTTGACAGTCTGCTTTGTCTTTTCTGTCTTAAACTTCCTTTCACATATTTTTTTATCCCCTAAAACACAGCACATACATAGTGCTGCTACATTTACTGCTTAGAAACTACTGTCTGGTTTGGTTTTGCAGTAACAGTAATTGTGTATAGTACCTTAACATCTCTCTGGTTCTTTCAGATACAAAGATCTTCATGTGTATCAGCTTGAGCATCCGACCCAGGACATCCAGTGGACCTCAGAGAAAAGTGAGTCATTTAATTTCTTTCTCTTCCTCTCATTAACACTGTGCCATCAACACTTGAAGATTTGAACATTATGCTTATAATATAAAACACAGTGTTGATTAAATGAATGGTTTCCAAACATTTCGACGTGAGGAGTCACAAAAAAAAACTGTGCTTATGAGAGAGTTTATGAGCTTTTAGCTCTCATACAGAATAAACAGTGACTTCACCGTTAAAAGCCTCCAAGGGTTTAATTTAAATAATAGTAATTTTCACAACAGCAAAATTTGAGATTAATGTACTTTAAACTTTAAAAAAAGTCTTAAATAGGAAATGATGAAATAGATACTCGAATAAAAACAATTGGATGAAGCAGATGAATGACAAATGAAACATACATAGAACAGATAATAAAACTTTTTAAAACAATACCAGGAAAAAAAAGATTTGAAATGTTCTAATCAAAAGCTTGACTGAATTGGTTTTAAGTTTAAAACACTTTTAGCTGTTAAGCATAAAAATTAAAAGCTGCCTCACTAAACGTTGTGGTTCTGTGCTTTGAAACAAAATAAAAATATGTATATTAACTGTGTTTTAATATTTTAATTGTACATATTTTTATTCTGTTAATAAGCAGCAGTTCTGCTATGTCTGTTTAATTATTTGTACAAATCATGCAGTAAAACACTTTCTACAGTACTTGGGCTGCACCTTGTACTGTTCTGACCAGATTCCAGGTGTTTCTGTGCAGTTTGGTGACACATGCAGATGCAGAAGCCTCATGCAGACCAAATAAAAGCAAATGTTGTTTAGTGTAGCATTATTGTGTGAACGTAAATAACAGCAACAGCTGTCGGTATAATTTACTGCAGTTCAACAGCAGCACACTTGTCTAAAATATAGTCTAAGCTTCGTGTACCTGCATGTCGGTTTCCTGTAGACGTGCTGATGATAAATGATAAACTGCTTACAGAAATGCCACTTAGCAGTTATTATTTCAGCAGTTTAGAAAAGTGATTAGTCAGGATCTTGTGTTCATCTGTGCTTGTTGTGTTCACAGCTGTATGCGTCGCGGGATACACTTTGTCTAAAAGTGAAATTCTGGAGCTTCGTTTGCCGCTGAGACTCTTTGCTGAAGAAAATAAGGTGAGAAAAAAAAACAAAAATTCCAAAATGTGGGGTTTGTTGTTAAAATTAGATGATTCAAACGTCTCAGTCTGAGCCTCTGCTGTGTGTGTTGGTGTGTTCAGGGTCTCTGTGCAGAGCGGGACTTTAAAGTTGTCCATGGTGGTTTCACAGATTGTCCCGTCCGCTGCCTCAGACACATCCCAGGAACGAGGTGAGTTATCTGGATTGAACCAGTTCTAGTTATTTCCTCTCTCTCTCCGTTCTTGTCCATGAAGTCCAAACCTGCAGAAAACCTTAGTTTCAAAGCTTCTTTCATGGCTTTTATTGATGGTGAAATTAAAATCAATTGAGTAATTGCAGGTACAAAGACATGAAACACTGGAGAACAAAACAAACTGTAAAAGTGGATAACAGAATTATTATCACTGTCTTAAATAGTTTGTAATTTTGAAAAATGCTTATTGACATTCTTTGTGAGTTATGATGAGGAGACTGTTTCCAAGGTCAAGAATAAACTTCAGTGTGCTTAAATCCCTGATCAGTGTTTGCCCACTTTCTGAGTGAATTTAAAATTAATTTAAATCCTGTAGATTCTACAACACAAAGTGAGCAAAGAGTGAAGGTGTCTGAAAACTTCCTGAAGCTCCTGTACGAGTGGAATGAAGCCGTACAAAAGGACCTCTTGAAAGTTGTTGAAGAAGCAGGAGCTGTTGAAGAGAAATCTCTGTTTTATTTTCTCTCTCTGTGCATCGTGTGTGAGACTCAGCAGGAGGACGAGGGAGCAGCAGAAGAATGAATCTCCAAATATTTGTGGTCGATCCTACTCCAACACATTAACGGTGTAAATTAAAATTGTGTTACATGTATTACATCAGAGTCAAAACACAACATAGTGTGACTGTAAAGAAGTTCACAACACTAACTGAAAAACTGGATCCTGCACATTAACAGTCCCATGAGCACTCGCACTCAGGATAAAATCGACCAGCTGCGAATTGGGATGAGTGTTACCAAATGACCTTCTGGATTTTAGAACCTTTTTTTTAAAAATAACTTTTATAACTTTTTTTTATAACTGCTGGTTTATCTCTTTGACTCGGGTGTTAATGTGCATGAGAAACACAAGCCACCATTTGTGTGTCTGACCAGCCTGAGGTGATATTTTCTGACGCCTCCTTTAGATTATTTTATTTATTTATCAGCAACCGTGCAGGTGATGATTGTTACATACAGATGAGCTGAAGCCAATTTGCAGCCTAGACCTTTAAATTGAGGTGAAAACATCCAAACAAACAGAATCTGCATTAAAATCGACAGAAAAGAACACCCCTGGGGTGAGTTGGAGCGGAGACTGAGAGCCAGGCCTCACAAATGCTCTCTGGAGAGAATGGTCAAACATTCCCATAAACACACTTTTAAACCTCGTGGACAACCTTCCCAGAAGAGCTGAAACTGTTAAACTTTGTGTGTGTGTAAAGGCAAGTGTCCCAATAATTTAGGCAATATAGTGTATATGCAACAGAAAAGCTGTTTGATTCATCAGTGACAGCAAATAGTTGATAGTGTGCGCTAGTGCTGGGCGGTATACCGGTTCCGGGGACTTTAATCATGCCAACCTCAATAAAACACTTCCCACATTTAGCCAGTTTGTGAGCTGTCCCACCAGGGG
>JAUMHL010000009.1:1544338-1556298 GCA_032362345.1 Sandelia bainsii | reverse complement strand
GCGATACAGAGAGCAGAGGAGAACTGTAAACGCACGATCATGTAGACAGAGAAATGACATGTCGTCTGGTAAATAAGATAAATAACATCAAGGCTGTTAAGTTAGTTTAATAAAAGGATAGCGTATGGACCTGTTCTATAGGAAAGCTAACCTGAAATGACTTCTGTTGTGATCTGGTGCTCTTCTCTCAATCAGTGGAAAATATAATTAACACCCACTCATGCATGGGGAAAAAATACTGTTGAATACCGTGAAACCGTCATAATTTTGACGAATACCATGATATATAATTTTGGTCATACCGCCCAGCTCTAGTGTGCGCTCATGGTGTAGTAAGTGATCAGAGTTGTGTGTTGCTGACTGAAGCTCCTCCACCAGATCTCATCAACACTCGAGGAAATTATTTGGTTTGTTTGGCAGCGTGATTTAATGATATTTAACGTCCCGCCGTTGTCTGGGCAGGTGTGCGGTGACCAACGACGGGCTGAGCTCCGACCTGCAGCTGTGGGACCTCGGAGGAGACGACAGCGGTGAGTTTGATTTCACTGAAGCTCTATGGGATGTGACAGCATGTTAAACATCATTAACCATGACTGCTTTATGAATTTCTTCCTGTGTAACTGATGCCGACTTGTTTCTTCACCTGGAAAACACTTAAAGGGTCATTCTGCAGTGTTTGCAGATAAATTTAGCTTGTGCTTCCTAGTTAGTATTAGTTTTAACATAGTTGATAATAAATTCTGTGAATTACTCAGAATAAGTCGACATGCATTCATTCACATGTAGATTTAAATGTTTCTGCCCATCAATTTACACTCAGTTTTACAATAAAAATCCAAACCTGAAATCTTCCCATTACAAAAATATTCATTCAATACTTCATAGCCCGTTTGGCAGCAGTTACAGCTTTAAGTCTTCTTGTCTAAATCTCCACAAGCTTGACACGCCTGGATCTGGCCAGTTTTTTTGACAGCTCTTCCTGTCAGATCCTCTCAAGCTCCTTCAGACTGGATGAGAAGTGTCTGTTGACTCCACAGTTGTTCTGTGGGGTTTAAATCTGGACTTCGACTGGGCCACTTAAGAGACTTGTCATGAAGCCACTTCAGTCTGAGAGGGTTAATTTTTTCTGTCTCAGGAGAGCAGAGAATCATTTTCTGGGACTGTTGTGTGCTGGGATGATTCTCAGGCCTTCTGAAGCTCTGTAAAACACTTTCCAGACATGGGATACATGACATTGCTGCCTTCATCAGTCGTTCTGTCATTGATCACTTTTAACATTAATGTTCCTCATGGTTTCATTCAGGAGGGAGCCACACGTACACAATATTTATCATACATGCAAGATTGTTTTAGTTTCAGGCCACTTTATGCACAGACATCAACAATATGACAGGTTTTAACTAAAAACATCAATAACAGACTGATGCTCAGAGTTTCAGCTCAGGTGCAGCATTAACTCTTTAAAAGCCTGCGTGTCACATAATCTGTCAGACAAACACGTGTCCGTCAATAGATTGATTTGTGCTTTTTCACTGGAGCTGGTCGTCGTCCTCTGATCCGTTCAGTGTGTTAAGATGTGCTGCTGCTGGATGCTGACATTTCTTTCTCTTCATCTTTTGCCATCAACCCTCCAACAATGGTTTTAAAAATTAATTTGAAGATTTGGCACAATTATGGTTGGAAACAGACACCTGACTGTATTTTCTTGTAGCCTGCATGTTTCACTGTTCATTTGAATTAGCCGCACAGCTCCCACATGATATTCTGACCTCACGTCTTCACTTGATGAGACCATAGTTCGTTTTTGTTTGCAGCTCAGACTTGTGACAAGTGACACGTACATTTTACTTGGTCCTGACGTAGCAAGATTGGTGTTGCAGCTTTTAAAGAAAAGTGGCCGCGGTGCTCATTCAGACATGAAGCTGACACGTTCAGATAAGTGGAGGAGTTCATGTCTGAAAGTGGCTCTAGACTGACTGATTCTCCCTGACCAAAGCCCTTCTGTCTGGTTATTCCAAATAATCAAGAGAAAACATTTAATAAAATTGAGAAACGTTTTTTTCCTGTCTCACTGTAAGTAAATCTGTCTCCTCTGTTGGCTTCTTCGGATGGATGGATTAGTGAGTTTCTTCATTGCGTCTTTCACGTCTCCTGCTGTTCTGATTTCTTCTGTGTTTGCACATCAGACTCAGACTAGAACCTTTACGTTATAAGTGAATATAGTTATTTCTAAAATGTGATTGGTCGTCTGCTGTGTCTTGTCGTCCAACCACAGATGTGATCAGAAAGACGGGAAGCATCGAGGGGAGCGGGAGTGTTCCACGGGGAGGCAGCAGGATCGCAGCTCCACTTGTGTCACAGCCACAAATTCTTCATGGAGCTCGGAGCAGCGACGTGCAGCTGACGCATCTGACCTCAGGACAGACTCTGTATAAACTAGGTAACACTGCACATTTTTATCAGCTTTAATGTCCTGAGCACGTTTTAGTGAAACCAGACAACTTTCACTTGCATGACTTCACTCTGTGAAAGAGTGAGTCACTGAAAGTAATTCAGTAAAAAACTGTAGAAATTAACACAGATGGAAACATTTATGAAATTGTGGATGTTAAAGCTGCAGCAGACAAACAATGTAGATTTTTATTTGTAAAATTTTATTATCAGTGACACTGTAAAGTGAGTTAAAATGTGCACATGTGTTGTGTGGAGCTTAAATGATGAGTCAGGTGACTAAATCAAATATTTAAATTTTCAATTAATTATTTCATTCATGCTTCTTTCTGTGTCATATCATTGTAAACTGAGTTTCAGATTATTGGGCATCTAAAACACGTTTAAAGATGCTGAAGTTGTGACATTTTGTTTTTGGGTTTTCATTCACTAAATGAAAAAATTATATACAGGTTAATCATTAATGAAACACACTGTTAGATGCTCTGCTACATGTTTTAATTTAAGGCAGCTGTAGTTTTTTCAGTTGCTAAAAACTAAATTGTTTGTTCATAAACTTAGGAAAGTTCTAAATTGTAAGAGCTTGTGCTGCAGTGGTTGGTGATAGGTCTTTGAATATGGAAAGAAATCCAGAGGAACACACATCTTTCTAACAAATAATGATCAAAGAAGTGCTGACTCTAGCGGACATAGTCTATTCGTATATTCGATTATCTACTTGGTTTGTCCAAACTTTTTTACGTGCAGCAGATGCTAACATGCTGTTAAAGATGACTGATCACAGAAATAGATAATTCTTAGATGGGGAAACTATTTTTTTCTGACAGTGTAGATAATTACTGTCCTGCCTGGTCATGTTCTTTTAAAGGAAGAGGACCATTTTAATCAAACTACAGGAATATGGAGACCAGCTGAGCAAAATACAATCTCTGTATTACATATTTTTCATCTTTCCTTTGAAATACTGCATTACTCAGCAGTACTGAGGTGTTATCAGCTGTCACAGGCCTGAGGAGCTGTAGTTCTTTCAGCTGACAATGTGTTAATTACTTTCCTACTTTTCAGATTCAAACCAGAGTCTTAATTAAAGTCTCTGCCACAGTCTGATGTTTCCACCTCTAATGATAACGACATTCTCAGTTACATGTCCTTTTTGTCCCAACAGAGACTCACTCAGCAGATCCACTGAGTTCCTTACAGTTTGTAAGTGACAGCGTTTTCCTCGCCAGCTGCGGTAACGGGAACATTTACATCGACGACGCTCGAACGTCTGCTGCTCCTCAGCTTTCACCACCACCGGACTCCTCTTCAGGTGAATCTGTCCTCTGGTGGATGGATGCCTCCTCGGGATCAGAACCATCCAGCTGCAGGGTCATCAGACTGTCCTCGTCTGGACAGGCGGTGGTTTCAGACCTGAGGAACCTGGGGGGAGCTGTGAGTCGAGCTCAGCTGGACGTTAAGACGCGTCCCTGCAGCCTGGACCACATTCAGGTGTCGTGGGCTCCAGTGCTGGACCAGTGCATCGCAGTGTCAGGTCAGTTAATGACTACAAAGTAATCGAGATACTGATAGTAATCTGAGTGTAACTTTAACACAAGGCTGAGAGAGAGACGGAGCAAGACGGGACAGAATGTGCCTCTGCAGAGAATTATTATTTACTGTTCCCAGAAATTACATTTGTATGCAGATAACTCTGGGTAAACTGCTCGTTGTTGGTTCCAACACTGCAGCAAACAGACATTAAAACTGATTCTTCAGACGTTAACACACGGTTACTTTTTATTTGGTGAAAAAATTAGCAGCTAGGATTCTTCATTTTTGATTCAGGAATTTTACTTTACATCGTTGTCCTGTTGTAGAAACCAGCCTCTTTATTATTAGTCCCCTTCTGTGCAGTTTCCTGTGCTGTGACACAACCTGGAAGCAGAATATTTACACTTGATGGTTAACAGTTGTCAAAGTGAGGTTACCAGGTTGCTGCCAGTACAGACTCAAATACTTAAATTCACCCAAATATACCTCCAACGTTCACTGCATCAGTGTAAGTACATGTGTGTGAAGAGGGGGTGCTGGTCGGTCTAAGGGCGTTTTTACACCTTGTACGTTTTCTTTGGTCCGAATCACTTTATGACTTTGTAAACTTGTATTTTTGGTTCAGTTTATTTTCACACAAAGAAAAGTCCAATCGTGCTAAAATGAATCACTTCAAGTCACGTGAGAACGTCCTCTCTGCTTATTGGTCAGATGTGTCGCCGCGGAAACAACAAAAGTAAATACAGAAAGAAGATCCTGTGTTGTAGATTACTGCATGTTTCTGTGACATGGGAGAGACAATTACATGATTTATGTTAACATGGGTCGGTCGTCCTGGTGATTGTTTATTACGTTACATCACTTTTACAATTATCCAACCAGATGTCTGTGAGACGCTGCCACTTCTCACGACTTCACGTTTGTCCATGATTCATCCTGTAGCAGGTTTTGGGCGGACATACGAAATAAATTAAAATCTATATATAATCAAGTGCCCTTGATTCAAAGCTGTTGGTCCTGTTTTGGTTCGGTAAGCTTTCTCACCAGGAGGACCACACCAGAGTTTGCCAAGTGCCTCTTTTTGGGGGTCTCGGTGCAGTTGGTGTGTGTTCACACCAGAGAAAATGAACTGCACCAAGAGGGAAAACTCTTGAGTTCAATTCAAGAAGTGGTCTCAAATCCAAACCATTTAGCGAACTCTGGTGCGGTCCTCCTGGTGACAAAGCATACCGAACGAAAACAGGACCAAAAACTTTGTCTGCTCAAAACCTGCTGCAGGAAGAATCACGGACAAACTAGAGTCGTGAAAAGAGGCAGCGCCTCGCAGACATCTGGTCAGATGATTGTAGAAGTGATTTAAACTAATACTCACTAGGAGAACTACCCAAGTTGACATAAATTGTGTAAATGTTTCTCCCATGTCACAGAAACATGCAGTAACATACAAGATAGAATCTACTTCCTGTATTTGCTTTTGTTGTTTGAAGCGATGCATTTTGGTACGTTTGGATTTTTCCCTGTGTGAAGAGAAACCAAACCGAAAATTCAGGCCAAAGCAAACGTACTAAGTAGGGCTGCACAATTAGTCGAAACACAAACGCAATCGCGATATCAGCCTGTGCAGCAACAATCTATTATCTCTCAATCACTCGAAGTTTACCAGCTGAATAACGTGAGACTGGCTGCTCAGTTTTGTTAGCTTAAAAAAACTGTTGTATGAATTATTTTCTGTAACCTTTAAAAAACATAAAATCAATTTACCTTACCAATGGCCAGTTGAAGCCTGTGTCCACTTATTTAGTTTGACTGCTTTGATAATGTTGGTACCGCTGTCGGTTGTGATAGCGACCTGACACTCTCACTCCTGAGGTTGTGTTCTCTCCGGTGTGATCTTTGGTGAAAAATGATGTTTGCAAGCAGCGGCTTTTCAGTTCAAACTCCTCGTCAACATAGTGCACAGTTAAACTAATGTATGGTTCAGTCGTCCTGCTTGACCACAGCGAGCAGCACAGACCACAACAACAGCGGCCCAGGTGAGCACATGTGTGGGCATGGATGTCAAGATGGGCGATGGTGAACTGGTAGCTAAGAAAATAACTTGCAAGCTGAATAAAACAGAACAAGGTAACACATGTATGTGTGTCACACCATATGACAAGTCTACACAGAGATATAAAGAAATCACTGACTCCAGAACTACCGTCGCGAAACGTCATATTTGAGAAGAGAACATAGAACATAGCGTCAGGAGTGAGAGAGGCTAATATTAACCATAGGGTTAATGATAGCAGAGTAAAATAAGTTTTGCATAGAATGTTATGTGTGCCACATAGGATAGAAGGGAAGGCCCATTTCCTTTAGAGCCAATTATAAGTAAAAACCTTTTGTTAGAAATAGTGTCTAAACAACACACCTGTCTTAGTTTTGACATGACAAATCAATATTAACTATGCGTTTACTGTAATTTTGCAAGCAAGTGCCCTTTATCATATCGCATATCGCAATATTGATCTCAATAATCACAATATTTAAATTAGTTATTAGTTAAATCTAGTTAGCACAGCAGCTAACGTTACATGCACTGCTTGTTGTTTGTTAATTTTAACTACGATCAAGTTACCGTGGAAAAAGACTGGATGGTGCAGGTCTGTAGCCTCAGTTTGTGTCTGTCCTGTATCAATTACACTCAAGTCACAGAGACCTGCCGATAACTAATCAATCAATATACACAGACTGTCACTGTGGTCATGTGAGCTGTCGTTTGATGTGACCATGTCGTTAGCTTGGTCAAATCTGCGGCCAGTGGGCTGGATGATTTAGTTTCCAGAAGTAATGGGAATCTATGTGGATTTGGGAAATACTTCCAGGGTTTGCGGGAGTGTGTTAAACGCCATGTATTTCTTTATTTACTGTCTCTGTGACTTCAGTGTGAGGCGATAAAGACATAAACTGGGGCTACAGGTCCGTAATGCCGTCAGTTCCGGTTGTTTTAATATTTCTGAAAAAAGCACTCTGAAAGCCATTATACTGAGCTTTTGTACAAATACATAAATCACATTAATTTAGATCCTGCTCGCTCACGCTTCTTTTCCTCCACACACTCAACTCAAATAAGTGCTGTCACAATTCAGCGGCTGCATCCTTCAGAGCTTGGGGATAGCCTTGGCCCTGAAGGATCCACCTGCTGGGAAAAGAAGTCTGCATTTTTAATAAGCTGTATTTGAAGGAACCTTCGAAGTGAGACAGACTTGTCGCATACAAACGCAGCTTTTGAAGGATGCAGCCCCTGAATTGAGACACAGCCGCAGTGAAGGACGGAGCACACAGGAGAGAACATTCACTGACAAATGTTAGTGAATGACCTCGAGGAAAGTGGCTAACGCGTGACCAGAAAGCACTACACGCTAGAAAATCACGTGATCACACGGGGAACGACTCGCCAAAGCAAGTTAATAAGGTTAAGTAAAAAGTAGAAAATTATCTGCATTTGATCAGTTTTACTTTAGCTGATAACTGCAGATTTGCTCTGGACACCTAAATAAAAATGGAGCATTAAAATTTGAAGAAAGGCTCATTTATAATTTGTCCATTTGCTGCAGGTTTGTGTTCACATCTTTTACTTCAAATCAGCAGTGTTATTTGCCCAAACTGTTGCATCCAGCTCTGTACATGTTAACATAACTAATGAAACGATCTCAAGACTCGAGCAGTGTTAAACCAGTTTTGTCCTTTGAGAACAAACAAAAACATTTCCTCTTCCAGGTTTCGGTGGAACGGTTCAGCTCTACGACACATCTGTGTGGTGGACGGAGCTGCAGGGTGCTCAGGTGATGTTTGAACACCGTGGTCACGCGGTTTCATCACAGCGCGACGACGACGACCCTGTCTTCATCACCTCCCACGTCTGGCATCCTGAGCGGCCGCGGACGCTGCTCTCTGCGGCCTCTGACGGCTCCGTCCACGTGTGGGACTGGGTCGACCTGTCAGCTGCTGGTGGTCCAACATCAGGAACAACGTGATGAGAAGAGCTCATGTCAACAAACTTCTGGAGTTCACTGAATCTACAGATGAACGGACAAAATGAGCAAATCGAACCTGCGTGGAATCAAGTGACGCCTCAGTTTTTATGATGACAAGATGAAACTAGAATATTCTGCACCCAAAACACACAATGTCAATCAAATTATCTTGATTTATAACCAGTAACTGCTGCTGGATTGAAGGCAGAATCTTTCGTAATAGTTCTTCTCATTTAAATATAGATTCAATCATAAACGCATTTGATGGAAACAAAACGCTTAAAGGGTCAGTTCACCCAAATGACAAATACACTGCACATTCTCTCTTTCCCCTGGTGGGAAAGTTCAGAAACTGAATAAAGAAACTGAATAAAGCTCTTTTTCCTTTAGAGGTTTGTGTGATTTATTCTATACTCCGTTATTGTGTCTGATCACAGTCGGATCATTTCATATTTTCATCTGCTGCCCAACCTAGAGACTATCTCTTTGGTAAAACCTTCCTATATTTCTCCAGGGAGCACAGGAAAATTAAATTCACCTCCACCGTATTAGTAAAGAGGCAGATATCAGAGATGTATCTGAAATTAAACTATGTGCATGGTGAGATAACAACAGGGGGAAGTGGGGGACCCTTTAAAATCCAAATCTTTAAAACGGAAATAACTGAACATCAGAGAATAATAAGTGTGAGCTCAACAGACCTGAGAGTTTTTACACTACAGCAGAGTTTGTTTCACGTCAGGAAAGTTCTGACATATTTTATGAGATTTTTCTCAGTGAATCTACAGAAACAAAACTTAGATTCTGTCTTAATCATTTTGTTTTCTCGTGGTTCATAATCCCACTTCACTCAGTTCACTTTCCTTCAACGTCTCAACATAGTAAATCTAATCTGTGCTGCACGGAGGCCACTGATGAAAATAATCTCATAAAGAAGGGGACAGGAGTCAGTTTAGTAACTTTAGTGAACAAATGACTCTTTTTGTGATAATGTGAGGATATAATTAATAAACTGAGAGAAGATAAGTTACTACACTTAGACAATGACTTATTAAGAACTTTACCTACTGGTGGCTTCAGTGGTCCAGAGGTTCCCCAGGTCTCCAGTATGCAAGATTTGTTAACCACACGTCTGAACTTGTTCTCAGATACGCTACATTTACTTTAAACAGTTTTTAATCTTAATCGATTAGTATCATCAAACAGCCACACAACTCACTATCTGAAAAGGTTTTTGTTTGGTACTTTTGACATCAACCTGCACAAACACGTACAGCTGATGGCAGAAAGATCCTGAAGGGAACATGAACGTCTGAACCAAACAATCTACAACAAACTAGAACCTGCTGCAACATTCAGAGACTGAGTTGTATGAACGCTTTAAAAAAAAAAATTTACATTCATTAAATAAAAAGTTAACTGAAAACTTATCGTCAATATTTTCATTAATATTACAATATTAACGATGTGCAATAGAGGACAAAGGTGGAATTTTGAGTTTTAAAAAAGTAAACGTACAGGGTCCAAATAAACACGTCTATTTCCATAGCACTGCACCATTTTTCCTTCTGGACAGACACTAACCAGCCTTTTGATTGGAGGAAATGGAATAGGAAGTTGGGCAAAACTTAATTTCATACTTTGCTGCCTCTTGAACAGTCATTAGACTCCCCTTGAACACTGATGTCACCAAATAATGACAGCTCTGCCTTTCAGTGAACTCCAATTTCCTGCAGAACCTCGCTTTCCTCTCTGTTCCCATCAATTTGTTGTTCAGCTCCGTGTCCCCGCTGAACAAATTCTCCTTGTTCTCTCACACACAGATCTTTAAAACGTGCACACAGCTGCAGCCTGACAATCCTCCACCTCACTCATCAGCTCCAAACATCAGCACACTGATCATCATCATCATCTTAACCTTTCTCGTGACTGCTTTTATTGTGCTTAATGCCTTTCACACAAATTCTACTATTAACTCTTTCATTTCAGACCGAGGTTTTATCTACAGCTGCCTCCAGCAGAGGAAATGCCCCCACAAGACGACAAAATAAACCAGAAACAGATTTCTATCCTCTGGTGTCACCCTGTGTTCCAGTTTGGATTTTCACAACTTTTCCCCGTGAGGAGACGCAAATGTCTTAATACTTTCCCCCGAGCAGCTGCAGAGCTCGTCGCGGTTTCATAAGCCAAAAGCACATTGATAAGATTAACGCCTCCCACCTCCCCCCATTTTATCATCACTCCTGTCTGATAATAACGTCAATACCTGTCTGAGCCTTTCGCGTGAAGCGGGAAGAATGACAATTAACCCTGGGACTGTGGGATGTCGAAACAGGCTGGAGAAACAGATGTAACAGCGATGTGGGACGTTTGTCTTTGTTGGTGTTTTTACTTGATGAATGATTGTTGCCACTGTCAGTCTCCTGGTTTCAGTATCTTCAGTAATATCTCAGTGGTATTTTGACTTGAGTTCGTATGGTGTGACCATGTGGAAATCTGATGTACAGGTGTACTGCTTCGTGACCCATCCAACCTAAACCTCACCTTTTAGTAGTATAAAGAGAAAATGCTAACCCAACGCAAACTGATTATTAGGGCTGAACAATTAATCTTTAATATCAAAATCACAATTTAACAGACGACAATTTTCCACATAGCAAGGCTGCAAATTTTAATAATGCTTTTTAGTCAGAAACACTTGTCCACATGGGATTCACAGGAAACCTACAGAGAAAGTGAGTGAAATTATCAGTAATCCATCCACTTAAAAAACACAAATGTGAACCTCATGCTGGTGCTAATTTAAAACAGAGAGTCACCAAAGTTATTAAAATTTCTGCTGGAGGGATCATTTATGTCGTGCTGCTAACATGGCTAAAAATAAACCATCATTAACCCTGTGTGTTCCCTCTCTGACACTTCTTACTTTAATCAGTTATTGTACTGAACTGAAAAAACATCACGCATGTGAAGGAAGCAGTAGATCAACAGTTAAAATACTGAGTGAGACTCAGTAGGTCAAATATTAATGATACTGAGCTCAAAGCTCTGAGAAAACATGATTCATGTTTTTATTTTCTGCTGTTAATAGTAAAATCTACTATAAACACATTTATGCATCAACAACTACACTTTTACTTTTGGTTAAGTATATTTTGAAGCCAACACTTAAAGTGAAAATGCTAAAGTGAAGTTTTCAGTGACGAACTTTCACTTGTAATAAAGTGTGTTATTTAAGTAAAAGATCAGAGTGCTTTTCCACCACGACTCAGTAGATGAATTATTGTGATTAAACCTTAATTATGAGGCACATCAAACTAATTCATACTACTTGTACATTAATGTTATTAACAGTATCAAGCTAATACTGAAGAGGATTAGGGACGGTATAAATAATGTATCTCAGTTCTTTATGTCAGAAATCTGGCTTTAATCAAAAAACTAAAACCTAAAAAAATGTCAGAATTCTGGTATTTCTGAGAGAATCCTTTATGAATTTTAAATATAAAGTTGGAAATCTGAGTATAAAGTTAAACATATGATCAAAAATGCCAGAAGACTGAGAAAAAAATCTGAATTGTAAATTTGGAATTCTGAGTAAAGTCAAAAATGTGCGGGGAAAAAAAAAGGTCCGAATTCTGTGAAAGAAGTCAAAATTCTGAATATAATTATAATTCTGAGCAAAAAAAAATATAAAGCTGGATTTCGGAGTGTAATGTAAAAAAAATTGAGATAAAAGTCAGAATTCTGTGAAAAATGCCAGAATTTTGAGGGAAACAAAATCTGAATGTGTCAAAATTCTGAACAAAAAGTTTTGAGTGCAACGTCAAAAATGTGAGAAAAAAGCTATATATATATATATAAAGCTAAATGCTATACAGGACATACACTACTCACAAAAAGTTAGGGATATTCGGCTTTCGGGTGAAATTTCAGGATGAACCTAAAATGCACTAT
>JAUMHL010000009.1:1516257-1544238 GCA_032362345.1 Sandelia bainsii | reverse complement strand
GACACGTTATTGAGACACTGACATTTTTTGTTGTGGTATACTCACCACTGTTGTTGGCTTTTGTTTCAATAAATTGTAGGAGATGAGGAAATCACCAATGTATGCTTCTACTTAAATGCCCTACTTTCTTGATAAAATATCACTGTAGTGTGAACTTTTTACGTTTTCCATCAATTTCACCCGAAAGCCAAATATCCCTAACTCTTTGTGAGTAGTGTATATTACAAACGCTGCACAAATGGAGCCACCAGGACTGTCAAAGACTCAACCCACCCCCATCACGGACTGTTCACATTTCTGCCATCCAGCGAGCAGTACCGCAGCATTCAAACAGGAACTGTGAAATTCTGCAAGAGCTTCTTTCCACAAGCAATCTGACTTCTACACTCATGAAACTTTTCACCTTAACTGCCATTTTGGACTCAACAATGTCAGTATGTTTGCACGCACAAACTCAGTTTATAGAGTAAATTCATAATTCCACTCATGGGCATCCTGCTGACCCGCTGTTGCTGCTATATATTTAGGAGTGTATATATCACTGTGTTTATACGGCTTAAAGTATTTTTTCCTATTATTGTTCATATTGGTGTCAGTTTGAAGAGTTAAGTGTCCACCCACACAGGACAATATAATAATGCAGAAAAAAATATAGTAAATACATATCTTTATTAAGGAAAAATAGGGACTTCCTACACACACCATCACTGATAAATTAATAGGAGTTTGCAACTTCTTATGGTTTTTTTATGACTTCCTTCTCCTACACGATACCAGCTTTGCATTAGATAACACTCACTTTTATCCACATGAAGTTAAACTGACAGCTGGGTCCGAAGACTCTGTACTATATGGATATTATAGCAAAAAAATAAATAAATAAAAGAGTCAAACTGCCAAGGGAGAAAGTAAGGAGGCTTCTGAAAGGACACGAGACCATAATTATATTGACTGAAAGAATAAGAGCAGTAAACTATTATAACTGATCTTCTCTAAGCGATCGGATTGAGTCAGGAGCTCGTGACAAATTTTTCAGGGGGGGCAACTTTTGCCGTAGAAGCTAAAATGTCCTCTTGGAAACTAGACACTGCACTTAACAATTAGGTTTCTTTTCTGATACCTGCATATAGCCAGATTAACCAGTAGATGGAATCAACACAAATTGTTGTCCATCAGCTACATAGAGTACTTTAGTGTACTGTATTTTTTGGACAGCTACATCCTGGAGTTCACAGGTCTTAATTATTAAGTTTAGCTCTACAATGAATGAACATAGCAGTGATCATCAGCAGTGGGTTGAAATTTATTGATTCAGCCTCAAAGACATGTTTGGATGTAAAAGCAACAATACTGATAAAAAAACAATTGATTATTATTACTAGTCACATTGTTACATACACTTCAAGTGCAGTACATCCACAGTAAAGAACAGTGGCAGTGAATTTAGGACAATACACAATGAACCAGACATTGAACTGCTGGGAGACAATAAGTGCAGTAACTAATTACAGTACACAGAGTAGAGTACACCCCTGTCCAGTGTTACTTGACAAATATATTAAACTGTATCACCTCAATAACTGCAATACCAAGCTAAAAAGTAGAACATTTCCAGTAGAAAGTATCAAAAACAAATATTTAAGAAAATACAGGAACTAAAATAGAAACTAGATGCAACAAAAGTGAAAACACCTGTGATCACTGACACACAAGATGATAGAAAACCCGAGTGCATCAATGATTAGTCTGCACTAATCTATATAGTTGTTAAAACTGCTGATGCCACGCAAATCAGAAAAAATACTGTCGTAATGGGAGAAGTGGTTTGTTGCATAATCAAATCCAGCTGATGTGCGTACCAATGCACATAATGTGCGTTTTCATAATGCTCACACACCTTCTTGCTCTCCCCTCACACAGATCCTTACGCGATGAGTTTACTTTTGTCATCGTTAATTAAAAGTCTGTTCAGCCTCTTCCAACACTGCAGTGGTTAATCCAGTCAGACATTACATCAGAGACAAATTCAAAGAAACGTTCCTGCACAGCGTCGCTCCTGTCGATAAACGTCCGTGGTCTCATGTGCTTGAATTTCTACAAACGTAGCTGATTTCACTTCCTCCATGTTGTGTCCCTGATGACTGATATCATGAAATCCAAGTTCTGTACGGTCTGTGACGAGATAAACACGGTGGTTTTCAGTTTTCAGGTTCTCCTCAAACACTTCATCTAGCGACGCCACTAAGTCCACAAAAAACTCCAGGGTTGCTGAAGCCCTCACTTTCATCTTTGCCTCTGAAATCTAATCAAACAAGGCACAAAACTTGACACAGTCTATAAGACGAACCTCATGGTTGTGACGGCGCTCGGCCTGTAGCTCTCATCCAGCTGTGTGTGCATGTTGACCCGCACACGCTGCTAGCCGAGTTATCCTCTGATAGCAGCTCCGTGAAAAACCTAATTAAACGTTTTACGTCTCTTTGAAGATTCTTGCTTTATATTTGGATTTGGTCTGGGTGGTCATAAGTCTTTAGTTGCCAATCTATCCTGATTACTACAATGACTGAACGGTATTTCTCAAAAAGATTTTATGGAGTTGCTCTGAGATGAGCTAACGTTAGCCATGTTGACCGTGAACCCGTTAGCTTGCTGCTCCCGCGAACTGCAGCACCGCGCGTGTTACGTATTACGTATGACGAAAGCACGTTAGTGCGAGCCCTCCCGGAAGCCATAGAGAATGCACTGCAGCGTCTGAAATTTGAAAAAAAAGTTTTGTACATGAGAGTCTATGAGCGATGTCGGGGAGATTGAAATCGCCCCTAAAAAGGAGGGAGCAGCACGTCACGTAACAAGGCTTGGCGCTGATTGGACGATATTCAGAGACAGGCAGAATTAACTGCCTATAACAGTGACAGCCAATGTTAATGTGATCATAATATAATTTAAAGTAAATAATTGTTCTTTATTTGGATTTAATGCAGTGTTACATAGATAGATACATATTACATACTGCACTTTTTACTCCACAACTTTTTACTTTTCTTACTGTGGTTGTGTATGTACAGAGTGAAGGCCAACACAATGATTTTTTTTTTAATCATTAGGTTGTGTAATATTTTAAACAATTTCCTTGTTATTAATTCTTTTCATAAAGTGTTCCCAGCTTTGAATAACTTATTTCTACAGTCTGGCATTATGACTAACATCTCAGGTGTCTAGGCCATAACATCTCACACAAAAGCTTCTGTGCATGCTTTTAGAGGTGTCACAACAGTTATTGATGATTATTAAATGTTCCCAACACAGTCAGGATCAGTCAGAATGTAACGCTATTTTATATTTAGGGCTGGGCACATTAACGCATTATTATCGCATTAATTAATTAACGTAACATAGTAAATGTTACGTGACCATGTAGAGACAGAAATGACATAAGATAAATCACATGAGGCTGTTTAGATTGTTTAATAAAAGAAGGTACAGACCTGTTCTATAGGGAAGGTAACGTTAAATGACTTTTAACCATTTGGAAGCAGGAGGTTTGGTGATCATCACAGACCATAGGAGCAAAGGCCGTAAACAGAAGGACTGTTAGCACAGGACTACAGCAGGCGTTTTAACATCCAGCACAGCAGAGCATAGAAGGACGGGGAAAGAGCTGTTATGATGCAAGCCGATCACCCATGACATAAATTTAGCAGATCACTGCTGTGATCTGGTGCTTTATCTGGACTCTGAGAACAACTAGTTTTTCTATAACAAACTAGATAAATGTTAATGCCCTGGCAATGGAAAATAGCTTTGGTTTATTTAATTTGATTTCATTAATATTTAAGTTTAGATTTACAAGAAATATTGAACGGCTACTGTGTAAAGGGAATACTGCTGTATTTCCTTAAAGTGCAAACCAAATGTTATTGCACTTCTGTTCATAGAGCAGTACTTTTAAAGTAAACGTGCGCAATAAACTACTTTTGAAATTACTTTTAATCGCTGCCCAGCACTAATTATATTATACTTTCCCACACCCCGTCTGCATCTGCTGCATCATGGATGTCTGCATATTATAACCGCTGCAAAACTACAGAAACTGTTCTCACAAGTAATGAAGGTACATAAATGCATCATACGTCATTTCAAGAAATAACACTTAGTTACACTGTTTAATCGTTTGGAAACTGAGGGTATTGATGGTGTAATATAGTAGTCGTTCTCTCCATGATCCACCATACACAAAACACAGATGACCTGTCTATTCCGTGCTTTGTCCTATTTGGTTTTAACATTTTAATGTGTTGAGTGTAGGCCTACAATGGTTACTGAATCTGCATCTATTTAAACTAACAATTATTCTAGTTGATCTATTTTTAAACCAAAAAATGTCAACTATTCCCCGTTTCCATCTTCTTGAAAGTTAATATTCAATGTCTTTCTTTGCTAAACATGATAGTCAAATGAAGATCTTTGGATTTTGGACCAGATAAGACATCCGTCAATGAAAGTAACCATCAGTAAATTACTCAGTTGCCCTAAGGTGAATCCACTTTGTGATACTGTATTTTTTTTTATTTAAACATCTATTTGATTATTATTATTATATTTTAATGGACCCATAAGAAGTAGTTCTCGCCAAAGTAACAACTACATGAGATCCAAATAAACAAACTAAGAGTTTCTGAATCAAAAAGAACAGGAAAAAAACTGGAGAAAAAGCTTTTTAAATGATTTGGGGTCAAACTGAGAAAAGTGAATTTGCTGAGAAAATAAAGTGCTGCCTGTATTTTAAAGAAAGTGCATCTCAACCACTCACCCAGCAAGGACATACAGAAAGTGAGTAATAGAGCAAACAAGAACAAGATTGTGTGTCCAACCCGTCTCTGAATGAGCTCCTGATTAGACTCCTTTCTGCAGAGTGTGGAGAGCTGTGTGGGTAATAACCGGTTATCAAACAGCTTTTATACAAAAGTAATTTCAGTCTTGTATCGTCTTGTTTTAATATGAAAATGCTGGTTGGACAAATGCTTCTGTGCACTCCCCGAGTTCAGTTTGCTCCCACCACAGTAACAACTCATTGTTTGCCTGTCAGCCTCGCCTTCCTCCAACCGGGACAATCTCAATTTAAACAGCAACCATGAGCTTTTTTTTTAAACTTACTTTAGCATTCACAATTATTTTGCAGCAGCAGGGGTCAGTTTTCTCTTTCAGTGTTTAATATTACTTTTCTAAATATCTGACTGTTCAGCAGTCACCTATAAGACAATAAACTTCTACATTAGAAATACAGAATCTGCCTCTGTTCACCACAATAAGTTTTTGTTCAGGGTATTTACATTTCGATTTTACCATGCAGAATTTTTGGCAGGGTTTAATCCTCCCATTCCAGAGCACCACAATGTTTGGGTCACAAAACTTTTACGTCAATGAAAGTTGTTATGTTTAATACTCGGTTGCATATGCTTTGCATGAAATGCCTGCTTGATGTCTGAGATCCACAGACATCACCAGTTGCTGGGTATCTGCTCTGGTGATGCTCCGCCAGGCCTGTATTACAACCATCTTTAGCTGTTGTTCAAATGAAGAGAAAAGAAGCCACGATGAGGCTGAGAAACAAGAATAAAAAGGATACAGACTTTGCAGATCAATGGGACACGGAAGACCTTCAATTCTGGACAGAATAAAGACAAATTCCCAAACAATAACAACAAAACATCTGTATATCAACCAGTTTGTGAGACTACAGCTGTATTAAACTTTTTATGGTTACATTCACTCACACACACACACAGCACTTGGTTAAAGTTAGGAAAACGTGGTTTGGCTTAACAGAAAAATAGAACACTTCACACAAAACATGTTTAATAATCTATAAATAAAATCACAATCTTTCTATAACTTAACCAAAGTGCTTTTGTTGCCCAACTATAACCACATCAGGATACTGTAGCAGGACACGCTGAGTGCAGCGTCAGGGCAGTGATGACACCTACATGCAATGAAGTGCATCCTCTTCAGTTACCTCCATGTACCCTGTGCACAAAACTGAAGAACTCTGAGTGCCTGTGTGAGCGCCGTCTTGTAAATCACACCAATGCAATGTGCAAAGCCAGCTAGTCAAGGGTCATGCAGGTGAGATTAAAAGACTAGACAAAGGTTAACTACTATGCACACTCACCACCAACAGGACGCAGATGTGAACTACATCAGTTAGATCGCCCTCGGTGTTCTAATCTCCGTTACAGGCGACTTCTGGTGTGACGTTCGTTTGTGTACCCTCCTGCATTTCACTGATATCTACTGTAGAAGCTCCGTTGACGCTGCAAATATTTGCACGGTGTCTGTCTACACTGCGTTTGCCTTTGTGAATTGCAGGATGCTTTGAACTCAGAACAAACATTGATTGAACAAACTCTGATCCAATCCGTCGTTCTTCCAGGTTTATTTTCATAATTATTTTGGGATGCTACATTACTACGACACATTGCACAAAAAGAACATTCATATTATGGCAAACCGATACCCCTGAAGGACCCATAACATTAGAACTCTTATGCTATATATAAATCTCTACACTCTACAGCACTTTATAGAGAACTCTAATTAGAACTCTGTTTTTCTGGTTTCTTTGTGGTGATGACTCAGTGTTGTTGCAGCAGGAGCCCACCACTGATTCATTCATCAGAAGTGAGAAAAACATCAGTTTACTCTCCCATTTAAAACTTTAATTCTTTCAGCTCTGAGTTTAATCCACTATACTTACAAAAATAGTATGTTTTTCTCTCTCACTTTGCTGGAAACAGAACTTCTTCTTTGTCTCTGCCTCTTAAATTTCAGCCCCGGTTTTCGATTTCATCAACTGTGACAACATTCAATGAAGCAATTTGTTTTGTTGTTGATGTCTCTATAGCTTATGAAAATTAAGATCTTGCAGTGGAAACTGGATCATAACAGCTGAGGAAAAAACATGCCTGAATATAACAAGAAGAACGTTAGATGTAATCACTTCCCTGAAACATCATATTCTCTTTTCACAGAAGCCAACACTTCGTCTATACAACAATCACCTCATCATGATGTTGGAAAATAAATGATTAAATAACTATTTTACAATCACATTAGGATTGCTAAACAAAAGAAATGATGAAAGGACAATTTCTGAAGATAGTTTATAGAATTATACACTACAGTTGTCCAAACGGTCAAATAAAGACAAAAATGCCCCCAAAACAACCCCAGCACTATAACAAACACACAAACACGACCATAGTACTATGATGACTTCATTTACAGCTGAAGAACATCATGGAACAACCTGACCCTGAGAAACAGGATGTGAGAAAATAAGCTGGACAATAAAACAAGTATCATGAATTTACAAGAAAAGAAAAACTGCCATGATAATGCTGTTAAACAGATCGATAACTATTCTGTCCTGCATCTGGGTCAGTTCTGCCGCACAACCTTCCCACAGGCTACTTCACAGCTGAAGTGGCCCGAAGACGATTGATTTATTTTCTGCTTGTGACACAGACCTTATTTTCCCTGTGAATTGTGAATAAACCAGAGATGTTAATGAATAATCACTGCTGCTAATAAATAATTTGATGAAATAAGGTAACACCCCCCCCCCGCAGACGAAAGTTGTTTTCTGGTGGCTGTCTGGATTAGTTAGCTCTCTGAGGTTCATGATAATGCAAGATTTCAACGGAAGTAGCTACTGTCAAGTTCATTTAAATACGCTTCAGAATCATCAACACCCCCTGCTGTGACTATAAAAAGATCACCCACAACAGTAACAGTGGTTTTAACGTCGTGGTGGACAGAGCCCAGGATGGCCAGGACCAACGAAAGATTTATTTTATATTTGGCAATTAACTGGGTCCATTTTATAGATAGATAGACTTTTATTTTGTCATTCACATCACACACCATACAGTGCACAATAAGAACGAGAAGTTGTTTCAATGGCTCAGATGTCAAGAGAAAATAGTCTGTAAGTAGTAAACAAGATATGTTTGGAATAATAAATACACATAATAAATACTAATATTAACAGCTAGTGACAGAGATAACCACACGTATTGCACTCAAGCTGTATGAGACGTGAATAAATAATGCAGAAAACAAAAACCTAATCAGAGACACAACAAGAATTAAAAAATGTAAACAGCCTGTTGTGGTAGTTGTGGCAACTTGTTCTGAACAAGCTCCCTTTTGAAAAAATTACAGCCTTTTCAGGCTTTATAAATATCCACAGACACCTTAATGACTTGCAATTCTGGTGGAAGACTGCTCAGTTTTTTTTAGGCAATTCGCTCTAACTTGTTAGTATACAGTAAAAGAAAACGATGTTATTTGAAAATGTTCTAGCTGCAGACGAGAACGTTTTAGTTCAGAGCCTTGGTTTGACCTAGAGTTTCATAATCTAGCAGCACTATAATGTAGGATTAGTTTCCCTTTAAAATAACCACCATGATTACTGCTATTATCCTCCATTATCAGCTTGCTAATGGTCTCTGCTCGCTCTGATTACCCATCACTCACACTGATGCCGAGGACAGTTTGAACTTTAAATCAGTGCCGAGGACTGGAGCTAAGAAATGAGAAGAAAAAAAAATCAGCTATCATGTTTTTCATTTGCAGATGGATGGAGATTATTTTAAATATCATCACAATGCAGCAAGTATTTTTGACAGTGATGTTAAAATAGAGACTGATACGATTCCTCCACCTTCTATTTTAACTTCTCATCCCTCAGTCAAAAAACTCCAATTACTTTCTCCTCCAGAACCTTCTTCAACAACTATATTCACCCCAAGTACAAATCTGAGGTATTAGTACTTGAGCATTTCCATTTACTGGTACTTTAAACTTTACGTCCCCTACTTCTTACAGGGAAATACTGTACTTCACAATATTTCAACTTTATTTTCAGAATATTCTGAGAAAACTCACAATATTTAAGGAGCAAATAAAACCTACATGTTAATAAAACTAAACATTACAGGCTTCTCAAAGATATTTCTTTGGAATCACTGTTAAATTTGATATATTTCTACTAAGTAAAATTGTTTTGTAAACGAATGCAATAAGTACAACATTAATAATGTAAATAACTGTACATCAGTTTTGCGTTACTGAAACAGTAATTTATTGATGGTCCCTAAGTCACACCGCCATGATCTGTCGAACTTGACACCAACTTCACCGCAGTTTTAAACGTACAACTAACGGCAGCTGTCTTACCTTAAATAAGATGTTTGTTCCTTCGTCTGGGCCGCGAGGGATCCGCCGTAAAGCTGAACTACAGGACCGCGGGTTAACTTCCATTTCTGTTCGTTCGTTACCTGCCCGCTAGTCTCTCCAGGTGAGTTAATTACAGCGGCGGTCACTGTTAGCTAAACGTTAGCATCACGGTCAGCTTAAAAATAACAGGCTGTTGAAGGACACGTCCTTAAAATCTTCACCGTCCTCCTCGATGTTTCTGCTATAATTATCAATTCTTTGCTTAACTTAAATCTTGAGCTTGTTTTCACTAAACCCTGTTAGTTTATTTTAACCGCCACCGGAACACGCTGTTATCGTGTCTCTGTGTGCAGCAGCGCCGCCCTCTGGTGGCACCAATAATTACAGGTAAAGGTGCTGCCTTCAAATGCAACTCGTAAGTTTCATCGTCGATATGTTCAACTAAGCTACGGTAAACTATTTTCTATTGTTTTTTTATTTACTTTTTACCACTGCACTCTGAACCCCACTAACTATATGAAGAAATTTCTTGCCAAAAAAAGAAACAATCTAATGCTTCTTGCGGATTTGTGTGAATCCAGAATGTCTAAAAAATAAAGTGTCTCCTGCGTTGTGCACGCCCTCTCATCTCCCACTAGGAAAGTCTCACATCCATGAAATTTACACCACTAACCAGCATCAGTCCTACAACCTTACTGTCAAAATTATTCAGTTCTGGGACAAACAGAAACCGTATTTTTAGGGGGGTGCATTTTGTGGCAGGCCAGTCTGCCATGAAATGCACTATCCTAAAGAAATAAAATCTTTTCTAGCACCTATTGTGATTGTCTCTAGGTCCAAGAGAGGTATATTGGATCTAGATTCTTAATGTAACAGTGGTGTATTTCTATGTTCATGTTTTGTGCGTTTCGTTGTGTTTAATGTTAAAATGTTTGCTTAATGTTAAAAAGCGATTTAATACGACGGGGGCTCCATTTCTTGCATATTTTCTTGTTTCGTCTTGGTTCAAGACCGATATCCTGGATGTGGATGTTAATTTAACACTGGTGTCTTTCTTTGTTCATGTTTATTGCGTTTGGTTGTGTTTTCAAGGCGATTTTAACGTTTTTAAAGCGATTTTTACGTCTTTTAAAGCGCTATTATGTGACGGGGGTGCAGGGGTGCCTTTTTTGGCACAACACCTGCACTAGGCTTTATATTTTTAAATGAACGACATCACGAGTAACAGCTTAAAATGTATTAAGAAATTTAAAAAAAAAAAGAAATCTACAATGGGGGTTTTTCATGACATGGTCCAGGCAGCTCTCCAAAATGCACACTCGGAGATTCCAAATAGTATTTTCTGTTAGAAAATAAAAACATTTAATTTTTTACTTTCTGTTTTACTAGTACTGGACCACTTTGAGCTAAAATAGCGGAGCAGATTTTTGAAAATTGTGGCACACCTGAATAATAGAAAATGTACCATATATATTATCTTATTATATATATTACATATATATATAACCTTGCCACCTTGTAAATATTATTATTGTTATTGTTAGTAGTAGTAGTATTGATTTATTTTGTATGTTGCTGTACTGTGTATTATAGATTTGGCTTCTTTTAGGTATTTTTTTATTTTTATTATAATTTTAGATTCAGCTGTAATGCACAATTTTCCCCCCTCTGGGATCAATAAAGTGTCACCTCAACTTACCGTATCTTATCAAACTACAAAAAAAAAGAAACAAATACAAAAGTGGACAAATCAATTTTTGACATGTGAACAGTTTAAAACTAATTTAAATAGGTGTTATTACAGTAGATGTCTCGGTTTCCTGCAGTACCTTGTGTATTAAAGGGCTGTCACAAAGCAAATACACTATTTGTGAATCATTTATTTATTTTTCCACTTGTTTATTTATATATTTATTTCAGCATATATTCATGTTATTTATGTTTTATTTGGGTATTTCTTTAGTCATTTGTCGTCCTCCATAATCAAAGGCTTCTGTGGCTCAGACTCTTTGAACAATGTTAAGTGTGTGTGGTGAGGGGGGGTGTTCTTGGCACAGTTTGGACCCCATAGTACCAACTGATCACTGTAATTACCACACAAAGTACATGAACTTGCTGTATGTGAAAGTATTTTGTGTGTACCTTAGTCCATCTATCGTTTGTGATAGTTTTATGTCAGTTTTTTCTATTTCACTTAAAATATCTTAAATTTATAATTAAGTACAGTAGTTGAGTAAATATATTTAGTTACTTTCCACCAAGCAGGATTTACTTTGTATTTTACCACTAAAGAAAAATGAAGTTGCCAAATTCAACCTGACGAACTCTAAACACAACAAAAACGTTACAGTAATATTTGATTTAATCCTCTCTATTATTAAATTAGATTAAATTCTGAGTTCATATATTACAACACATCACCTTTACTCTCATGACACAGAATGTGTCGTTGTGGTACAGTGAAGTTTAGTGGAATAAAGCAGCAGGGAATAAGTACAAGTACCTTAAGTTTTACTTGGTAAAAGTATTTAAAGCTTATTCAGCTAATCTGTTTTTATTTGTTGTTTTTTGTTTGTATTGTATTAATAATAATAATGATTATTGATTGGTTTAATGAAGAGCAGAATGAAAACACAGGAAACATCAGGTCGACTTTATCAAATATATACTTGCAGATTTCTGAAGGAATTAGTATAGAACAACAATATGCTGGTTACATTCTGATTGGAGCCCTTTTAGAAGCTTTGAATTAATGAATTAAAACAAACAAACACCAACAGAGAGAGAACATTAAAAATCCATGAGACAGCAGTGAGAGACTCACAACAATCTCTCCATCAGCTCCTCCTCATCATCATCATCGTTTTCCCACCAGACAAACCGTTTTTTTTTTTCCGTTTCTAAATCTCAGCATCTGCAGCTTTTCTTCAGATTCACCTCTGGAGTCGAGCTGTGTGCTGACAGTCGTCGGAGCAGAGTGTCAAACATGTTGCTCAGAGAGAGAACAAACGGATGAACAGTGAATTTTAAGGCAGACGTCTGACTGGAGAAACGTGGTTTCTCTAAATCTGCCTCTCTAGTTTTTGTTTCACTTTGGCTTGTGTGGACTAGAGCAGATGGAGCTTTTAAGTGTTTTCTCACAGTTCATGTGTTGAAATGTGAAAAACTGTCGATGGAAACCAGCATTAAGACTTAGAGTCTATCAGGAGCCAGTTTCACTTTCAGTCGGACTTTGAGTTAAATATGAGACGTGTTGCTAACGTGTCAGCTGCAGTGACACTTTGTCTTGTCGCAGTACTTGTCGCAGTACTTGGTAAAAAGCTACATTAAAAGGTAAAAAGCTGGAAAAGCAGGTTTCTCTTACTGGAGATGCTGAATCACTGCCAGCTGCTGCTGCTCACCTCTGACCTCTCTACGGGCACAGACTGGTGAAAGACATCGACTTGTTGCTGCAACTGACATTAAAAAGATCATTTTACAACTTTTTTTTTTTTTTTGGAGGGGGCGTGGGGGGGTGATGCAGAGTGTGCAAAAGCTGCAGATGCTTCTGTGATGTCACAGGAGGAGGAGGAACTAAACGGAGCTGTACAACAACAAAATAACCCAAATAAATCTGTACAAAAATCAACAGGATTAAAATATGAAGATTCATTTTAAAACATCCAACAAAGCCACAGTGGATCTGACAGTATGAAGTGATGAGTCAACATAGATCAGAGTCCATGTGCCGACTGTGTTAAGTGCAATCCACAGCAAACCTGAGGCCGGACTTTGTGCTCGTTTCCTCCGTCGGCTCGGTGGCCTCAGCGAGTATAAAGGACAGCTGGTTAGTGATCATTAACGTGTTAATTCCTGTAAATCACTTTGGCTGCTGTTACTGCAGCAGCATAAACATTAACAGCAACTTAAAATCTGTAAAAGCAAAAGAAAAACGATCCCTTTCTTCTCCCCGTTCTGCTGCTTTGAGGCTACAACCCCAGCAGAAACGTGTGGAAAGACGACGCTGCTGTCGTCAGACTGCGGATAAAACTTGTCCAGAGTAGTAGCTACAACTGCAACTTGTAATAGGCTGATCATCTTTAAAAAACAGTTTTCCCCTTGTGCTCACAGACGTTTAGTCATTAAAATGCTGCTCTGAAGGGTTTCATTCCAAACACCGACATCTGTTCCTGTTCAAGCACCACAGCAATGAAATACTAAATAATCTAAGGTTCAGAATTCTGCCCCGAGATCAAAACAGCCGCATTGAACCGAAATGCATTAACAAGTTTTCCAAACCAATCCAAAAGGGCCTGAGGACAGTCAGACCTGCTCTAGAACGAGGTCCAACAAACCCAAACAGGTGAGTGAGCACCAACACTGGCAGCGTCACGATGTTTCACTGCTTAATGTGCAGCCGTGATCAGAGTTCACACTCTCCATCAGCCTCAAAAAACACAATTTTCTCCTGTGATGACGAGGACACACACACCAACGTCCAGTCCAGTCAGATCAGCGCGGACGCGACAGGCTGCAGAACAGGACGTTTCTGTCTCCTGTGTCTGATGGAACAGATACACTTCAGTTTGAATAAATGAAACCGTCTCCATAGTTAAACACTGAGCAGTAAAATCCCAATTTTGTTTTAATTTGTGCATCCGTAAACTGCGACGCATTACGCTGAGGCTCTGTTAGCAGAAAGTACTTTTTGTTCCTCTGTGAGGAAGGACCTACACAGGGAAATAGGAGTGATTTCAGATGCAGCCATGATATAGTGAGCACCACACACCAGCTTCACCTGTCGTTTGATGGCTGTGTTCTGGCTCTGCTGTTATTAGCCCGATGTGTTTGGGTCGTGGAGGAAAAATGATTAAATTGCAGCTTGTTTTTTTTTTTTGATTAACATGAGTCGATGTTGGGAGAGTGGTGAATCTGATGCACGTCAACCCACTTTGACGCATGTCAAGACACTGCCAGTGAGAGCTGCTCTTTTATTTTGCAGAGATACACAAGTTCTCTAGGAACTGTCTGGACCTGCAGATGCTAGTGACTGAGGGGACATCGCTAAATCTAATTCTGGGCATAAAAGGAAAACCTAATAGAATTTATCAAAATATTTCAGCTGCCAAAATCCATGCTGACATCTTTCAAACCTTTGGAAAGTCAGGTGTTTGTCATGAGATTATGAAATGAGTCATTTGTGGCAGCAGTCATTTTGAAAACTGCTCGTTTAAAGAGGAATTAAACCTTCCGAGCCACTGGGAAGAGAAACCCCGACTGAAACTGATGACATGAACATCTGCGAGAGGTGTTTTTTTTTTTCCATTTTGCCAGCTGCAGCAGGTAGTTCGTCGTATTTTCCCCCAGGCAGCGACTGATCACATGACACAAACATCACATGAGCAGCAGACTGTGCCTTTCATAGGAAAGTTGTGGGGTTGGGAAAGAAGGAAGGAAGAAAAGATGTTCCTGAGAGGTTACACAACTCCATCAGGCGGGAGGAGCAGGGTTCAGACAGGGTGCGTTTGTTTTCTGACACAGTATGGCCCTCTAACCTCAGACGATTGTGATGATTTGGGACAGTTTCATTCCAGTAAACGGCAAAAACCACTGAACAAAGAGGAATTAGACAGATTATGATGCAACACACGATCATGTGATTTCAGAGGAAAAAACCGAAAGCAGGCCGGTGCGCTTCCTGATTATTGCATTTCATTCATTCCCTGGAGGTGTTGGCCAACTGTTTAACACAAACATCTCTGCAGCGAAGCAATAGTTCATGCTTCTATCATGATCAGTGTTTTTAACAAATAAATGACGATGATGCAGCCTCTAACCTACGGCTAACCCACTCAGGAGAGAGGAAACTTCTACACTGAGGCAACTTCCCCCCACTCACTTTACAAGTGACCTTTGTAACAGGTTCTGCTTTTGTTTCCACCGTTCTGCGCTCGCCTTTTCGAGTTCCTGGAAATAAAGTGGATCACAGCTCTGGAGGTGATCCAGGCTCCAGATTTTCTCAAGAGGATGAAATTCAACACTGCAGTCAATGAAACAGATCTTGCATTTCGCTAAGCACTGCAAAAAAAGAGACTGTTTTAACGTAATGTTATTTTTAAAAAGCGTGTCATGCGTATTGAAGAAGTTTTTATACTCACACCATGTATAGTTGTGAAGCTATTTAAGTAGCATCTAGCTTTGTGACGTTAACCACACCTGTTGTGATCGGGCTTGCCTGCCTATTTGTGGACACATGAGCGTGATATCTGTTTTTAAGCGTTATGACTCGAAGATCACACTGAAGAAATAAAAACGTTGTCTTCTGAATACACTTTGTGTCTTTGGAGTCTGTGTGCTGCTGTGATAGAGAGCTGAGCTGGATTTCTCCATCTCCCAGCTGTTATGGGTTCTACATGATCTATGGTTAGCCATAAAGGCCGGTATTGATGTGCACATGGATCTGTGGAGATGTGTAATTCCAGTTTAGGTAGCCGGCTCTACATAATTATATTTTCTCCTGAATTAAAAAGGGCTGTTCTATATGATGATGATCTAATGTTTGTTTTTTTTCTTGTTTCTTGCAGCGCTCGGCTAAACACGAGTCCTGATTTATTAATGAGCTGATGCCGCTGATGCTTTCATGATGTACATCCAAATTATTCTGGTTTGTGCGGGAACAAGAATCAGGATGTTACGGATCGTTGACTTCCTGTAGTAGAAAATTGCCTTTTAGCAGCAGTGAACACCAGCTCCTGGCTTTTTACCAAGTCACACACATTGCTATTCGTGAACCAGTGATTAATGGCTGCTCGAAGTGTCATCCAAGTGTCTCGTAGAAGTCAAACTTTCTGGGAAAAAGTCCAAATTCAACTCTTCCTGTCTTGTAGCTGGTTTGTAATCTCCCTGCTTTTCCGTTTGTAGTACACACACACACACACACAACTGAACAACAACTCCATTCTGTGTAATATGTTTCAGAGTCAACCTATCATGGAGTCCCTGTTCTTTGCAGCCTGGATTCATTAACAAATAAACTTTTTCTTAGTGAAGCCTGGGCTCATCTTTCTTTCTATAAAGCACTACGTGACAGTTGAGGCAAAAGCTATTGTTAGTTTTTGGGGGCAGCTGCTGAGAAAGCTCATAAAAAGTGTGTTAGCAAAGACAAACACAACCCCTGTGAGTGATTTGTCAGAAACAACTGTATCAGGTCAACTAGAAAACTCTTGGTTTAGTGTAAACTACATTTTGTTATTTATAAAAAGGGGTTTTTGTTCCAGCTAAACATTTTGATGGAGAGAATTTTACAAAATAGGAACGAAAAATACCAAACTTCTGTTACAAAAAAAGCCCCGTTTGATGAGATACCTGAAGGACAGATAAAGGTTAGAAGCTTAACATTAGCTTTTCCCTGCAGAAATTACAAGCAGTCACATTGTGTAGCTCATGGACAGAAAAAAACAAGAGGAGAAATTACCCTCAAGGATGAAATTAATTTAAGAGGAGGACAGAGGGGAGGGAGACGTTCTCATTAGCACCATTGTGTTCTGTAGTGACTAACTGCAGCCTAATTAAGAGTCAAGAGAGAAGGGCGGACTGAGCAGAGTGGAAGCGATGAACAGTCAGACTTTTTCCTCACAGTTCTGCTGGTCATCCGGTTAATTCCACATTTCATTGATTAATCTCTGTAATCTCTGAAGACGTGCATCCCTGCCAATATTTTGGTTTGATACTCCAAAGTCCGAAGTGTATTACTTAATTAATTAATTAATCCTCAGAGGAGGAAATCATCTCTCTGTGGAGCATGATTTGATCATCTGGGACGAGAGAGAAACAAAAAAGAATCAGCAGAGTGTTTCCTCCTCTATGAGAGGACGGTACTGGCTGGAGGGAGGCTTCAGGCGTTTCTCAGTCACTGCTGTCGTCTTCGTCCTCGTCGTCCGACAGGTTGTTGCTGCTGAACTTTGAGCCTGGCCGGCCGATGCAGTCCGAGCGGGGTGCGTGGTTTCCCGACGTCAGCTGCACGTAGCAGTACTCGCACACTCTAACGGGTTTGGACGACTGGCTGGGCAGCAGGTGCTTCTTCTCCGAGCACGGCCCGCAAACCACAAAGCCGCATTTCCTGCAGTGGTGGCGCCGGCTCACCGGTGTGAACTTCACCTTCTGGCAGCGCATGCACACCGACGCCTCGGAGTCAGGCACCCAGACGGCCGCGTGCTCTCCAGTGGGGGCCTTGCCGCTTTTCTGCAGCAGGTCTTCCACACATTTCCCTATGTGGTTCATCCACTCTGACTTCTCGGTGGCAGTGGCAGCATACACCGCAAAGGACTTGGTGGGCGTCTTGATGAGCCAGCCGTTGCGCAGGTCACCCTCGTCCGGCACCGTGTCGATGGTGACGCTCTCCAGTGGGATGATGTGCTGCTTGTTGTACTTCTTCTTCTGGATGACGATGTTGCCGTAAACCAGGATGTCGTTGAAGAGGAAAAACTGTCGTGCTTTGGGCTTCTTGCGGCAGAGTTTAGTGAGGACGCCCTCACCGATCAGCACGCGGCCAGGGATGGCCAGCGGCTGACCTGCGGCACCAAAGCAGCTCTCCACCACCGCGATGCGCTTAGAGTTGGCCTCACTGTTAGCAAGCCGGTCCACCATCTTCACCTCACCTGAAGAAAAACAGAGAGACAGGACAGTCTGAGAAATTTTTGGCTCAAAGAAAAACATTTTGTATCAACAGAGCCGTGTTTCTTAAATTCTTTCTTTCTAACCTTCCTTTGAAAAGGTGAAAGAAATTACAAACTCATCTTAACACAAACTTAAAATCTTAATTTCTCATCAGTGCTGAAAGCATTACGCTGCAACTTCACATGTAGATGTTTGAACACCCTGCTCCTCTCAGTTAACCTGACTCACCCACATTTTTGCAAACCATGTGGGTCTGTTCTACAGAAACCACACGATCTGTCACTATTACTCTTTTAATTCTCTTGTAGCTCACTGCCCATGCTGATGGTGCTCTTCCAAAGCCACCAAAAGAGCCACAACTGTCTGAGGTCAATGATGTCAATAAATATAATAATTTTCTTCTCTTGTCATTTGTGACAAGTGAGAAAAGGAACAGTGTAGTTTAGCAGCAGTGTGGCATAACAACAAAGGACAATGAGAACTGAGGCACAAAATGAGGCACAAAATCAGCCTTTTGGGGTGTCCCACTCAAAGCCCAGACCTCAATCTAATAAAGATGCTGAGGAATGACTTGAAGAGAGCCGTTCACACCAGACGTCCTAATAATATCTCTGAGCCGAAGCAGTTCTATAAAGAAGAATGGTCCAAAATCTACAGCACACGCTTGAAGTCATTGCTGCCAAAGGATGTTAAACCAGTTACTAAAACACTGTTTCACTTAATTTTTCCACCATTACTTTGTATGTTTAATAGATGTGTTCAGTAAAGACATGAAAGATCGTGACCATTTGTGTTTTATCATCTTACACTCACTTTATCTCACTTTTTGTTATCCAGCCAAAATAACTGATTCAAAGACGACACTGTCAGAACTCTGAGAAATTCTAACAAGCGTTTTACACTTTAATGGATAAAATGATTAACTGAGAAACTAGTCGGCAATATTTAGCAATGAAAATAATGCTTCGTTGCAGCCTTAGAAAATTATTCTGTATGATTTCTTAATAAATCTTCTGCCCATATAAACAGATCTGGCAGCTTTGGAGAATAAAATGAGAACACTGTGATTTTTAATTAAGATATGTAACACAAATCTCACCCTTTTACTGTCAGGAAGACATCACGATGCGGTGCGATGTGAAGAATAAAATATTTATTCTAGTGTTGCAAGGTTGGTTCAACTCTAAATCCATTTCCCAAACATTTATCAAGCTTTTAGGATTTTGTAAGCAGAGATGGTCTGAAAACACAGCCTTGCTCTCAGTGTGTTCTGTATAAATAAAAGGACTGGGCCTCAATAACTCCGCTTCTGAAGGCCTCCACGGGGAATTTAATTACGAGACTGAAGAGGGAACAACAGCAGCTTCTTCTTTTCTGCTGTGACCCAGATGGCAGCAGGGCAGCAACACCATGGACTGTGCCCCCTTCAACTTTTCTTCCAGTTAATGCAGTGTCAAAAGTCAGTGATGGGAGGGTGTCTGTGCTCTCCAGTGAGGCCAGAGGGTCGAGTGCAGAGTCATGAGAGAGAGATGCACTATAGAATACACAAACCAATACGGGCAAACAAGTCCTATGAATTCAAACACCACCACAAGTGAACTTCATACTTTTATTCTTGGTTTTTATTCGCTGATGTAAAGCCTGCTGAGCTTGATGCTCTTTTTCAGATCCACTCTGAATTGTGCACTTTGCAATTTTCCCCTTTCCACTGTTGTGAACAGTGGTTCACAGCAATTCTCTGCATTTTAAGTTTGCTCACAAGCACTAGCTTGTTAGTCGGTGGACTGCACTTGACGAACTCCAGAACTAAGCTGACTGTAACACAGAGACGTGGAGGTGTGATTAATTCTTTGGTTTACAGCTCTTTTCCAAAAACCACAGAGCTAGAAACTATGCTAATTATGCACTGGATGCCAGTGGAGCCTGGTCTTGGCTCCCCAGTGATCTGCACACTAATAACCCAGAATGTGCTACTGCCGAAAGCCGTGACGACGAGCGAGGGGCTGCTGACATGTAAACCCTGTTAGCGAGGGATCATTTACCACCGCTGAAGCAACACGGCAACCTGCTCCCATTAGCAGACAGATGAGGGCACAAAGAGCAAAGGCTCTGGAGAGAGACAGTGGTGTAAATACAGGCTGGAGGCTCCGAACCCAGTAATCAGAAGGAGTCTAGTCGCAGGAGATAGACTGAAAAATGCACAGAAAATACAACAGGAAAAAAGAAAAGAGCTTTCTTTGCACTGCAGTGGTAAATAACAGTGATGACAGCCTGCACGGGAAAAGACAGGACGATGACAAGGAGGAAAAAGAACAATTTAAAAGCAAAATCGGTTGTTAATAATAGTTGTTCTTACTGTTTCAGCCAAAAAATTTACTTAAATCACCTTGAAAATGGGGGAAAAAAACTTAACACATTCAGGTAAGGACAATCAGCAATAGGTCTAAATTTAGGGTTGCAACTAAAACTCATTTTCATATCGAGCAACCATATGATTATTTTGTTAATTATTTTGTCATCATTTACTCGTGCTGTCAGAAAATTAAGAAAAACATAATGTCTTTAAATTCCTTGCAGGGTCCAAGCAACCTGCAGAAATGCGCACAGACAGATGTTCAATGCTACAACATAACAAGGAAAATGCACTAAAATCATGTAAACAGATGGTTCTGTTTGCTTAATATCAGCTGTACAGTGGAAATATGATTGGGGAAAAAACTGCGCCGCTCTGCGCTGGGGTCGGTGTGTGTGTTTTGGCCTTTATGCTTTAAAAGTCATATTTCGCGACGCACACTCTGTGTGTTCACCTGTGCGTCTTTGTGTGCGCAACAGAAATGACGCCGTCATGTAAATAAGATTAATAACATGAGGCTGTTTAGTTAGTTTAATAAAAGAACAACGTACAGACCTGTTCTATAGGAAAGGAAACCTGAAAAGACTTGTAATGTGATCTGGCGCTGTACAGAAAATCTAATTAAATAAAATTAACTTGACAATCTCATTGGCTTTTTGTCGAGGGAACCAGGGTCATGCTCATCTCTGGGTTCGCCTACAGAACACTGCAACACTGCAAAACCCAGACAGATTCATGTGTGTGAGAGAAGCACAAAAAACAAGAAACCTAGAGCAAGATGTCTGAAATGTGTCTGTTAGCACAGTTTCCTGGTTCCTTTGTAGTATCGTTTCCATTTAGCAGCTTAAACTTACTCTACAGTCGACTGTTGACTCAGCACAATACTTTAATAACACTGAAAATATTCCTCAGTTTTTATAAAAGCAAGAAACTTTCAGTCTGAAGTTGCTCAGTCACCCCAAAGATTTGAAGCAGCACAACCCATATTAATCAGTATTTGAGAAAAAAAATATTCAGAACAAGGTCTATATTCACACACACACACACACACACACACACACACACAATAATTATGTCAGTTAACATGGATCAAAGTAACCTAAATTACAGACTAATTAAGAAAAATTAAATTGGTTTGTTTACCACTGAACAACAACAGATGACAGATTTTTGATTACCTTTAATTATCAAATGCACAAGTAAATTTACAAATAAATATGAGCATATAAACACCCATCATACCCAGACTTCTCCACCAACAGTTCAGAGCTCTGGAAATGAAGCTGTGATCTCAATTAAGTTTGATCTCTGTGGGATTTTAATTGGAAGAACATTTGACCAGACTGTCCTCAGCTCACCCTGTTTATTTTGAGAATACAATCAACAGGCAGATATTTCTGCTGGTCGACACACTGGGCAAGTTGTTCTAAAATGTTTTGCAGTCTTAAAAGCTTTAGCTGTTAAAAGAGTAGAGCTGTAGCAATCACTTGTTTAATTGACTCGTTGATACAGAATTGGCAACTACTGTGATAACTGAATATGTTATGTATCCAAATATGTTCCTGCTCCAGCTTCTAAAACATCAAACACTTTCACAAAACAAGACAGAAAAAAACTCCAGAAAAACTTTCCAGGCTCTGCTACAGTACATTGGGTTAAAGAGCAGACAGCTGCTTATTCAAACCATTTAAAAATATAAGTGCACAGGTAAATGCTGTCCACCTGTCAGAATGTCTGGTTTCACAGCCAGAAACAACAATTCACTAATATTAGGTTTGCAGAAGGTGTCCGTTTCCACAGCCAGCTCTGCAGAGCTAACCTTTACCAGATGCTGTGTCCTCTGAGAAAATAAACAAATCAATCACTCAGCCGTGGCCTCCTGGACAGACAGATGCAGCCCAGTGCAAACTTTTTCATGCATCAACCACTTCAACACCAGTTGTGGTTGAGGTGCAAATATTGCTTAGGGTTATGGGTCATAGTCCCTCTAAGACACTGCAACTAGCAAACTGTTTATTTTACAGATTTGTTAATAGTTTCTGGAAAGTTTCCTGGAGAGAACTGTTATTTGATCCCAATAACATCCATTATCGAAAACTTTATTCCTTACAAAATATTAAATTTACATATTTTGTTCAACAGACCTTCTGTGGACCATCTGAAATAACTCTTTTATTCTGTTTAACATTTATTTAACCTGCAACCCTTTCGAGTTCGGGGGTAATTGTTCTTCAAACCTACAGTATGTTCAGATCTCCTTTTTTGACCCATGTTTAAGTTTAGTTTTTGTTTTTAACACATATGACCTACACTCTGTACTGTCCCCGAATGCCTCACAACACAGATGACCTACAATCTGTGCTACTAGGTTGTGTTGGAGCTCTATAGGACAATTGTGTTTTACAAGCGAGACCTGGCCACATGGCAGCGGTAGAGTAAAAGAGTTTTTGGCTTCATAAACTACATTAACATGTTCTCGTTTAACTTTCTTTTGTTCAACATATCAGTCAAATGACTCCTGATTTCATCTCTATTCACTACACAGTTCAACATTATTTTCTAAGTGCCTCAGATTGTTTAGGTAATGTCAGGTTTCCATTTCTCTTTGGGAACTTTTCTCAGTATATGCACCGATTTAAAAGCTCAAACACAACCCAGTCTCTTTGTTTAGCATTTCTATAATCAAGCAACAAGCGCCACAAAATGCCACCCTGACTCCATCATGAACAAATGATAAGGAGGTGTTGCATAAGAATTATAGAGAAAAGGCAGATTTGTAGAAAACGGAAAAGCTATTTTTGTACACTGGTGGTTTTGGTAATACTCAGTGGGAGTTTGTCGTTTTGCATGTAAATGCAGCGCAGGCGACTGGCTGTGCTACCTTGGGTAGCTGCTGGGAACAGCAGCAGCTTTAGATAAGCCCGATGATTAATTCATTAGGAGTACTATCCTCTCTCTCAGCTTACAAAGTCTGCTCATTAACTGCTCGTATACAATAAGATTAAACCTTTCCCAGAAAGCAAGAAAATTCACAGGAAATACATTTTTTTAATTCTCTGTAACAGGTGGATTAAAGACGTCACACAACAGGGGGGTGTAGAGAACAACAGAGCTTTTGTTGTCCAGAGCCACCATCCCTCAGAGAAAAGGCTGGAAAGGACAGGCACTATTAACCTCAGTTAAAGTAAGAACCTGATGCCGGCTTTGTGACTTTTATGAAAGTAGCTTTACTTTCTCAGTTTTTTTTTCTTCCCCCCAGATCAAAATAACTATTTGGCAACAGATTCAGCATCAGTCAGCATCACTATACTTAAAACTAAAGACAATAAAATCATCAAGACAACAAATCAAAGTGCCATGATACATAATTTATTACATTTATTCATCGATCAGATGGCATGAGCTGTGAAATCTATGTCACACACACAGAGACACACACAACCCAAAATTAAATCACAAATCCACACATGAGACCTGATATGAAATTTAGAAAAGATGATACAAATGTCTTAAATATAATGAACTGACATTTACTAGGTCTCCATAGTGAACAACAACAGATCAATCAACAGACCTTTAACTTGACGTTCTTGGACACAAACATCGACACTTCACACATTTCAGCCTTTAGCCTTCCTCAGCTTCATGCAGTATGTCGGCTGTACCCGTTACCACAATGTGACATTTATAGTTGTGCATAATGGAGAAAAATCTGACATGACTATAAATCACAACCTATTTGAATGTGTATCTAAAGTAGATGAACTCCTTAATCCAACTCAACCATCATGTGCAACAAGTTTCCATTTTCAATCACAGTTCTATCAGTCGCCCCATCGGGACAGCTGTTTGGGTATAACAAAATGTGTCTGATGAGATATCTGTGAGAGTCCACAAACTAAAAAAGATGGCGTGAGGTTTTCGACTGTTCAGCATGACCTGCAGCTAAACCTCCAGCAGTACCACACTGGGAAGGAAAGGAAGCAATGAGTCAGACGCCAACGGGAGAGAGTGACGATGACAGAGACGGAGAGTGAAGAGAGAAAGAGCGTTTCTGTGCGCTGTAAACAGCAGCCGCAAACACAACAACATTCATTTATCCTGAGGGGGTAATATGAGGACAGAAGCTGCTGAGGATGAGGCACTGTCCGTTTCTTTGCTTTTTCAGTTGTAGGTTTTTGTGGCGCAACATGATTTAGAAAACAGAATCCACAGCCTACAAAATGTAGTAAAACATTCTTCTGTTCTGATCTGTGCAAGGATTTTAAATCTCTATGTACGTCAGATATAAATAACAATACAACTGACCAAAATGACGTAGTGGTAGACCGTTTGATCGGTCGTCTGTGTGCAATATTAAAATTTGTTTGATGATCTGAATTATTAAGTATAACAAATATGCAAAACGTAATCAGTAGGAGGGTAAATACTTTTTCACAGCACTGTGTTTGCTGAGATATCTCAGTCTAAATTAAAGTGTTGGACACTGTGTACAAGGCTAAAAGCATCTTTTCAAAAAGCTGCTGCTTCGGTGTGAAAGGGAAATAGAAAGGACTGTTACTCCACTGTGAAGGGATTTACTTTCATTTTAACATGGAGTACATAGCACCTGGTCAAGTATTTCTGGATATTCATGCACAGTCTGACTGAAATGAAATAGGACAGTCCCTGATACTAGACATGCACTTTCAAGAAGTCCTTATCAGCTTGAAGCTGAGCTGAACATGGCACCCTGCAGCAGTGTGTCAACAAAACCCTGTTAGTCCATACACAGGATTACAAAGTCACACTGTGAGTATGAACACAGATAAAGGGAGGTGAATCGGTTATATCTGAGGGCTGATGGTACGAAAATGTTCCTGCCTGTCCACCAACCTGGAATAGCTAGATGTTTTTCCTGTGCCTCTTCTCAACAAAAAACAGAAAGTCACACAAAACCAGAGTTATTACTGAAAATAGAAAGGTTGTTGTACTTGTAAGCATGTTGCTTTCTATCAGTTCATTACACTGAGAAAATATAAAATTGCCAACCATGGAAAAATATTAGTGCTGCTACTGGGAAATACCAACATAAATATTACATTTATTCATCAAAGCAGCCGTATTTATGTGTTTATGTGCAGCCGTCACTATCTCAGTGTACTTTGGTCACTCAGTAAACAACATTTTTTTTACGATCTACCCAGTTTCGAATTTACTTACATTGCAATTCAAAACAGCAATTAGCCATTCCCCCTGTCAGCACACAAACAGGATCTAATTTACCACTGCCTGGCTGGAAGCTACTGGTAATGTCTCACACTGATTGAGAAAATGACACATGCACAGGTTGATGAATGTGATATGACTACTTTGCATGTTACTTCTATAACCTGTGAGGAAAAAAAAGGTTCAATTAGAGAATCTGAAGTGTCAAAGCAGATCTGAGAAGATGTGCAGAGAAAATCTGACGGGAGAGATTCTATAACCCTTCGATGTTTAACACTGAACATGTTGCTGTAACTGAACTGGATAAATGAAGTTCATCTACATAATCCTTCAAGGAACAAACTGCAGCAAAAAAAAAAAAAAAAAAACTGAATTCTTAAAGACACAATGATCTCACTCTACCAGCACAGTGCTCATGATTTAAATTATATTCATGACTCATTACGTGCAGCCCTGCTTCATTTATAATCAGTATGTATTCTTTTGAGAAACTCCGCTCCCCGCCCCCCAGCAGAACGACTTCATCATCACACAGGCGTCGACAAACCAACTTGGGTTTTCCATCATCACGAGAAAATACTGTTTAATTTCCCCAGATAACGATGCAACTGAATCAGTATCTGTAGATGATGAATATAAATATCTCAAGAGGAAATAACTAAGCCCAAGTCCTCACTCGCCTGTTATTATTTTATTCCAGTATTCTGGTGAAACTATGACTGTTTGAATTATACTTACGGACAGCAGAGAAGGGTAACTTGCAGATGTTTCTGTGGAAATATTGTGCTTTTGACCTGTGTCATTATTGGAATTACTGTTGCCAAGAATAAATTGCAGCGTTGGTAACTGATTAATTCAACATCTGCTGGTTCCAGCTTCTCAAATGTGAGAATTTATTTATTCATTGTGGTGTATAACAAAGTTTTGGACTGATGGTCAGACCAAAGCAGCTTTTTGGGTATTTTAACCCAAATAAAGATTATTCAACCAGGACTTCCTGAGCAAAATGAGGAATTACATGTCAGTTATTTCCTTCCTTTTGTAGGTTAACCTTGGTGTTAAGTAGTTGCTCTCCACCTGCTGCAAAGACACTGAAGATCAGATCTAATAAAAAAACCTTTATGAACAGACAGTGACAGATTTTCCCCCCATTACATTAATCAAACCTTTAAAGACCAGTTTCCATAGTTTATCAGAAGGCCTCTGGTGTGCAGGAACGATGAAAACAGTCAAAGATTCTGCACTCGACAGGTCTCAGGGGGAAAACAAAATCATGGTAAAGTAAAGCTGATTAAAAACCACAGCGATCTGGGGGCAGGTCCAGGTTTATAATCAGACTAATTACAGACCACGATAAATGATAGTTCAGCTACACTGAGGCATCAATTACTGCCAAACGGTGCACGTTTTTCTTTCCAGGGAAATCTCAGGCGTGTGAAACAAGGGCTGTAAAAAGGGATTAATTACCACATAAGTCAATTACTTTAATGATCCCATTAAGAGAACAACAGCTCCTCCAAAGCACAACTCCACACAGCAAGCAGGTGTTCCAAGAAGACATACAAATATTTGCACAGATAAACCAGTGATACAGTTTCTCAGAGGTAAACATGAAAAAGGCATTAATTATATGACCACACTAGGGCTGGGCGATATATCGATATTTTAAAATTATCTATATACTTCTAAATGAGATAGAAACAATATCGTAAATCTCGAAAGAGCTCTTTCCTGTTCTGTTCTCCGACAACTCAAAGACAGCCCTGCCCGCCACGCTCCCCCTCTGAACACAACTCATAGCCTGCCCCTTCACAGCGCTTCAGTGTTGCCAACTTAGCAACTTTTCAGACCCCTCTAGAGACTTTTTTCAAAAAAGCGACTAGCGACAAATCTGATAACTTTTTCTGGTGTTATTGAGACTTTTTGTCGCCAAAGCACATATTGCTTTCTACCAATCTCAACAAGCAGCGGGTGCTGCTGTGGGCACCTCCCCTGTCTCAAAGCGCTCACAGGCGGACAGTTCTGGCACATCAGTCGCTCCAAGCTGCAGTCAGAGCAGGAGATATTCACCCCTCTCCGTCCAGACTGTACATGAATCGCGCAAAACAAGTTCCAGCGAAAGCTTCGAGCACTTCAAATCTTCAAACAGCGCCATAAGATGAGTACAAAGAGTGTGTTAAACTGCGTGCTGCCCCGAAACAAACCACGCCACAAAACTCTTACACTTGTGAAAAAGCGAGAGGTGGAACGACATTACCAAAGCCGTAGCTTATCATATCGCTAAAGACATGGTCCCTACAATAACAGTGGAACAAGACGGCTTTATACGGTGCATAAAAGGGCACCTTTTTTTTTTAAACAACTCTTAATTGATTAAGGATATTCAGCTTTATTGTCATTGATCACATTTATATGTTACAACAAAATTTGACTTCTGCATTTAACCCAGGCCACCTATTAATCAGCAATGCAGCTTTTTTTTTTTTTTTTTTTTTTACAAACAATAGAATAACTATTACATT
>JAUMHL010000009.1:1496768-1507452 GCA_032362345.1 Sandelia bainsii | reverse complement strand
CCTAAACTGCATTTCGTTGCCTTGTACTTGTACATGTGTAATGACAATAAAGTTGAATCTAATCATCTAATCTAATCAGAGTGGGGTTTTTTTGGGTCACTTTTGACCCAAAAAAATCCCAAGCCCAGATGAGTTGGAATTGTGACATAAAAAAAACAAGAATCGACAGAAGAAAGTTAATTTGTAGTTCTAAATATTTATAGTGTTTTTTTTACTATTTTTTTTATCACTGAAACACTGAAATGTCCTAATTAAACATAAACTTAATAGAAACGGGCAATAACCAGGTGTAGTTTGTCTTTGTTACTCTGATGAACATAACACTTAATGACACATTTTGTAACAACAACAATCTCCACCATTTCCTTTAAGCTGTTTTTCCTGCAGAGGTGCTCAGCCTAACACTAAAACGGAAGCAATGTTTGTGTTTAATCTGTTATTTCCACGTCCAATTCCAATGCTGTCATCCGCCATGAATTGTAGTCCACATTCATCAGGACACTCATTATCGGTGAACACTGTATTTATGACTTCACTTCAGCTGAGGGAGAGACATGAGCATTTTTAAGATGATGTTTTTTGTGAAATGAGGCGTCTACACTCTACTTCAAGCTGCTGCTGTGGGTCACTGGAATTATAGCACGTCGCATTCTTTCTGCTGTGTGCCAACAGCTAGTTTTTGGTAATTTATCAACTGTCACCATAAAGTAGATCACAAAATTTACGTTTCAGCCCACGAAACTGCCCCACACTTTATCTTCTGCATTCGACAAGTGAGCAACATAGAATATAAAACTAAAGTTCACATTTAGGCTAAATCGTTAACAGTTTTTCTCTTTATAAAACTGTGGACCAAGAATTTATTTATATAAATATATATAAATATATTTGTCGCAAAACGACACAAACCTAAAACATGACACGTCTATATTTCTGTAGACTTGCATGTGCAAAACAGCAGAGTAAGAATATTAAAAAACTGCACCTTTTTAAATGGTGTCATCATCATGCAAACTGTCAGCAACAGATGCTTCAGCTAAGTACAGACGTCCAGTTTAATGACCACTCTGAGCACAGACAGGACAGCAGCTGAACGTCTGCCACTACTTCATCTGCACCGTTTGTGCTGCCGTTAGCCTGATATCTGCAGACAGCTGTTAGCTAGCATCCTCGTGCAGGCTCCTTTCTCAGTCTGTCCTTATTCCTTAAGCCCTCTCTTCAGACGTGGACTATGCCCTCACAGCTTCAGTCAGACATAAGTGCATGACAGAGAGAGCCGTACATGTGCGATTATTATTTTAGTGTCAGGCCACTTTATGTACCGACATCAACAATATGACTGGTTTTCAACATCCACGCTGTGTGTTTAACTAAAAACATTAATAACAGACCGACACTCTCTGTTGCTCTTTGCATTTTAAATTAATTCATAACTGCATGGACCTTTCTGCAGGTATCCTCGGCCTCAGAGCTGTACGATTCCAGTTTGCAGTTAATGGCCCTGCCGAAGTGTTTTGTCATTGTTGTTGTTGTTCTTTCCTTTCCTCTCACCCCAACCAGTCGAGGCAAATGGCCGCCCACCCTGAGCCTGGTTCTGCTGGAGGTTTCTTCCGTTAAAAGGAGGTTTTCCTCTCCACTGTCTCCTAGTGCTGCTCAAGTGGGACTGTTGGATTTAAGTTCTTAAACACTGTAAAGTGCCTTGAGATTATCTTTTTCCTAATTTTAAAAAGTTACTTGAAGATCTACAGACGCCGTCACATTAAATGATTATGGTCAGAAACTGACAGACTAAAGTCTCCGACTGTGAATTTTCTTGTAGTCTATCTGTTGTTCATTTGCTCTCATGTTTTCTACCTGACATCCTGACCTCACTTCTCACTTGATAAGGCCTAAGTTAGTTTTTGTTTTAGATAATAAACCTGGTGCCTGTCCGTTAATGTGGCTGCATGACTTGTGGCATGTTGAAAACGTCAACGTTATTATGTCCAACCTAATAAGATTGACGTGGTGACTTTGACGGAAAAGTGACTATCGAGACACGAAGCTGACCGTCATTAATGGTTGACGATTAATGGGAATGAGTGCATGTCTGAAAGTGGCTCTAGATGCAATCTCTACACCCGCTACCAATCAGTCTGCTAACTAACCCGGGTGGTGAAGGTCCTATAAACTGTGTGAGGTTCACATGTGGACTGTAACTATTCACGTCATGATTTACAGGACTGTCGTAGCTCAAGGAGTTATTAGTAATTGTAGCAATAGTAATTGTAAAATAAATATCTCTGAGTTTTAGACTGTTGTTCAGACAAAGCAATATATTTAAAAATGCAACTTCTATTGTGGGAACAGGTATTTTCCATAGTCCTCTGATCTTTAACCAAGTAGTGAAAATAATCACTTTTATCCAAACATGCAAAGAAGACATAACAGTACACATTTTGATAATTGATTAACCTGTCTCAAGTTGCAATAGCCTAAATTTTGTTCAGTCACAGAAGCATAAAGAATCCCAGCATTTCTGTTTATTATAATAAACTGACTATTTTAAAGTTTTTAAGTGTTTGTCAAACAAAACAAGACATGAGAGACATTTCTGACATTACATACACTAACCTAAATTGCAGACTTACAGAATGATAGCTCTTCTGATCGCCCAATAAGAAGCATGTTATTGGGGGTAAATAATAGGCTTCAGTAACACTAGGGCAGCAACCCTCTGATCTTAAGGCGCAAATCACCATCTTCACATAGGAAGTGTCAACAACAGAGGATTCCAAGCAACAAAACCCCATTACAAATGTGTCTCAAGCAGTGTCAAGACACACTTCCCTTTTTTTGTGGTAAAAACAGTTTCACCAGGAGTCAGGATCACACATTCACTTCCACGGGGCTGTTGTAACAGCCTGAGGCTGATTATAGGTTACCTGTAAGGTGAGGTACAGGTGGGTGGAGTAACCTAGACACAGTCCAAACTCTATACTACTCGGAGAGCACCGTATTATGACTTATACATAAATTTAATGTTACAGGAACTGAAGACAAACTTGAGAAATGGTGCGTTTAAGGGCTGCCATAAATAAATAAACCACAATGACATTAACCATCGCGGTGACTTCATATGAATGAGACACAACAGGAGAGTCCCGAACTGTCACCAGCAGTTTATTAGCCCTTTATAATGATTTAAAGTTTCCTCCGTTAAAGATAAAAATATATATATATAGTTTCCACGTTTTCGCCCAAGTTTGGCAAAGTGGTGTCACTTGGTAGCGTTAGCATGTTAGCTCAGAAGTTAGCCTCCAAACAAACACACCGCTCGTTTGTGGCGACTTGTGCGGGGACTAACTCAACTCTGTTTGCTTGTTATCAACACCACAAACTGTGGTTTCTCTTATCTCACACTTTATGGCGTTACGACAGTCAAACAAACGCTTTTGCTGCGCTAACTTCACCAGCTAGCGTCCGTTAGCACGAATGGGAAAAAAGTAGCAGCAACGTGACGTTAACGTCTCGGCAAAGTATGACAACAGGGACAAGTTTGAAAGCAGAAGAACAACATACCTGAACGCACCTCTCGTAAGTCCGGTAACTTTTAGTGACTCGAAGCCGGGTCGTATTCCAGATAATATCAGTAAAGCAGTGCCTCCCACCTCAGAAACTATCCACAGGCAGCGACAGCAGCTTGAAACTCCGCCGCTGCCCCGAAAATAAAACAACAATATGGCAGCGGAGCGCCGCGCTGTGTTCACGGACCACTGCACAGTCGGTAAGAGCAGTACACGCTCCAAAACACTGGGTGCGATGAGCTGGTACAGAAACTCAATGCTCAAGTGAACGTTTCCTGAAAAAGTAGTCCGCTACAAGTAGAAGACCACGATGCGTTCTTTACTCAAGTTGAAGTACTAGATATGAGAATCTGAACTCTACTCTAAGTACATGACTAGAAGTACTATACTTTTCTGGGCATAAATCCAAATGAGTTACTGATAAAAAAAAAAAAAATTGTAAACACAACTGAACTTGATGCTGTTGATAATATGAACAAACAAGTAATCAATACATCACATAATCAGTAACATTTCTGCTTTACCCGAGTAAAAGTATAAAAGTATTAGCATCAAACTATGTGCAAAGTACCAAAAGTAAAAGTACTCACTATGCAGAATGATATGTAGGCTATGACGTTATTGGATTCTTGATTAATTATTAATGTGTACATCACTTGTGTTGAAGGTGGAGCTGATTGTAAGCACTTTCTGCACCGACAGGTGGTTAATCCACAATAATACATTATAATATAATACTTACTTATAGAACTGTATTAAGATTCTATATCTGCAAAGTAACTAGTGGCCAAAGCTGGCAAATAGATAGAGTAAAGATTCTACATTTCCAGATTAAAATTCTGCATTAATAGATTTACTTGAGTACACGTGCAAAAGTATCAGCTGATTATGCAGAAAAAATATTCTTTGATTGTTTTAGTATATATGACATTTTTGATTGATATAACTTGGGTGATAACGTATGTTTATTATTTGACTGCAGTAAAAGTTGCACTAATTGAAAGTTCACATTTATTTGATATGTGCTGCTGCTGTATAGAACCATGTATTGCTTTACATCCAGGAAACAAAATAGAAAATAAATCAAATAAACAGTGTATTTAATGTGTATTGTGATAAGGTAAATGTTTATTTTGGTTTTCAAGTGAAACATGTGATGTGTTATTTCTGCTTAAACTGTCTCCACTACTTCCTGTAGATTTTTTAGTTAATTATACTCAAACAACAACTTTTACTTCTGCTTGATTTCCCTGTGTGGTCTGAACTTTATAAAATGGCGTGTTAGGACAGACGTCTTCAACTGCATGTTCACAGCCGCAGACAGATCTTCACTGCAGGCATTTCAACAACTACAAACAAGCTTCAACAAGTGAAAATACTCTCCTACCAGTGCTGTTGTTTTCCACTGTGAAGCAATGCTTATGGTTATTCCTACGTGCAGTGAAGGCAGCAGGAGCAGAGCCAGGAGCTGAGCTGTTGGGAGGAGACCTGCCTCTGGTTCAGAGCAGTAAACAGGATAGGACATGCTGTGGCTTCCCAGGCAAAAATGCACTGTCACCCAATCTATGAAAAAAACTATCAACCACAATCTTCTCTGTCTTTGAATCTTTCTCTTTTCCTCTGGCACCAAACAGAAAACTTTCTATGGTTCTAAACTCTACCGACAGGAAAAATCCTGCTGTTTTGCCCTAAAGAAAAGCAGGTGCTTTGCTGCGTCCTTCATCCCATATCAGATGTTTCAGAGATCAGAACTGATGGGCCTAAGGCAAATTTTGATTTCACTTCCTCCCACCAGTAACCACTGTGAAATGATTAAACCTCTGAGCCTACTCACTGTAGGTACTGAGAAAACAATTCAAAACCAAGGTGTATTATTTATTTATACTTACAAGATCTGTAAGGTTCACGATTTCATCCGTAGTACATTTAGGACTTCTCGTTTGTGTTGCCTTAAGGTTCGAACACAAATCCCTCCGTCCTGCTGATGAAAACTGTGTGATGAGTCTTAGAGAAAACAAATCAGTGGACCTTTAAATGTTTTTTTCCAATATCACAAAATACATTTTCAACCGTGAAATATTTTACCTACAAAGCATTTTCCTTACAGTTTAAAATCTATTTTGCAGGGTGGAAATATGCAGAACAACAATTCACTTAATACTACTTAGGCAAACACACAGGGGACAGAGGAGAGAGAAGAGAAGAGCAACAACAGACAAAACACTGGACAGGTTGCCAGGACCAGTAAGTGCACTCTGGTAACATACAGTTCCGAGGCCGGAGATACCTGCAGAAAGGTACAGAGAGAGAGAGGAAGAAAAACAACTATGGGCAGAAAAACCTGCAAAGTCAGTGGCATGCAAATTAATTAAAATGCATAAATTGATCACAAAGAAATAAAAAATGAGAGAAAAGACGACAAAAAACAGACACAGAGATAAAAGCAATGACAACAAAGTTGAAACATGAAAAACAGGCAAATAAAAGAAACTAAGTGACGAGTTGGGAATGGCTAATTAGGAGGTAAAATCAGCAACAAACATACAAACAGGACATCTCTTCTTCTTTTCATTGCAGTTTGTGAAATTACATTACATCCTATATTAAAGTGTGTTTGAGTTAGGGTTTGTGTCATATTTACAAATTTAGAGAATACATGAAGGATATTTTCTCCTGCTTACTAAATGTGATTTCATCTTCTGTCTAAATAATAGCTCATTTTAATGATGCCCCCCCCCACATTGAAATGAGTGACTGTTGAGAATCCCATAAGGAAACGGGGAGACAGTTGCTTTGGTTTCCCTGTGATGTACATAAATTAATTATGACTATGATCGCTATTTCACAGTCAGCCAAGGTCCCAGATTTCCATACTGATTTGAAAAAACCACTTTGTGGACTTTATAGACCAGTCAGCACTGATCAAACACAAGTGCTGCAAATACAACATAAAAACACATTTAAACAATCTACAGAGTCATAGAAACACACAGATGTTATATGAGCTACAAAACAAATGTTAGACATATAAGGTGTCTTTGTGCCAGATTACCTGAGAGGAGGTTAAGAGGATCAGGATCTCACTTGACCCTGAATCCAACTATAGCCCTACGACCAAACAGAGCCAAGGTGATTACTGACCTGAATCGTCACTGAGACACTGGAGGAGACCAGATTAGACGACAACAGTTGTAGCAACGCTGATCATCTCTGGTTTGAGCTGGTTTTAGATTGTGGTTTTCAGTTTTTAGAGTAGATTCATTTTACATTAAAACATAGAGAAAAAAACAGCTCAATAGATTCAGTGAACCAATTCAAATAAACCGATGGTTTCTTTCTTTTTCAGCTGATGAAACTGATGCAAGGACACATTTTAAAAGTGAATAAATAAATCCTGCATCATTTCAACTTTTACTTTTGAGTTAAAAATGAATTTAATTGACTACACATAATCTTTCTATTACACCAAAGCTTTGCTAACAACAGTACTGACACCAGTTCCAGGCTCTTTCAGCATTTTGCTAGTAGCTTTGTTGTAGAAGTTCAGTGTCACTCAGAACTGAATTACCAACCAGGTAAAGTTGTGTCCTGACTTCAAAGGTGCTGCAATACTTCTTGCCAGATGGCTGAATAGATTCGATAACCCCCTGCCCTCCTCCAACACCAAGTTCTCTTTTTTTCTTGGAAATAATTTCTGTCACTTTTCATGTGAACAACACTGTGAATGTCTTCCAGAAGAGACTCACGAAATGTGCACGATTCTTGCCAAATACAATCACTTTTCTCAGACCGCCAGCTTTTGATTCCCTGTTCCAGTGTCATTCTGAACAACTGTAAATACCTACAGATTTCTACTCAGGCCAAATGTCACACAAACTAGTTCTGTTAATAATTTGACTCCCAGGGGCCCAAAAGAGTTTCACTACGAGGTTTTTGGTATTTTGATTAATTGTGAATTTGTTCTATTATTTGCACCAGCTCAGAGGAAACTGGACTCATGCTCGACTCAGAAATACAAACACAAGTTCAAACTGTTTACTTTTATTTAAAAAGGCACAGCAGACAAAAGAAGGTGAGGAATTGGGCAAAGTGCGCAGTCGGCTGACAGCAAGAGGTGGACAGGAGAACCTTGTAGGCTGCACTGCAACAGCTGGGATATTACAAAAAATTATCCGTCAGAATGGAAGAAGTGGAAATGGATCAGTATAAGGAGCCAATGGTGGAATGGGGAACAGGTGAGAACAGGTGAGAACAGGTGAGAACAGGTGACGGGTAGGACAGGAAGTGCTGTGATTACTGCAGGGCAGGTGGGAGCAGCCATGAGCAACCAGATCGGATTCATATCCCATCTCAGGATCTGCGATTGCTGTTAAAATGTAGGTTCTTTAGCATCTCACTCCTGTCTACGTGCCCATATTCTCTGTCATCATCAGCCCGTTTAGGTGGGAAAAAACAACTTTCATCTTTTTCACAATGCCAATTTTTCTGCCTCACTTTGTTCTTATGTGAAAATGGAAAATTGAAACGTATCGTATTGGCACAAACATGAGACAATTATCTTCTGTAATTTAGGTTTGGACAAGTGGGGAGTGTCAGGACTAGAAAATTATTTGTTCATCATATGTGTCTTTGAGGAAATTGCTTGATTTGACTACAGAAATGGTGTTATTGTTGCTATTGTACAAATGTGGCTCACGTTTCGGTTAATTTTGCATCTGTGTGACAGAGCAGTGTTCACACTGAAGCTGAACACATATCACCCGACAAGTGTGAATGTAAACAATTAACAAAAAAAGACTGGATCCGACTAAAATAATCAGAATCCTTAAAGAATATGACACAATAATGAAGTGTAATATGAAATAAAATCAAATGACATGTTCAGTTTCCTGTCCCTACATTGGATTTATAGGGGCAGCTGGTCTACAGGTCTTCTGAGAAAATTCTGCAGTTTTGATCATTGTGTTTGTCTCGTAGAACAGTTGTTGTTTGTGATTTGACTCACTGTTTGTCAGATAAAAGCTGAAGCTTTGTAGTTTATTATTTTACCAGAACATCTCCCCCATAATTTATTTGCCAGTTCTTCACAGTAAAACAAAGATTTTCTCAGAAGCACGAGCTGAGCTGCTGCTTGCGGCAAGAAGACTGTTAACCAGTTAACCTGTTCTGTGGAGAATGTGGAGATGGATTTAATTTGGGGGCAGGATGGTCCAGCAACCCCACCAACAACCACGGTGTCCATCAGCCGCCCTGTAACCAAGAGCAGGGCAAGGACTTCAAACGTGTTCACCCTGATGGTAATGCCATGTTATGTAAATGCAAACGAAGCAACATGTGCCTTGACTTGGAATAATGATTTATCTTGGTGGTTCTGTGTGGACGCTGAGAAAGTCATTAATTACATTTTCTAAAATCCATTTACAACCCAGTGTCTCCTTTCAGACAGGTCTGGTCATCTGAGATCACTGGTGCCACTAAACAGGCTCTCCGTGTTCTCCACAGAGTCTGAATGATTCACGCAAATCTTTTAGAGGTAATAAGCTGAAACAGAGTTTTTCTTCTCATTATCACAGTATCAGAGCTGTGAAAATCTCAGTATGTGTCAAATAATAAGTATTTAATATGTTTGTCATTTGTTTATAAATACAACAGAAAACAAAATTATATTTTCATGCAAGTCCTAAAACTAGGTACAGGGAACCCAATTAAGCTAATCAGACAAAAACATTACACTTATTTAACCATTTACTGTAGAAGATGACCCTGTTGTAAGTATTTCTGTGTGGCAAAAGTAAGTGAACCCTGCCTTCAGTAACTGCTGTGACCCACTTTTACAGCAGTAACTTCAGTCAAATGTTTCCGGTAACTGCACATCAGCTTGGAGGAATTTTAGCCCTTTCTTTCTTATGGAACAACCTCCTCTCAGGGATGTTTTTTTTTTGGCTTCCTTGCATGAACTGCCTGCTTTATGTCCTTCCACAGCATTTCTATAGGATTAGGGTCAGGACTACAACTCTGCTTTAACCTTTCTTTGGTAGAACGTCGTGTGTTGTAGTGTCATCTTGCTGCATGATACACTTTCTTTTGAGCTTCAATTCATGGATGGATTCCTTCACATTTTCCTTTTAGAATTATCATCCTGGTCCAGAGGCATCAAAGCAGCCCCAACATCACGTTTCACAGGTGGGATAAGGTTCTTACGCTGGACTGCAGTGCTCAACTGTCATCGAACATACAGTAACACTTCAGTTTCAAGTCAGAAAGTTCTACTTTGCTTTCATCCGTCCACAGAACATTCTTCCATTATCCTTCTGGCTTATCCACATGGCCTTAAGCAAACTGTACGTGGGCAGTAATGTTCTTTTTACAGAGTAGTAGCCTGCTCCTTGCAGCTCTGCTGTAACAGTGGTTCTGAATGTTCTACATTTGAACACAATCAGCCTGACAGTCAACTTATTAGAAATTCTTTTGTAAAGCGTTACAGTCTGATGAGCATCAATAATTGTTCCTCTAAGACATTCAGGTCTTCATAAATTTCCTTCTAAAAATCTGTTGCCAAGATCAGAGACTTTCTACTAATTTTAAGCTTTTCTTACATCAACTTTACTGTGTGTGGTCAACTTTCACCCCGAGTGTGGTCAAAATGATTGTAGTATGAGGACCCAATTAAATGGCCAGACACAGAGGTATAAGGTTAAAAGAGCTTTAACAACAAGAGTAGGGGATAGCTGGAACAGTGTGTAGGTGTTCAGGGTCTTGAGGAGGATGGTGCAGACACGGGCGGGTTCTAGAGAAGAGAGACAGGGTAAGTGGGCTAATACAGAGAGGTGAGGTAATCTGTGAGAAAACTGGCTTACTTGAATTGTGACTAGATGTGTTCAGGGTCCCAGCGCATGTCAGAAAGCAGCTTATGTTGTTACAAAGGCACTGCCACTATTCATCCATCCATCCATCTTCTTAACCGCTTTTCCTCGTAAGGGTCACGGGGGGTGCTGGAGCCCATCCCAGCTGTCATCGGGCGAGAGGCGGGGTACACCCTGGACATAGAGACAAACAACCATGCACACTCACATTCACACCTACGGACAATCTTAGAGTCACCAATTAACCTAACATGC
>JAUMHL010000009.1:1484003-1495559 GCA_032362345.1 Sandelia bainsii | reverse complement strand
TTTTTAACTTTTGTCAGATGTCAGTTTTACTCTGCTGCTGTGACAAGTGAATTTCCCCTTTGTGGGATCAATAAAGTATTATCTTATCTTATCTTATCTTATTTAAAGAAGTAAGGTTTGGTAACCTTTAGGTTTTGCTGATTTGTGCGGTGACATTTACCTCGATGATGCTGAAGCTAATGTGGGCAGGTAGTTAAAGGGCAGGTATTGTGGAAAACAAGACAAATGAGCTATGTGATGGATTGGGGGGGGTTGTAAAAATGACTAACTTACTTACTTAATAAGTTATGTGAAATTTCAAAGTGGCACAGACTCCTTGCTGGTCTAGAGCCAAGAACTGCTAGTGTCAGGAGCTTAGAGCTGGACTATTGTGACCAACAACAAACAAATATGTTTAAAGTACTGTACAATCAGTATTTATAAAAATCTGCCAAAAGGGGCAAAAACAGCTGTATAAAGTGCAAGGTGAAGGTCAGTTTGACTGTGGCTGTGATGAAGATGTAAACACAAATAAGACCCTCAAAGATGCTGTGACACAGTGTTTCGTTATTGGATTGATAGTTGATTGATCTGGTGGGCACAAACGCCACGCCAGTGAGGTGATCATGATTCTGTATGCATGTTGTGCACTGTTTGATCAAAAGAGAAAGTCAGAAAGCAGATAGGTAAGAACCTTCCATTAATAATAATTACTGCAGCGATTAATATGTTTCAGCTGGCAACACGATGAATCACCAGGTTTTTCCATCAATGGATTTTTTTCTTCCCTGGTGGCATGGGCATATTCCAAAATGCAATATCAGGCTAAAATATTCATCGGGCTCAAATTGTGAAAGAGTAGAGCATGAAATATCTTTATATTCACACATGGATTGGCAAACACAGTCCAGTACTTAACCTCATTGAGAATCTTTGGGGCGGGCTGGAGAAGACTTTACACAGTGGTCCGACCCTTTTGACGGAAATAAAAGTGGTGCCATTGCATATGCTCATCGAAACGATGCCACAGTAAATGTGTGAAAGTGAAATGCAGTCCAAAAATATTAGAGTGTGTGACTTTGGTTTGGCCAGACACCTTTCAGCATTATATTTGATCTCTTGTGTTATGTGTGTGTGTCTGCGTGTCGTTTAATTCTTCTGCCCTTTAGTGGACAAACAGCAAATTAATGTAAGTTTAAGACAGAAGGAAATTAAAGCAAATATAGAGTAACAAGTTTCAAATGTTTTATGTAATTTACATCACGATTACTCAGGTGCTGCTTGACTGAAGTCTGCATTAAAGGACCTTCCTCCTCCCTCTCTGAAAGAGGACTGCTACTCGTCTTCCTCTCTGCTGCTCCTCTTCTGTCTGCTCCAGTTCTGTCTCTGTCATCTGTTCAGGGTGTCAGATCGAGAAATCAGACCTGACTCTGTCTCTGCAGACCCAGGATGCATCAGTGTAGGTGTCATGCCTGACTGACTGACAGGCGAGAGCCCATATATGCTGCTGACAAAGGAAACCAAGCTCCCATTATTCTTTTACTTCTTTGGTGGCTAAATAATGCAGAATGTGCTCTATCAGAAAAATACTGTAAAATGAATCAACCAGTAAAATCCCTACAGGGCAGCACCTTCTCCTAAAGAGCCCCTGCATGTGTATAGACCAAAGATTAATTTAAGACAGTTTATGCAAGAGCACATCAGGGCATTTTACTTTTCTATCCAGCTTTTAAAATAATGATTTCAGTTTAAATTCTGAGCACTGGCTGCCTGCTGATACTGAGTCGAACCTGATCATTTCATTTACTTAAAGCTACAGTATGTAACTTTTTCACATATTTTTTAGTAGAGAAATGGTCAAAAACGTATCATTATGTGGTAAGATAAAGTCAAAACCTGCTGTGACAGACTCATAGAACAGCACTGGCATTAGTGAGGAGGTATTTCCTTCAAAAGGTTTGGAGCGAGGCGCCCCCTTCTAACCAGTCTAAGGTCAAATCTGGTGCGTCACATACGGACGTGAAAGAGTCAGGGCCGTTTCATACTCTATGCAAGCTACGTAGATGCAGCTGCAAACGCATGGGATATGCAAGTATTTTATGTACTTTTATTAAGGACCATGCGTCAGTTGCTATACTGCGTTTTAGTAGATGCAATATAATGTTCATCCAATAGGGGGCAGTGTCCCATGTTTCAGTCAGGTCAGGTACGGTAGAAAGAAAACTAGCTTTAGGAGAGGGGTGCATGATTCCACTTCTGCTAAGTCACTGCTGGTGATTAAATATGAGGCTGAACATGATAAATTAATGAATGTTTCCATGTCGCCTCTATTTCACCTACAGTGTCTCTCCTTAAACAGCAACACGATCTAAATATAGAGCGTTCGCCGTATAATAAAGATGCTGATGAGCACAGACAAGTCCACAAAGCTGGTCCTCACTGCCTGCTGTTGACTTTGACATTAGAAGCGGTTCTTCTTCTGTAGTTGATTCCTTCAGTGTAGAGCGACCCCTATCGTAAACGCTTGAAACTACACTTCCACTTGTGTTGCGTTATATAATTTTGATTGATGATGATGATTACATTTTTATGACACATTTTGCTGTGCAAGGATGCATCAAACCCTCCAGGAAGTGTTGGCATCTGAGCCCTAACTTGCACGTGTCTATGAGGTTGATCCACAAAAGTTGCACATATATAGCTTTAAATGTTGATAAAATATGTATCTGACACACAGGTACCTGTAGTAAGTAAGAGCTACATCACAGTACCTCTCTTAAGTTGCTTGACCCAGGTATTGAAGGTTGTGATTGAAAACCTTTACATTTAAATTATTGATATGATTTGAGTACAGGTTTAACTGGAGAATGTGACCGACCTCCCACTCTGCAGCAGATGTAGGTACCACTGAAGATAAATCATCATGATGCAGCATATAATGAGATTTTAGGAACTGTTCTTATTTTTTCTGAGACCTTTTCACCAGTCTGTCTAAAAAATAAAACCAGAAAGGTGCTAAATGCAGACAGGTATGTAACTGTAATACAACTCTGAATATACTCACATTATTATATTAAACCAAAATGTGATGTTATCCGTTTTTATATCCACCAGTAGCTGTGGGATTCTGCTTTTGTTAGCTCTGAAGCAAATTTAATAAAATCTTAATAGAGAATCTGGTGAAAAAGTTCAAAAGTGTTCATATACTTTTATGGCCTGAATAAAAGCTCGACTTTCTTGTTCTATAAATTGAATGTGCAGCTGTTGAGCACTAGCCGTGTCTCCTGTCTCCAGCTGAGGCGACCTCTCTCCACAAACCACTTCTCTGCTCCTTCCCCCCCTGCTCGCTTCGACATGCAAGTGCAAACAGCAGTGACATCACCGCACACTCCAACGTGACACGCGAGCAACTCTCTGCACGCAGCCAGGCCGAGCTGGCGGAGCGTGAAGCTCAGCTGCCTTGAAAACTCTCACGTCTGTCGCCTGAAATCCACAGCATCAGCCCCCAGTCAAGCTTCATCAGCGCTCCAGAGATTGACCCAGTAGTGGTGGGGAGGAAAACGATGATGTGGGAGGAACGTGGGGAAGTTATGAGGAGGGGGAGTCAGGGTATGAGCAGAGGAGGAGAGGGCTACAGTGCTTGTCTTTCCCCAAAGACAAGAGAGCATGTCACAGTCAGAGTGAATTAATCCAACACTGTGGTGGCGTGCCGGCTGGCGTCTGCAGCCGTGGGATTGGGCGCCCTTGACTTGCAAGCTGCTGTGTCATCCCCCTCTCCATCTCCTCTCCCCCCACTCAACAGGAATGAGCTCCATCTCTCTGTATACTGTATACTTCTGCTAAAGGTATCTAAGATATCTAAAGGTATTTGATGACACAGAAAGATGCTGCTCTGTTCCTATTTTTACAATAAATGGACTGAAGAGGCTCTTAGCATCTTGTAGAGTTTGCCGATAGATTTGACCTTTGCAAAAAATGTCTAGATTTTCTCCCACAGATGCATTTACATCCATTCAGGCTGAATGAATACATTACATATTAGGTAGAGCTGGATTTCTTATGTATAAGAAGTCAGTCTTTATTCTAGGAATTTATTTCATATTATTCAATTTCACAGCTTGTGATTATTTTATAATAGGGTCAACATTCAATGCCAGTGTAGAAAATAGTTTGTCCTTCATTAGAGAGGCACAAATGGAGAGTGTTGAGGTGGAGAGAATGGAGTGGTGAATGGGTGTACAACTAGGCCACCATTCACAAAGTATTAACATTTGTTTTTCCTTATCTATAACCACCATCTTAGCTTAAGCTCAGATACTGTCAAAGACATGGTTGCTGAACATGTTCTGGGTGGAGGTTTTGCAGAATGGTTGTAGCCAATCCCAGTTAATACTGGGTGAGAGGCTCTGTACAGCACTCAGTCACATTCACAATCAACACATCAACTTTAACTGTGTCTCCAGAGAAAACCTATTCAGCCACATGCACAATCCACGCAGAAAGACTCCAGCTGGCTGGTTCATTCAAAGAGAGAACCTTCCTGCTGTAAGGCAAAAGTGCTAACCAAGAAAGCCTTGTCAAGCGAGAGGGGGAGATTCTAATATTAACATGTAAATTAAATAAATAAGACGTAGCTGCTGATCCAAACCTTCCGTCTTCTTCGGTACATGTGATTTTGTCCCTGTATTCATGCACATGGCAGCAGACAACATGAGCAGCAGATATATTTTCACACTCATCACAAAACGCCCACAGAGAGGAAAGCTGGAGCGGCGTGTACCGTAATGTCCCCAGCACCAGCTGTGGTGAAAACTTCATCAGCGAAGCTGCAAGAGGCACGAGACGGACAACATCAACATGAAAACTGGTCGTAGCTTTAAGGGGGAAGAGGTCAAGGAGGAAGAGAAGAAAAGAAGAAAGATCAAGGAAGACGTTCGCTTTTGACACCAAAGGGTTACGATCAGGTGGCAGGGTGACACTGAAACAGATGAAAACTTTCATTTAGAATAATTTATCACATTTGAGGATAAGTAAGAATTTTAGATACCACTAATCTCAGGAGAAGAGAGTCCGCATCGCTCTCGTTTAACAGAAATATGAAAAGCAGTAACACACAGCTCTGTACGTTGTTTTGTTTGTTCTAAATATGTTGATTGTGTTACGGTTGATTAATTACATAGTCTTGTCCCATATTTACTGTATATAAACACAGTATGTTGCTGAATTTTCCAAAATAAACTGTCAAGGTTCATTTTAGAAATTCACATTAATGAAAAAACTACTTTAAACTGGCTGAGATACATAATTAATAGACTTGGTTTAATGGTGTGTGAGACATGCATCTGGTGCTGGATAAATTAATTCCTACACCAGAGCTATCTACAGTCGGACCACTGCTAAAGCCTCAGGCATATATCCATCTTTAGTCCTGTAAATCCATGGATTAATTACAATCCATAAATATAAATGATGCCTAAACAACAAGCAGCCAAGTTTCCGTTTTCACGAGATAATAACTAGTGTTTGTCTGGAGAAGTGCTCATGGGAAGTCAGGAACTCCTGCTGCGGTGGTCTCAGACAGCTGGGGAGCTGCAAAGAATTTCAAAATAAACTGTGACTCCTGTTTGTTTTATTTGTAATGCAGGGTGAGCTAATGCAGAAATGCACAAAGGCAAAGTCCAAAGAGCAAACAAAGTTCTTTAATGAGGCAGGAAGACAGAAAGACAAGGTCAGTGTGGACAAGAATGGGTGAGTAAGGCCCCCATCAGACAGCAGCTTGCAGCTTTTTGTAATTTTAAATGAGAGTGAAGCGTTTTGTGTTGCATAGTGAGAGATATTTCAGTCTGGATCACAGTGGGGGACAGAGTGACACAGAAACACAGCGCTAGTGTGGCCAACATCAACATGGGCAAAGCTGCACTGTGACGTGTGTGTGTGTGCAGCTGCTTTGTCACAATTTATTAAGCTGTGTCAACAAAAACAACTTGATCTTTGTTCAGTTTTGTCTCTGAGATTGGACAGATGACCTTTACATGATTTCACATCCTTTTTCTGCCCTGAAACATGAGAGGTGAAATGTGGAGCAGCAAGGACAACGTGATATATAAACGCAACTATCAGGGTTTTCTATTGACTGATGTGAGCTATTGAAAGAGAGATTTCACTGTAAAATGACCATGACCATCATGGCTTCTTCTAGTTTCCTGCTTCACAGTTTGAGCTCAAACAAGTAAACACCAGCTGATCTGAGATCTGCCACAGCTCCAATAAGTGTTTTACTAGTCCTGAAAAACATATGTGTCTTAAGAAATGTTAGGAAATGAGTGAAACATCTTTAAATGCTAATGTGCTCGGTTCATAAATGTTGACGGAGGTAAGACGTGAGAAGCAGCCTGACCTTCAAACCCATCACTCCTCGTTTCATATTCAGTTTCCTTCTTTGAGCAGGAGCAAACCTTTAGGGAAGTGTGTTTTGGTCACCAGGGGACATGACTCAACAGGTTTTATCTGTCACAGATGTAGAAACAGAAACTTAATAAATCTTTTTGCTGCAAAACTTTTTTACTGGTTCAAAGTAAAATGAGATTTGAAGAGAGGAATGCACTAAACTTTACGTTCTGCAAATTTCACGAAACGTCTGAGAAATCTATCATCTCATGTTGACCTAGGTTGTTTCATGTCACCTTTGTCCACAGGTAAAACAATTTTGTGTCACCTACTTTGCTCAGATTTTACTCCATGCGACGTCGTCTTTCACACGATCAAAGTCTCTGCTGAGAGCTGCTTGTTAAATTGGACAGAAGTGAGGCTTCATCATGAAGACTCTTGCTGTGTCAGTGCAGAAAGAAAAGATGTGAGGAAGTTTAGTTCTCATAGATTTTGCATGAAAAAGACTCCACAGCATTAAAGCTGTTACTGATGGATTACACACACAGGTAAGAGGAGAAAAAAATCGACATTTCTAAACAGAGTTATTCAGGAGTTGTCTGAGAAGTGCAGTATTCCTCATTTCAAAGGATCTGCCACCTTCAAGACTCGCAGTACTCTTGGGTGTTTCCCCTATTCTCACACAAATTTGATGAATTGTGATAATATATTTATGTAGGATTTTTTAGTATTTCACATGTGCAAATATTACTTTTACAATTTTAATTTCTCACATTTCTGTTGTAATGCATTCACACAGAAACATTTGTTTTGGTGAGTTATATGAATTATTCATGTGAGGAAAATGACTTAAACACAGGAGAGAAGATTGGTGCACATTGCTTTTGCATTTCCAAGATATTTACTGAATGGTTGTGCTGAATAAATATGAATTATGTGTCAAATGTCATGAAAAGCATGTACGCTGGTAAAACTGTTTATGTGATGTTAAACGTTAGGTTTTTGTTCTTTGCCACATGTGAAGGGAGAGAGGAGCAAAGATGAGGATTTAGTTGAAATCATCTCCATACTTGTTATTTAAACCCAAGTAAACGTACAAGAGATATATTAAGGTTTTTTATTCATTCATTTCTCTCACTTTTTTTTAAATTTATTTTTAGTATCAAACTCATGGTGCAATTATTCTTCCTGCTTGTTTCACCTTTGGACTTCAGAGTGCATGATGTGAATAGATTTTTTGTTTTTTTTTGCTTCTGTCTAAGAAGACAACAGAGCATCGCCCAGGTGTGATGTTGTGTGAACACTTGCTCCTTCAGGGTGCTACCGTAAATAAAGAGTGAGCTCTTAATCATCCAACCTGCTTAGATAAGGTTTATATAACGCGTCTCGCTTCGTTCTGCTCAGGTTATTGTGCCTCTGCCCTCTTGTCCTTCAGCGCGGTCTGCCCATCAAAAGACGCTGGTGGAAGCTCCACCAGCCGGTAACCGATTCATTCACCATTGCACAACTCTTTTATCACAAAGGAGCCATGAATTACTTGTTTTATGCCTTGAAGCCTGCTTCATTCAAAATTGCTGCTGTTTTATTTACGAAGGAAATTAGATCACGAAGCTTTTAGTTTGACATCTTTCATATTGGATTTTACCATTCATTTTTAGGATCATTTTAATTTGATGCTCATGTTTTTCTTACAGTCGTGGGCTGATTTGTTTGTCTTGTGTTACATAATGTATTTTTTTCCCCTTTTCTGTCTGTGAAGAACTTTATTTGCTCTTTTTAAAAGTCAGATATGAACAAAAATGATTCATACTTCAAACCTCTGTTTGCATAGATGCATCTAAAAAGGTTAACGGTACACTGTGAAACCTCATTCAGGAATTTTGTGGGATAAACTAGTATTTTTTTTAATGAACTTAAAGTAAATAGCTATTTTTTCCTTTTCAAGCTGATTCAACTTATAGCTACTAAGTTAATTGACAGAAATTACAAGCAAGGCTTTTTCTGTGTTGAAATCTTAACTTAAAATAATAAATTGAATGAATGAATTTCTGAAAGTTCACTCAACTAAATTAAGTTGATAAAAATACAAACTACCGTGTTAGTAGACTTCCCAGCATGCAACAAAACACCCATGGTGGAAACTTGCTGTGTGTCTTTAAGATGTTAAATTAGACTAAACGTTTTTGAATCGAAGTCAGGTTTAACATGCAAATCCTTGAAGCAGACGTCATTAAACAACGTGGGAGATTTGTGCAGCTTCTTTGTTTAAACGTGTAATGAGGCATACAGGGAAGATTAGCCACCGTGTGCATGTGCTGGATTAAAAAAACTAAACATCACAGCCTCTCTTCTGTGCATGCACTTTTATCTAGCTAACAAATGACGAATGCTGCATTTAAAGGTGCATAAATTACTCACAAATAACTTCTTTACTTATGTGAATCCCCTGGTGTAACATCGTCACATGAGATCCCCTCTGAGGGAGCTGCTGGAGGGATTACAAGAAGCAAATGATCGCATCTGCACAAAGCAACAGGTGTCAGCAGGGAAATGTGTTTCATAAATTCCCTCCCTAAAATCAGTCAATGACATCTCAGTGGCTCAGAGTGCTAATTCATGGCTCAGTAGATGAACTCTATCCCTTCTGCTCAATTGAACTATTTGTGTCTTCATGTTACCTTATCCACCAAAATAAAGGGAAACGACACCAATTTCACACATTATGGCCTATTTATTAGTCACAGGGGGTCACACTGTGAAGACAGTTATATAATGTTTCTGTGGTGGAGAAGTGATGCTGATAATGTTATAATCATGTAATTAGATTGTGACTGACCACTTCATAACAGAAAGCTCGTGTTACACACTGGAGGTGTGGAGCTTCACTGTTGAGCCAGCGGGAAGGGTCTGATTATAGGATGCTACTGAACTGCATCCTGGGCTCATACCAGAAGATGTTAAGGTTCTATTCTTCATTTAATCTCAGAAATAACATTTACATAGGTCTTGCGTGCTCAGCTTTCAGATCAGTGTGCCTGCCTGACCTGATTCCACTATTAAACTCTGTAGGTACCAGCATCCATAGATTGATTATGAGACAAAGAGCCCCTTTGAGCAGGCAGATAAAATGCTACACACCTCTATGTCCTACTGACTCAAAGACTCAATGTTTGTTGTCTCTTTTCAGTTATTTTCTTGTCACTTTGGGATTGTTTTGATCCCTTGTTTGCAGATATTTTGTCATAGGTCATAGGTCTTTTTGGTCAGCGTTTGTGGTCATTTTGGCTTATTTTTTTCAATTATTTGCATCTCTTTTTTGGAGCCTATCAACTATTTATGACTGTCACGTGTTTTATTGGTCATTTTTATCTCTTTATGGTCATTCTATGTCTCTTGACTGAGTTCTATGACCTGTTGGTTCCTTGGGCCAGTGCCCAGTTTGCCCATTTGTTAATCCGTCCATGCTGGCCCTCTCCCAGCATCCTCAGCCTGCCAGCCCTCTCTCGCATGTTTCACTAGCCCTTTTTGAACTTACCACTGGTTTTCTTATCATCTTGGATTATTTACTGCCTTTTTGAACTGTGTCCTGTTGTTGACCTCGGTGTGGACTTTGTCTCCTGTTATTCCCTGCCTGATGTCTGACAGCATTAAAACTAATATGGCTTCTACCTGACTGTCTACTTGTCATGTCAACAGGACTACTAAACCTTTAAATGGTTTTGTTTAGACTCTCATAGCACCCAGTTCAGAATGATCGTGGTCTGGTTTAATACAGACAAAGTTCCCAGTGATGGAGACATAAAAATTTTATTGAGATTAAACCACAAACACAATCTTTCCATAAGTTTAACCAAAGTTTTTGTTGCCTGAACCTAAGACAGCAAGTTAAGATGTGAACCCAACGTCATCCACCCAACCACCTCCCAGCTGCTCCACTGCAGTCTGCAGTTTGTCATTCATCTTTCACTGAATGAATTAAGTACAAAGTACATGACCAGGTTAAGGTTTTGGTTAGAAACGATTGTGGATAGTAAAAAAAACAAATGCTACTTGTGTCTTTTAATTTTCTTCAAGGTTCAATGATTAATGCTCCTGAACCACATCAAGGTTCAGGAGCATTAATCACTGAAATTATTTTGAAAAAATAGTTAATGGTAACAGAAACAAGTAAAATTTTTCGACTGAACGTTTCACAGTTGTTTTTTTCAACCTGAAAATCATCAAAACAATACTACTGGGAAGTTTCTCTCAGCTCTTAACAAGTTAACGAACCTGAACGCAGCAGAGAAGCTCAGAACTGAAATATTGACGTCCAACAGGTTTGACCACAGGTCACAGAGGGGTCGTCATCAGAGCCAAAAAGCCCAGCTCGTCTCTCTCACTCCAGGTTTTCACTGATGAAGAGGATGAAGCTGGAGCAGACGACTTACTACCACCTAGTGACGCCAGCAATAATTAAATGCAGGATTTGCAGCATCAGGAGCACGATGCAAAGGATGGAGAATATTACTTTGTCTTTATCACTGCTACTGGACAACTTAATATACTGTAGATTTAGTGCATGTGTAAGTACATTTCTGTTTGTGCATGTGGTTTTGTTTCTGAGACACACAGGGCTGTCACTTAACTACAATAATAACCCAGGTGCGTCAATATTTGATGCCCAGCGGTGAGGTACCATTTTAAAAAAAAAATCTCAGCAGGAAGGAGGAAAGGGTGGTTGGATGGGTCAGCAGCACACAGGAGTTTGAGTCGTGTGCAAGACTTTTTTTTGTGCTTCCACAACTTTAAACGAGCATTTATGACTGTTGTCATGACAACAGGTCCACCATGATTGTCATGCTGACAAACAGTCGCTCCCAGAGCGTCGTAGTGACAACAAAGATGCCTATACTGTCAGTATGAGATGCTAAAGAGCTCACAAAGCATTTGCACTAAATAGAAAGTACAACGGAGGCTGATGGGAATGTTGCTAATGTAGGGTTTTTATTTTTTTCTAATAAATAAAGTTTTTTTTATTTTGGGAATAGCTGATGGACGTCAGACTTGTAGCTTTGGATGGACACTGTTACATATATTTCTACACTGCTCAGAAATAAATAAAGGAACACTTTGAAAACACATCAGATCTCAATTGGAAAAAACATCATGCTGGATATCCATACTGATATGGAATGGGTAATGTGTTAG
>JAUMHL010000009.1:1455040-1476874 GCA_032362345.1 Sandelia bainsii | reverse complement strand
CTCATCAACAATGGTGGAGAGAGTTGTATCTAGTTCTTCTACAAAGTTCCCCAGTGGACCTGGAGGACGATATACAATAACTATGGACATTTTTAAAGGGTGTGTAATAGTTACTGCATGGAATTCAAAACAGCTAGTATGATTAGCAGAAACTGGAGTGAATCTCCGTTTCTTGGAAAAGAGCAAGCCTGTGCCCCCTCCCCTACCAGTGGGGCGGGAGGTATGAGATAAGTAGAAGTCTGTGGAGAGGGCTGCAGGTGTAGCCGTGTCCTGAGGGCGGATCCAGGTCTCAGTCAGTGCGAGTACTTGGAGGTCGTGCTTTGATGCAAAGGCGGGAATGAAGTCAGCTTTGTTGACCGCCGACTGACAGTTCCACAGCCCGAACGAGTACTCAGGGTGACTAGAAGAGACATGGGAGAGTATGCGCAGGTTGTGTGGGTTACGTGTTCTCCGTGTATTGAATCTGGGAGGACGCCTGGAGAGAATGATCTGAATGCTCTGGAAGCACATGGTCAGAAGATAGTAACAGGAGTAAAACCTAAGTGTTTACCTGTTTGTCTTTGATGCTCGGCTGCAGGACGAGTCGCAGGTCTTTACCCGATTAGGTCTTCCCACGAGGAGGGATTCATACGAGGGATGACGCTTCCGCTGACACGGTAGCGTGTGAACGCTACTTAAATTACAGGCTAAATTGCTAAATGGCTACAGGTGTAATCCCCAAATGGGGAAAAAGTTGACTAAGACCAGTTTCACAACAACGCAAGAGTGGGCGTCACTCCTTTCCAACAACCTTAATAAACACTGTTTTTACTTTTCTGAAAGTTTAAGAAGTTATTTATGATTGACTTATTTGTCATTTCATGTTAGAGTTGTTATGTTATTTTTAGACAGTGCAGAAGCAGGGACAACGGGCTACTTTGCAAAAATATGTCTTAATTTTAAGAAATTGTATCCACTTACACGACTGCTTGTTTACAAATGTTACAACCATTTACATTTATTTTATGCATTTATAAATGTTTTACTAGTATTCACATTTGTTAACGAGGGACCATGAATAGAAACACAATGTACCAGATTTAGCTAATTCCAGGTAAACACAAAATAACTATTGTAGGAGCAGTTCTGCCTTCTGCCATTCAACAACCCCTCATCAGGTGCAAAGGTACTTGGCCACCACCATAGTCACTGCTGCCCCCTAGTGGTGTGGTGTGCACATACAACTACATTGGCTCCAATACACTACATTAAAATAACTCAGTAATATAACATATTACATAATTGAACATACAGTCTAACATATCAGATTACTCTGGACAGATCTGGTTTAACAGGGAAATTGAGGAAAATGAGGAGACTGTATGACTGAATGTACCTTGTAGTGGTGCTTTAATGACACTTGACTGTAAACGTGTCAGTCTCCATGAACCAACTTTTAGTCACGTAACAGTAGTTGTAGAAAAACATCTCTATTTGTTAGAAATTATGTTAAACTTTGCTCTAAACTCGGATGGAAACTAAGCTATTAATGATCCAGTACTGACTTACACAAAGCTTTACTTTAATTAATGTTATATTTTAATTCCATTTGCTTTCAGTTGACCTAATTCAACAAAGACACTTGTAATTAATTCAATTTGTCTCCTAAAATCACTTTGTCTACTAATTTTTTCAGTTTATTATTGTGAAAAACTAAATACAAAAAAAAAAAAAAAAAATACTAAAGAGTGTAGAAGCCAAGTAGAGCTGAAGATCAGCTCCTGTAAATTCCATGTATGATTGTGAAAGTTAAGAAACCATTAAATCCAGTTTACACATTTAAGCCAAGTCCTGTTTCCAGTCCTGTTTTAACCAAGTTTCAGGTGTTACATCATTTAATGTGTGGCACAAACCAGCATTATAGAGCAACTGATGTACACTGAGGTTGGCAAACAGGACAGACAATTATATGTGCTGTGTCTGCAGATGTCCACTGGAAGTTAGTGTTAGGAAGTCCAACTGGGAGGAGACCCCTGGGAAGACCAGAACATGCTGGAGAGATCATATATCTCATCTGGCCTGGGAACAACTTGGGTCCCCCAGGAGGAAGTGGAGATTGTGACTAGGTAGATGGATGTCCGGGTTACCCTACTGAACCTACTAACACCGCATCCCGACTTTGGATAAGTGGCTGAACCTGGATGGATGATCCGGTTTCTTGCACAATCTTTAGCTTCAACTTGCTTTTGGCGTTGTATGCAACCAAATTTAAAGCTGTGCGACTAGCTGCTTCTTGCCTAAACACACGTTATGAGTCGTTTCCTCTTCTTCAGTTTTAGCACTGGGTCTTTGAGTTGAGAACACATTGTCCATCTTTTGTGCAGATGATTCAGCCAGGAGTTTTATTTTCATTAAAAACTTAGAGATTATGCCTAAAATTCCCTGTTCAAACTACGATCAGGAGATCCACTTCCAGAACCCTGGCTACACAAGTCCTGGAGTAATGTAACTGACCAGTGTTTATACCTTTGACCTGACGTGTTTCTCTGTTTCTCTGTTTTATTTTTATTTCAGGTCATGAAGTGAATGTTGCAGTGAGAGTTAATCCAATGATTGAGACCAGCACGCCAACGATGCTGGACAGAACTGAACCAGCACACTGCACCGTGTGCTGCTGTACGCTGGCCAACAAAATCCTCATGGTGCTCTTCATGGTGCTGCTCATCTTTGCCATCTTGTTTGGGAACTTGGTGACTCTGGCTGTGGTGTTGGGGACTAAACACTTCCACACGTCTCAGGGCTACCTGAAGGCATCCCTGGCTGTGGCTGATCTGGCAGTGGGGATATTCGTGGTGCCGCTATCCGTTTATGCCGAGGTCTATCTCATGGTGACCGACTCTGCACCAGAGTGGACCTCATATAACTCACAGTCTGTGAGTTTCCATCCCTGCAACATCATCGGCCCCATATTTGCAGGATGCACCTTGGTCTCCATCACGACCATCTTTCTGCTGACGATCGAGAGGAGCATCGCCGTTCTGAGGCCGCTCCACAAGGACTCTGTGATTACACGTAAAAGGACCACAATCCTCATTGTGTTTTCCTGGGTGGGGAGTTTCTTCTTGGCTGTGTTTCCGATGGTTTTCAGCAGTGAGATTGCTCTGGAGTACAATTCCTGCAGCCGGATGTGTAACTACGCTCTGGGAACCATTGGCAAGTTCCCGAGCCAGGCCTGGAACATCCTTCTCCTCTTTCCTGCTTTTGACTTCACGCTCCTTGGTGGCACAATGGTGATAAACATCATCTCTCTGTCCAGTATCAGGCAGCACTCAAAGCGCAGGAAACACCTGGCAGAGACCGAGTGCCAAAGTACCACCAAGCCCACCTTCTCTGACATCAAGGCAGCTAAAACTATCGGGACTTTAACAGTGGCGTTTACAGCGTCGTTTACACCCATTGCTGTCTTTGTGGTCGGGAACGTTTTGGGAAATAAATGGTGCAACTTTTCCTTTTTCGCCTTCTGGATTTTGGCCACCAACAGTTGCTGGAATGTCATAATTTACAGTGTGAGGGATCAGAAGTTCAGACTCTGTGCACACAAGCTCCTCATGCCTTTCCAGAGAAGAAACACAATCAAAACTTGAGAAATTCAGGGACTATGACTACAGCCAAAGCTGGGCAGGACTGCATCATTTAGATGTTTGTCACACAAACTCATTGTTACGTATTGTGAGTCTCTTTAAGAGACGAGTCCGCATGTCTTGTGCAATGTTGTGAAATAACAGCTTTTTTACATCATTCAAAAGCATGGAACGTTTTCAGACCACAAATGCTGGCTATTAAATGTCCTTTCTGGGCATTTGTCTTGTTCTGTGTAACGTTGTAATTACAGAAGCCTGTTTCAGTCTGTGGGATGATTGTTTACCTGACTGATGAATTAAAACAGGATAAAAACAGAATCTGTTTTCTGATTCCACACTGTGCAAAGCTATATTTATATATGTACTAATACATTAACTGGAGTTTCAGCTCATCGTTCCAGACAGTGTTGTTTCCAGACTTTACTGTTTTGGTTCACTCTCAAGCTCTTACAGCATCGTTTTCAGAAGCCATTTTCACAGAAAAAGATCTACAAAACTACTGTCCACTACCTGCTCAGCTGCAACACTCAGAGACTTTGTAGAGAGGAGTTGCTAGCATCCAAGAACAGGGAGGAAAGAGGGGAGCACAGGACACAAACACCACCCCAGTTGAATGACCATGCGACTATTGATGTTCACGAAGACTGTCAACTGTTGATCACAGGTTTACAGAAATAGCTTAAAAAATGGTAATGAGTCAATAAGTCAGATTGTGTAGAGTGGCACAGAAGTAAAATCTATTATGTGCACTCACTTCTGTCATAAAAGCATTTTTGTTGGATATTTAGATGTAATTTTAAGACACACTCAATGCATCAGTTGGTCACGCCTATGAGAATGGATCGAGCCTCCTCCTTTACTGATACTTGCGGATACTTTGGAGAAGATGTCTTTAGCCCTTGAAACCACATTGTGACACTATCTTGTTGTAGCCTGAGTCAAACATAATAGTTAAAAATTTTAATAAACACCAGATTAAAAATATCCAGTTCAAGTGCAGTTACAAGCAGTTTTGCTAAAAAAAACTGCTGTGAAGGCTAAATGAAGAGAAAATAGTTGGTAGCACAGTATGCAGAGTGCTGTAATCCCACAAGTAAATCCTATGGGGAGCATCAATACGCTCAGTAAATTTAATCACAATCAGTTTATTAGATTAGGAGTTTCTCTGTTGATCTTTGTGCTAGATGAAAACGAGGTCAAGGGTGAACAGAATCATTAGGACTTTTTCGAAAAAAACATTTATAATGTGCGTGTTCGGTTGTGAGTGAGAATGTGTGGTCTTCACATATCTAATTAAAATTAATTGAGTTCTTAAGTCTTGTGCTAGATGTTCCCTTTCTAAAATAGCTGACATGAATGTGAGGAATGATAAATGAAAACCAACAAGGTTGGTTCATATAACACAGCTGCATTTAAAAAGAAACCATCTAGCTGAAAATTATGGTTCAGAAATAGAATTCTTCTCACTTCATACACCCAAATGAAAAACACTTTAACAAAATCACCTGAACAAGCACAGAAAAATCCAAAAGACAAGTGTTAAACAAGTAATGACATCTGAATTCATCAATAGCATCAGGCGAAAAATAGATCAGATTCATTATTTAGGTAAACAGACGTTCAAACCTACGACAGTATCCTTGAATCACTTTGTTTGGAGACATCTCCAGATCATCTTGAACGTCCCGTCCCTGGACGCTCTTCATTGTACAGAGGCTGCAGAGGAAGGAAAAGAAAGAAAACGATTATTGTGGGAAATATCTGTTCCTGCAGCGTCCTGAACATCAACAGTGGAGAGTCACAGTGAAGAGGGATGAAAAGCAACAAAGACGGAACTGATACGAAAGGAAACGAGGACGCTGGCATCACCGTCCCTGGGTTTAATATCAGTGAAGCTCACCGACTGAAACTGAACTGATTTACAAAGAAACACAAAAGGAAAAAATGTAAAGATTGAGGCAAAAATATTCATCCAAAGCGACTTATAAGTTATCCAAGTCAGCGAGAAGTGATTGAAAGCAAAGTGTGAAGAGAAGCAAGGTTTCAATTTCATAACATGCATCGCTAATATGAAATGTTTTATTTTTTGCATGCACCACTGCAACAAAGAGAACTTACTGCATAATATAAACATACAGCCCATACATATACACATAATTAAAAGGAACCTCCCTCCCTGTACACCGTCATATTTCCCCTGAGCTTACCTGTTCTCTCTGCTGCTCAGTCTCCTGACTCGTCTGTCTCCAGCATTTATCATTTCACACAAAATCGTCCACCTGCAGGCTCTGGACTTTCAAACCTCCACGGGGGATTTTTCTGTGATGAGTCGCTGTGATGTCAGCGTGATTCACAGGGCCAGTGATGCCAGCATAACACAGATCATCGACAGCAGAAAATCCTCTCTCCTCTTCTCTCTATTTTTGCTTTGAGGTCACCTGGTTTGGCTTTTTCTTTCTGGCCTTGAACACCTGTTTTTTGTGATGGTTGTGGTTGTGATGTGTATAAGGACTTTGTGTACTTCTTTTGGTTGTTTTTAAATTCTATGTTCTCCTGGAAATCTGCATGTTGTAAAATACATTTTAATATTTTTCATAAAAATTGCAGTTGATTTAGTCGTTTATGATGAAGGCTATTTTTAGATTTACTTAATGTATAATATAATATATATATATGTAGCTTTGATGTACGTAGACTGTACGATGCCAACACCTCTAACTTGTCTTCTAACCAACCAATTGGTTAGAAGACAGGTAATAGTAGCAGACACATTGCGACACAGTTGTTCTAAATATCTGACACTGTCAGTATTTTGTCCCAGATCATTACCATGACACATGCTGTGTTTGAACCAATGTGACATAGAAACACCGTTTTGGAGCGATGACCAACAATTTAAACACATCTGATTATTTTTTGTCTGGGACAGCAAGTAAAGGGGCTACAAAAAAGAATCCATCAGACCCTAAGTGTCATATTTGACAACACGATCTTACAAAATGCAAGTAAAAACACAGAAATCTGAGCTCAAACACGATAGAATGAGCCTCTAAAAATGCTGGTCGTTTGTGAACATCGATAGGAAGCAGCAGTGTGAATGTGATGATGTGTTATGACAGGTTAAAAGCATAAATCCACAGCTGCATGTATCTGCAGTTAACACTACAGAAAGTGGTTGGAGAAGGATCTGTCCCCCAGACGCTCACACAGACACTTAAAAGTGGAGATCAGTGAAATATCATTGTTAAAACATTCATTTTTTTTAAACTAATATTTCTTAACACGTTTAGTCACACATCTAATTATTGTTCCTCTCCAGTGCAGCAGTTCGTCTGGAGGCAGAAACTTGATGAAGACTGTCTATGCTCAGACAGGCTGTGCACCAATCTTTGATTTACTTACTGAAATGTGAAGTAAATCTAAGAACTAAACTGTTTCTGTTATCAGAATGTATCCGTATTTCAGGGTTGAGTCATAATGTCCTTTACATCATAACGCTCATCATTTTATAACGGGAGATTTTAATACTTTATATAATTTACGTGGGATTCAAACTGGTCTTTGCAGTCCTGCAGCTGCACATTTCACTGTGGCTTTCTAAAAGAAACCAGCAGATCTAATGTTGGAGGTGCTAAAGCATTTCTATCAGGATTCACAATGTAAGTAGTTTTTAATCAGTTTGGGTGTTGGTGAGCATGGAGAGAGCGTTTATATCAGGCTGGTTTTTATTACCGCATCAGCCTCGATTAGAATACAAGACTGTCTGGTTTTGGAGAAAATGACCTTTTGACAACAGAAAACACTGTTGTGAACGTTTCTGTGAAATCCCATTAATCCAAAGAGAACAGAGCAGTAATCACTGATGACTCGGCTGTGACTTGGTGCTATATAAATAAATTCAATTGAAATTGAATTGAACTGAAGACCTTTCTTTCATATAATTGAAACTTGGACTACAGTAATGTAATGTAAAACCCACATTAGCTTGTTTGTCTATCAGTGACAGACTAAAAAGACTAAAAAATTATTTTCATTTCTCATCATCTGACAGATTTTCTCCCTGCTTTGTGGCACCAGCCTTTAAAAACTCCTACAGGTTAAATGGGACGAAATGAAAACGTTACAGTCTATGTACCTGATAATATTTGATAACGGGGATATCAGTGCACATTTCTCTCGCAGTCTTTCCAGGAGAACTTTGATAATGTTCACATGAAAAGTGAAAAAAGGGCGCTGCAAGAAATTCAACCCATCTTAATTAGCTCTCCCCCCATAATCTGACATCAGGGAGGTGTGCCTGTAGACAGCAGACAGACATGCAAGCAGACGCAACAATATCAGTTTACAAGAAAAGAGTACTTACAGTCGGAGCAGACGGATCCAGCAGGGATAACAGGAGGTCTCCATACAGAGGTCGTTACCAGGCAGTAAGTCCAAAATCCAGAGGCAAGGGGCAGAGAAAGCTAAACAAGTGATAAACACCGTTCAGTAATCTGGCACTGAGCGGGAGAAAATGGTGGGTATTTATACTCACAGGTAATGAAGCAAAATGGAATCCAGCAGATTGGTGGAACAGAGTCAGGTGACCAGGGAGAGAGGAAAAGTCCGGGGACATCTGCTGGTAGAAAGGTGGATCTGCAGGGATATGTACAATCTTCTCCACTGTGTCCACAGTTATTTAAAAGAGCTTTTTTGCTCAGCATATTTTAGCACCATCTTATTGATTGACTGAGCTTCACAAGATGCATCTTTGAAATCTTTCTAATGTCAACACACTCCTTTTACAACAAACTCTTATGCCCAGCTGCGAGATTCTCTTGCCGCGTTGCATGAAAATTGTGTGATCTCCTCTTTAGAATCAAAAAGAAGAGTTGGGTCAATGCAGGTCCAAATCTGGCCTCAGGCCACAGCAATGAGCTGCATTAAAGCGATAAACAAAGACAACACAAAACAATGTCTTTGTTTCCCATGAGAGAGACTGTCTGTGGTTGAATGACCTCTTTGCCAAATGATTACAGGTTATTCCATCAGTGATTTAAACTGCTGATATAACTGATATATTGCACACATCTGTAGACTACATGAAAATATTTTTCGTTGCAGTACTGTGAATGGCCACTGGGACAAACAAGCAGCAAGGCTCAGAGCCCAAACATGATTCATGCAAGTACGTTCAAGAACAAAAACGACAACAGGTGAGCACGCTCAACGTGTAACCTTACATAGCTTTGGAAGCTCGTCCACAAGTTGACAACATATGCTACTGAAAATTCAAAGCATTTCCATCCCCACAGTACTACACAAACATGGTGTTTGCGGAGGAATGTGTACTGCTGCTGACCCCTGCAGGATACTTATTGCACAGACAGAAGAAAGCATTTTAAATCTTCTTGCCCTCTGAAAGAAGAAGATGGTTAAGTTTCTTAAATATGCTGATGTATACGGACATGTTCAGCTAGAACGTCGTCGGATTGGTGGTTGTTTTGAGCAGACATTAACCCAAACAGATGGGACCAGCTCTCTCTCGTTGGTTCATGCTATAGTGCCCCCTAGTGGCAACTCTCAAACTGCAGCTCCTGTTTCCATCATGTTAGAATTTTTTCAAGTAACTCATGAACACAACAACATGCAAAACTGACCGTGCTTAGCTCGAAGCGTTTGTGTTCGTGTACTTGTGTGAATGATGTTTGGGGCCTGCAAAGGTTTGGGTGTCACTGAGAAGTTTCATAGCTTGAACTAACTGTTTTTTATTATTTAAGTGATGCTGGAAAAGTAGCTACCAAGACTGAAAAGTCGTGTGATGTTGATGTGAGTTGGCCGCCTGTCTGCAGACTACATCTTGCAGTAAAGGTGAAATACAAATTGATAATTTGGTTCCCCATCTGTCCCATCTGCTCTGTGCCTTTCTGGAGGGATTCACTGCTATGCAGGGGGTCAGTCTGGGGGATTAATCACCCAGTCAACAACCAATCAATCTAATCAGTCAGGCAGCCTAACTGAGATGCAAGTAACTCTCAAACCAACAGCAGGTGTGACTTTTTAAAATCAAGCCAGGTCAATTTACTGGAAAACAACTCCATGAGTACACGAATCAAAGAAAGAAAAGACATTAGTGTTGATTTTTAAACTCAACTTTAATTAGCAGCACATTTGACGCTATATGCATCAAGTTGATGGTTTTATTCACAGCGACAGAAATTCTGAATTCAGTAACAACAATAGGAGAGAGAAATCAGGATGTGAGCAGGTAGTTGTTCAGTGTCACTCTGACCTCGCTGACAGCATCACAAATCACACCTGGGACATTAAAAATGTAGATACAGGACGGTCACTGCTGTCATCATCCTCTCATACACAATGACCTGCTGCAGCCTGAAGACGGGTCATGAGATAGATAATGTGTCTAGGCCGTGGTGAAAAGTACATTTATTCAAGCACAGTTTGAGGCATTATTCAAAACATGCAGGGTTATTCAAAAAGAATGAACTGATTTCAAAGCCCTATTTCCCAGTCCTCAAGCATGTTCACAGAATGAGTCACTGACCATTTGAAAAAGTAGATTTCTAAGTTTTCCATGGACACCTCGACATGTAGCCTGGCAGGACTGGCGGGAAGATGCCTGTTCTACCCACTGAGCTTTCATGCTGCCCTTTTAAGTCAGGTATTTTTATTATTATTATTTCTCTGTGTGTGTAATAGTCTCTGCTTGTTTTTGACCCAAACTTGATATCTTACAGCCTAAGTTGTTAAACCCTCATTCCAGGCACCAAGTTAAGTTAACTTTAATTATTTAAAGGTCAGTTAGGTTGAGTTAATTGCACATTGGTAGAACAGAGTTCACCAGGGCAGGAACATGAACAGTCAGACAGCTTGTTAGTGCACAGTTGCTTAATTGCACCAGGAGACTGTGCAGTGAGTACAGTAGGTCAAAGGAGGAAGTCCACAAATAAACTGGATGTTTACAACAGTTGGACAAAGTAATAATGTTGAATTTGGGTTAATTGTCTCTCTCAAAAATTTACATTTCTCATGTATTTTAAGTTTTACATTAGGGTTATGGCCATTTAAAGGCTGTTAGAGGTTTGAGGCTGGATAAAAAAATTGATTTGTACAAAGTGTTCGGCTCTAACAACTGTGTCCTGTCTGTTTCAGAATAATCAGTGCAGCAGGGAGCTCTGTTGAGGAGCTTTAGAAACGTGTACCAATATGGATTTCATGTCACAGTTGCCTCTCTAGCTGAGAGCCAGAATCAGATTTAACTGTTCCAGCTCGCCTCTAACTCTCAAGGCTCATCAGACAGCGCTCCCTCTTTGGCTGAAGGACACGCACCAAGACTTTCTCTTTTTATTTTAGAAATGTCACAGAATTTTCTCTCTTTTTGTTTAAGTCAGTCATGTGCTAAATATAAAGCTGAGCTGCTCGCTATAAGCCTCTGTAAGCTGGTTGTTGTAAAACCCTAATTACAGTCAGTCTGACAAACCTGATGTCAAATTCAACAAGAAATTACACTTAAGCTGACAAATATTAAGCATGGAAAGTGCACACTAAGGAAATTCCATCCAAACTGCTCATAACTCATGCAAGAACATTTTTATTTTAAGCATGGCTGTTTTTCTTTAAGGCTTGTTCCTTAACTTAAATGTCATAAATTGCTCTGATGAACAGCATCTGTTAATGAGCAAGTGTGAGAGATCTGATGAGAATCTGTGCACACGAATTCCCCTACATAATATAAGGCTTCATGTTCTGCTCCATTTGTGAGCAGCAGACTACAAGAAGTAATCAGATCACTTAAGTAAACCTTCACTTTTTACACAAAAATGTAAAAATTATCCTTTGGGAGCTGCACACACTGATTCACATATCAAATCTCTTGACGGGCCTGTGCTCTGGGACTGTGCTTGGATTATTGGCCTGTGAAATGAGCAGGAGAGGGAAAACCAGGGACCAATGCCACACTAACATCAGCAGCAGAGTGAAAGTGAAAAACTATTCACATGCGCCTTGTAGTTGTAATTATGAGAGGGACACGTAGGGATTCTGTGACAGCTACGACAGCCTCCACTTGGCAAAAATAATGCTTAAGTGTCAACAAACAAATGGGAAATATGTGCATGTATTGATTAACAATTTAATGTAATTAAATGCAGACTGGCTTCTGCATTGTTTTGGTCATTGAAAAGACCAGAACTAATTCTTTCTGTCTTTTCTCTGCAGCTGTCAGTTTCCAAAACCTGCTGGTTCCAAATGAATATGTCAACCTTTAAAAATACCTGCTGCACACTGCCGTTTTTAACAAACCAAAAGAAGCTGTGTTTGCTGAGGATGCAGCCAACAAGCAAGATCAGTTTAAGAAGGTTTATTGAACAGACTGAGACAGTGATTGGATGTGGCAGATGAACAAGACGATAGGTGAGCAGGTGAGATGGCTAAAATGAGAATGGCGTACCAGGTGAGATGGTGGCCAAGATGGCTGCGTCCATGAGAATTGGCGTCTGCCGCGTGTGTGGACAGCTGAGGAGACAAACCCTCAAAGGTGACAGGTGAGTTAGTGTAAGCACTAAGAGACCAGAAGAGTCAAAAACAGAAAATCATCCAGGGAACTTCAAACATAAAAATCCTCTTCATCAAATATAAAGTATTCATTATTATTATTATTATTATTATTATTATAACCTTCACCTATGCGTTTATTACTTTTACCATGATGACGTAAGTCTGGTGCAGCTCCTAAGGGATGTATCCGAGTACAGGGACAAGTCATTTAGGTTGGAGAACTTGTGCTGCTGTTAAGTCTACAATTCAATTCTAAAGCTACTTCACTGCACCATGCAAATCCACTGACAGTGACAGTTTTATTCAAATTAATTAAATTAGATGCAGAGAAGGGAAGGTGACAACCTTTTAGTGAGCACTTAGTGGTGAACACTACGCTAATTCTGAGGTAAAACATGATGCTGATTAGGAAGTCAAAGTAAGATTCAGTAATGAAGACATTTGGCCTCAAGCCATTCCTTCCATTTGTAATTTGTTGAATTAACTACATGTACCTAACTTGTTTTAACAGGATTCAATATGAGACTGATAAATAAGCATTTTTCTCACGTGGTCTGAGTCCACAGCCTTCAGTTTGGGAGATTTAGACATATTGAAATAATCATTGCGACTTTCTCCCAAAGCATAGAGATTCTTATCTGAGCGCTGATTGATTCAGTGAGAGCCGAGTGTAATGATTTTCTTTTCTACAAACTGTGAGTAGACGCTGGTCTGGAGAATATGGAAATACAAAGTCAATGCCAGAAGGAACAGGTGCACTTTCAGAGTAGGCCACTTTCTGAATATTGCAGTGTCATTATCTAGTGATTCCACATACACAACACGTTTAATTTATTCAGAAACGTTTATGTGTCATGGGGACGAAGTGGATCACAGCCATGTTTTTCCTGCAGGGAGATCTTCAACCATGTCTGTGACCGACATTCACATCAGCCACAGACATTGTTTTAATTGCCTTAGATAACATGTGAATTATTGTTGTTGTTCTGAGATTTCCACATGGCTTCACAAACTGGGAAAGTGGGTCAAAACAGGAGGAAAATATGCAAATGCTGGGTGTTCAAACAGTAAAAAAACTCTAGTTATAGTAACAAATGTGGACCAAATTTGGTGAGCATCACTATGGAAGCTTGGTGTTCTTGTAAAGCTGTTTTCAGACATTCAATGGAACCCTGAACTTGTCTAGACATCACCTGGAGGTACTGTATGCGAGAACACAAATGTCTGAAGACGTCGGTCGAGACATTAGACAGACTACAAGCTGGTAGAGATGTTGATGACGTTGCTATCACATGACGGCCATTGCCTCAATGTGCTGTAAACTAAACGCTGCAATTTCCACAGTGTAACATGGTGAGGAAACCAACCCAGTCTCCTAAAAATAATGTTTCTACACAACTGAACTGGAATCTCAAATATGTTGCGGGAAATGTAATTGCAACCCAGTTACGTTATTTTCCTGCTGAAATATTATTATTTTTCTGTTTTGCAAAACTATCCAATCTTGCAGTACAACATGCAGTTTCGTGACTCCAGTGTTATTAAAGATTTTTATGGTTCAGTTCAGACAATCTCAGCTCTGGGTTAAGGTCAGGGAAACATTGTGGTTTCTTGCATTCAGAGACATTTTTATGACTTATATTTTTTTTATATATTTATATTCTTCTTTTTATACTCTTTTTTACTCTGTTATGTACTCCACTTTGTTCAAGTAGAAATCTAAGTTTTCTGTATTATAAAGTACTTTATTGGCTTTTTTGTTTCAGGTGTATCTGTTCATCTCTTCATGTCCTCACTTTGGTCACAAGGTGAATGCAATCAGCCACCAGTCTGAACGTTTTGTTCCAAAGTCTCTGGAATCAGGACGTCGCTCTATCATGAAGTCGAGCTGTGAATTAGTAATAAGTTATGAAAGGAGACAGATGAGAGAATTCAACTCTTGATTTGAACTGTACCCAGATATTACACTGTGTTCTTCAGATTTTCAATTCTTTTCCTCTGAATTTAAAGCTACAATATGCCGATAAAAGGGAATATTTCTGCTCTGCTACGATTTGTTTTGGAGCATCCACGTGCAGTCTTGTGAAAGATGTGTATATATATCTGTTGTGGGCTCTGTTACTATCTGTAATAAAACAGTAGCTGCTCTTCTACCACAGTCAGATTGAAAAATAACAACAGATGCGCGAGATGTTCGGGGAGTGCCTGATTTGAATGCTGAGGGTTCTGTTCCATTAGAAACCAGGCTGCAGGTGTTAGTCCTGATTCATAACCCTCTCAGGAAGATGTTGATTTACCAGGCAGATAAATGGAGATAAATGAGTAGAGGTCTCCAAATGGTGAGATGAAAGATGAGGTGGCTCTCCGTGGCAACAGATCAAATCCAATTTATTAGTGGAGTTTCTTTCATCACCACCACATTTTCTGTGGGTCTAGGTGTGTTTTGTTTTCTTTCTTTTAACACATGGTTTCATTATTTGTCCTGTACAAAAGTGTGGTTTGATTTGTACGCAGAAACTGTGTGTTTGACTTTATATTTTGACTTCATATTTACTGCTTTGATTGTGACAGTGTTAGTGGATTTTGTTGACTTGAAGACGTCTTACAGAGAAGGATAAATGAACCATTGGTAGCTTCAATAACACTAACAGCCCATGATGAATATGTGCTTGTTAAACGTGTGACTATCTCCGTATTTAGAAATACACAGATCTATTTTTGCATTTATGCATTGTGCTTTTATCACTACGCCAATTTTCTTTTACCTGTCAGCCAAACTTAAAAACCTTTTAGCAATATTTCAAGATGTATTTGAATTTGCAACATTTCCTCCCTGTTTTTTTTATTTTGCAAATTCAAAATAGCACAAAAAACTGTTGAACTGATGAAAACCCACCAGGTTTTTGAGCAACATCATCAGTGAGACGCAGCTTAGAAATAAAGAAAAACAACTCAATGAGGAGATTGACACAAAAAGTTGTTTTTGTGGCTAAAAGTGCAAAAATGACAAAAGTAACAGGTGTAAAATGTCGCCACAAACAAACCAGCCTGTTAGCTCAGAGTGCAGAATTTGCTGGGTTTTCTGAAGCTGTGCATGATTTACACTGAAACTGCATGAACTGAAAACTTCTACATAATTCTGTATATACTTATATTCTGTGTAAGGTCTTAAACCTTACAATGTAAAGTGCCTTGAAATTACTTTGTTGTGATTTGGCGCTATATAAATAAAACTGAATTGAATAATCTCCAGTTTTTCTTAGCTTGATTAAAACATTTAAACGTTTAAATATTGTACATGTGTATGTTGTGTACTTAAAGCTGACACCTTGGTCAAAAGAAGTTGCTAAACTCAACGGGATCGACACTCAACGTAAATTTAAAAAGTTAAACTTGCCGCTGCTGTAGTTCTGCAACAAACATGCACAGCAATGTTCACCCACCTGCCTCCGACCACCCTGCCAAAACCTCAAGTCACGGAAGCTGGAGTCTGGCCAGGTTTTCATGTCATCTACTGCAGCTATCTCTGCTCTCCAGGGGTTTCATACTTGACCTCATGGCTTCTCTTCTCATAAAACTACATATTGATAGCAAACAATAAGCTGCAGAATGATTAGAGAACTATGCACTAGACAGAATTAAACAACCCAGATGCTTTGGCACATGTGTAACACCACTTCACTCATATATAAGCTTATGTGGTCTTTAATTGAACAGTGTGATTGCATTGCCTCCTGCTGTGTCCACTCTGTGTCTGTAATAACTTTCATTTAAGGTTCACAGTGTTCTTGTGCGCTGAGTAATTATGTGGAAGTGTTTCGAATAAATACAAAGACTGAAAATAATTCTGACTGTCAGAGACGCTGCAGAATCAAAGGCCTGCAGAAAGCAGCGCCTTATCTAACCAATTATGTTGATGCGTGTGTCAGTGTCTGTTTGCTAAACCCATGAAATCCTCTCTCAGCTATCAGGTGAGCGATTCAGAGGGTCCAGTTAAAATATTTGTCTTTGTAAGCTACTTATCTTCCAGAACATGACAAACTGGAAAAAAAGCCTAAAAGCAGCTTTAATTTGTCACAATTACAGATAAGTTTAAGTCAGCAAAGGCAAAAAGGGAGGACAGGACAGAAGAGACAAGACGGGGTGAGAACAGCCAGTTCTCTTTGTATGTTTAACCCACAGGTGTTGTTATAGTGTCCTCCGATCGTCCATCGCCTGTGTATCCAAACCTGATTCTATTTGTTTCTCTGCACCTCGGAGCTCCGTTGTTGTCCAGAACCTATTAAAAACAGATCAGCGAGCGGCTCTGTGGCACCGGGTGACATGTTGCTTTATTTCAGAATGTGGGGGCAGCAGCTTATTTGGAAACAGCTCCACAGACTAATAACTGTGATGAATCTCACTGTGTCTGGAGAGCAGCTCCTCCACGCTGCATGCATGGGAAAGGAGTTTGCAGTGCGGTGCTGTATATCACACCTTCCTGACGTTTCACTGAAGCTCTTTGAGAAATCTGCAGCGTCTGGGTCAGACACTGATCAGTACGAGCTGATGTGGGACAGAACCACATTTGTCTGAGCTGGAGCTTTCAGAAGAGCAAATACAGAAACACAGAGAGAGAGAGAGCAAGGCTGCTGGTGCAGCTGCAGTCAGGGTTCATCTGTGAGAGTGATAATAGAAGCAGCTGGCAGATCACACCCTCCACTACTGTAATGATGCAAACTACTGTATGTTACTGAGCATGCTCAGTGGCCTAAGCCCTACATGACTCCTTTCCAGAGGCTGTGAAAGTCACTGCAGTTGTCAGTCTGTGGAGGTGTTAATAAAATAATTTTGGTCTCAATTTAGGTTAAGAGGACTCTTTAGTGTTTAGACTCCATTAAGACTTTATCCTGGTAACCAAATGGTTACAGCATATGCTGCGTAACTGCAGCCTCCTGGATTTGAGAGCTTTGCTGCAGGTTGTACTCTTCTCTTCTTCCATATTTCAGCTCCACTGCAGAGTGATCATGATGGTGAAATGGTGACTGAAGACGTGGATGAACACTGATCGGATGAAAGCTGGTGAACTGAGTTGAGCCGAGGTTTGCACTGATCAAACAGAGAAATGACAGCTGACAGAGCAGAGAGGAACAGATTTAAAATTTAACAGGTATGGGACGACAGCAGCAGAACCTGAATGGTTAATAGAAGCGAAACACCCTCTGCTAGTCGACTGAGTTTGGAAGTGGAGGGAGAGACAGAGAGGATGACTGTTTGTAGAAGGGCGTCTTTTGCTTTATTGTAAGAATTACAAAATTTAAATGAGACAAGAACCTGTGGCTGTAGGTGGTGATAAGAGTTCTCATACAGCCTGGAACAAACGTGTTTGTAGCTGAAACTCACTGTGTAGGATGTGACTGAAGAAACACATCACCCAGTGTAACAGTGAGGATCCCTCATGTGATTTTATAGGGTTTTTTATTTTTTTATTTTTTTTTAGAGGTGTACAGTATTAGTAGGGTCTATTCATTCTTGGTTTCGGTCTTTTCATTAGATTTGTAGTCACATAAGTAAATCAGAAGCTTTCTCCTTCAAACAGAACAAAAGAACCGCGAGTCAGAGAACAAAAGTGGACTGGATGTTTGCCAGACTGGGCTGACCTGCCTAAAGGAGCTTACTACAAAACCCCACCGTTATATAATGATCTTATTGTGCTCAATCAGCTCTGATTGGAGACGAGTGATGGTGAATTCAACCCCAACTGCTTTTGTCTGAAGTACATTTTAAACATTAAGCTAATACTGTTGCATTACTGCTGCTATATTTAGAACCTGTTTTGCCATCATTGTATTCTATATTTTGTGTTTCTTTACCATGTAATCATAATTTCTAGTTCATTTTTGCTGTAGGAAATCTCCCATTTAGGACTTTCATCCACCTACACTCACCTTCACTTATGTGCCGTTTTTCTATCTTTACATCTGAGGCAGGATTTATTTTCTAAGAGACCTTGGCATTTATTAGGTTCCTGCTGTGATTATGAAACCTGGAGAAACAGTGTGTACTGCTCTGGCTTTAACAAACTTACAGCAAAATACACTTTTAATTGAGAGAAAAGTTCAGGTCTTATAGCAACATTAACGCTTCCTACTCCACTGCTTTTAACTGGTTTTTATTGTTTAAAAACAATACATTTCCATATTCATTTGTAAAGAATTTTAAATGGTACGTACATTTACGGGAGGATACCACATGCTGTGCAGCTACTGGTTCACACTACTGGAGCCTTTTTATATTCAAATGTCCCTCTACACCCAGGGCTCTCAAATAGAGTTGTAGTTTCAGTGTTTCATCTACAAAAGTTTCCATGAAGTGAACATATTTCTGCTTTAAAAACTGCAGAACTGAGTATTTCTGTATGAACCTTTGTTGTGTATCGAAGTCCTTGGTTTAAAAGGGGAGATGTGAAGTACACGCTGATATGAGGCTTTATTGATGAGTTTTTCATTTCACTTCTGCTTCTCACCTCTGGACTCTTGAGAATCATGCACACTGGTCTCTCAGATAGAATAAAGTACTTTCCAGTCTACTCACACGTTAGTTTTCACCATTAGCTTTCCAGTTTTTCAGTGAACAAGAAAGCTACTGTCTCATGCGCGACAGGTGAGATGAACTGGAAGCAAATAGTCTTTAGTTCAGGGTCCAGATTAAGTTGTCCTTTAGTCAGCTTAATCTGGACCCTACTGCATGTGCTTTAAAAGGTGGTCCATGGAAATGTGAAGAATACTGTACGTGCACACACACACACACGCACACACACACACACACACACACCTGCATGGATCTTTAAATACTGAGAATTTGTAAAAAAAAAAAAAAAACATATATATATATATAAATAAATAATGGGGTAAAACACAGAAACCTTACTATGTCAATTTTCTCTTTGACTCACTAATGGTGATTATTCTGGAGGAAGCCAATTAGCCCACGCAGAAGCAATCATCCTTCTCCTGTGACACACACACACACACAAAAGCTCCAGTGACTCTCCCACTCTGGCTTCTCGGTGCAGCAGTGTCAGTCATTAGTGACCAGTGGGCCTTTAATGTTTACTAATGCTGCCTCTCATTGTCGACAGCGGCCTCGCCATGGCTCTGCAGAGACATAATGCGGTAAGGGTGAAGGCAGTGACTCATCAGTGGGATGGAGCTAACACGGCGACCTCGTACATGACACATTCACAGTTCACGGCTGTCAGACACACACAGCGAGCGCGGGACACATCAGATAGTGTGTATACGTAAAGAGCTACAAGAGGAAGTGAAGCCAGGATTTTAGTCTTCGTACATAATAGATTTTCATGAAGTTTAAAACATCTTGTTGCCTTTGCCCACACTGCAGTTTCGTTATTTCCCCAGGGACACAGAGCAGCCAGTACTGAAATGATTTAGTTGACTAATCAACAGGCAGAAAATTAATTGGAAACCTGTTTAATAACTGATGAATCAGTGCAGAAAAACTCCAAAGATTCACTGGCAGCAGTTCCTTTAATGTGAACGTTTGGGAACTTTTGCACTGTTCTATGAAAATGAACTCAACATCTTCAGGTTTCTGATGTTGGTCAGACAAATCTTAAGGCTGAATATTGACACTTTACACTGCCTACATGACAGAAAACCTGTCACAGGTGATGTTGTATTTCAATGATGCACATTTTAAACAAATAGGATTTGCATTATAATTCACGTCACATCATTGTCAGATACATGTACAAAATGGTGGACCCAAACGTAGACCAGGACAAGAGAGGGTTCAAACGAAAAGAGTCTTTAATAAAATAGCACAAACAGGGAAATAAAACTAAACACTAACATAGAATGAACGACGTAACATGGAGACCTGGGGAGAGGTGCAGAAGAGACAAAGGATAGAACAGAAAACTAAACCCAAACCAACTTACTGACGTGATGAAGGGAGCCCATGAGCAGGGAGAGAAAAACCAGATGATGACAGGATGAACTGACAAAGGGCAGTGAAGACTGAAGGACATAAATAGTGAAGGGACTGATTAGAAACAAGGTGCAGCTGGAGACAATCAGGGAGTGAGAGTGGAGAGAGGGGTGTGGTTAAGGTGAGGGAGGAACAAAGACACAAAGAGGCAAAACAAGGATATGACTGTGACAATCATCGCATGATCACAGTGACTATGTGAACACAGCATCCTAACATTTGATGATCAGCTGCATAGGATGACATTTTTTGTAATTAATTTAAAACAACGCAACTTACAAATCAGACAAGCACAAGTAACAAACATACAGCACATAACAAAACGAATCTCAGCACCTGAGCAAATACCTTGATACCACACAAATCACGTTTAAACTGAATATTCAGTTATGGTCCATTGTTTGTAGAAAACATCCCTCGGTTATCATGAATCCTTGCTGTTAAGGATTTCAAAGAGCTGACATTGGTCATTATTTTAACTCACGCAGTGAAAACAGGCTTTCTCAGACTCACTGAAGCTTCTGCAAAGCTGCCAGAGCAGAAGTCCAATTTTTAGTTGCGATACCTGGTGGTGGGACAGAGCCGTCTCCTAACGAGCACAGCTGGAGAGATTCTGCCTGTGGTTTCTGCAACTGCTCTTCAACATGTCTGACTACTTAAACAGTTACACGTTAAACGAAGAAAAGTGTCTGCTTCTTTCATACAGTATTTGTTCATCTTTACCACGATGGTATAAAAACTGAGGCTGATTGTGGTAAAGGAAGTACTGGACAAATTTAAATCCTGACTTAAATGACAGCACAAAATGAAGTCAGAGGACCGGTGAATAGCAATCACAGCCTGTTCTCAATCCACGCGCGTCAGATACTGACGGTTTGTGGTACCTTTACCTTCAGTGTTGCAACACCAAGTGAGAAGCATCATTATGTGACTCTGTGACATTTCATCAGGGATTCAACTTAATGAATTCAGAGTTCACAGAGCAACACAGAGACTTTCATCAGTTCCATTGCTGATGAAAGTCAGATTTTGTACATCTAAATTCCTTTTAACATACGAACCCCCGAAAAAGTCTGGAGAATCAGGTCAGGACTCTTTCACACATGCAGCACACAACAGGAGATTGTCCGATGTGTTCTCACTGGTCCATTTGGTCTTGGCAAGGGCTGGTGGGGCGTCCAGGAGGCACAAACCAAACTGGAGCCACCTGCATGATTAGAAATAATGTGTTACATAGATAACTCTGGTTTCCTGAAGGCAAGAAGTGCGACACAACTCCAGAAAGCTGGGGACATATTTCCCATACTTTGTGGTCTGTTGTGCTGAGATGGATGGATTGACTGAAAGGTAACGGCCACTCGCTCACTGTGCACTCAGGAGCTGGTAGGGTAATGTCTGTTTAATGTCTGGGCAGACTGACTCTGACATTTCTGTTCAGACATACAGCTCTTCCAGGTGATTTTAGTGAAGGTCAGGGTTCCAATGCATGTCTGAAAACGGCATAAGTCTATTAAAATACACCCTCACACACTATGTGTACGAGGTGTGTGTGTGTGTGCAACACACTGTCTCAGGACAGAGGAAAACCAAATACACTACCAGTCAAAAGTTTGGACACACATAGAAATGAGCATGTTTGTGAAAGAAAAGCAGATTTCATAACATC
>JAUMHL010000009.1:1405724-1437285 GCA_032362345.1 Sandelia bainsii | reverse complement strand
ATCACTGTAGTGTGAACTTTTTACGTTTTCCATAAATTTCACCCGAAAGCCAAATATCCCTAACTTTTTGTGAGTAGCGTACATATATGCAAGGGGATTTCAGCATGTTACTGGCGCCCTCCTCAGGCAGCACAGTGAAGGTTATGTGAGGGGAGCGTGCACAGGAGGCCTTGGGTCAGAAGCATCATCCCCAGCTGAAGATTTTAAGGGCAGAGCCTGCGTGCTTCGTGCAGCAGCTCAAACACATCTGCACAGTATACATGCACCCACCCACCCCCCTCAGATCCTCCAGCAGCAGCAGTTTGCGACTGTAGGACAGATGGCCCACACAAAGGTTGCAAATTGTTTTCAGCATTATTTGTTTATCCGAAGCATGTATGTAACACAGACAGGAGGATTTAAATCCAAGGCCATCCGCTTTTTGCCATGTGGTTGTTGTGTAATGACGCTGATTTGTTGTCATTTTGTGCTGGATGATGACTTCGTTGCAGCTCTGACAGGAATATCATCTGACATCATGTCTAAGCTGAGTCATGAGTCAGACGAACGTGTGTGGGATTGCCTTATGTTATGTTTAAACCAGCTGAGTGGAAAAATAGTTTAACTATGTTGTGTCTTATCCACTGTGATAGATAAAGGTTGAAGATAAAGGTTACAAGTCTTTACGCTAACATTTATTTTCAGGGGGACTGGGGCTTAATGCATCTAAAAAATAAATGTATATACATATAGTATGCATAAGATAAGGTGGTAAACCCGACTTCCTACACTTCACTTTGCAAAACACATAGGATCTATTCATTAATTTAGTCTTTTGCAAATAACGATGTGGTTTGATAACATTTTATTCCGTCTATTAACATTATTTAGCGACAACTGATATGATCTGCTAATTTCATTTTACCATGAAAGCGACAGTCAGCACCAGCTAAAAATTAAGTTGCCACCTGAATGTTGTGCAAACTCAGCTTTAATAATTAAAGTTACAGAATTGGGGTCTGTGCGGTTATTATATCAATTCTACTACTGTTATCAATAGATCAGGTTTATTATTAATGTACAGACAGTAACAAGCATAGATGTTGCCACCGTTGTTGTTGTCACCGTGAGGCGTGGACTCACCAGCATGCAGACGTCCATGGGCAGGTAGACCTTCCGTCGGCTGCTGTGATAAGGAGTCGCTCTCAGACACGTTACGATTCCCTGAGCTTTACCGATGTGACTCGCTGCATGATCGGCGTGGACGTCTTTCAAACCTTTAAACAGAACCACAGTCTGGAATGACTTTTCAGAGACTCTCTTTCGTTGGATCCTGGGTTGAAAAAGATCCTTTCTCATAAATTCTCACCAGTGAGGATCAACTCTGTTAACCTGACAAACACACTGTTACTTTGAAAATAATGCTGTATATAGATAATATACCTAAACACTCCAGGAGCAGGTATAATAATGACGACTGTGTGTTCTCTGAATAGGTCTCCAGCTCCTGCAGGTTCCTGTAGGCTCTGTCATCGAGATCCTTTTCCTGGTGAAACATACACAGGTTACGATTCACTTTAATTGTTTTAAATAGCAACTTGTTACTTTACAATCCTTAATTAGTCTTTGTTTAAAATTGTGTTGTTTTTTTTTATCATTTGCAGTTTATCTGTGAGTTGTGTATATTCTAACTCTTCTGAGCATTTTATGTGCATATTTTGGAGGACAGATAAAAATAAAAATAATCCAGTTTTGGATTAGGATTTTTTTTCTTGTCCCCTTTTTTATTTCAAAACCCATCAAACTGATATTTTGGTTGTTTGAGAGTCTCCTGGCTCCCAGGTTGGGAACCACAGATTTAAAGTATTTATGTTAATCTGATGCGAGAAAGGAAAAACAACATAGAAAATGTAAAATCAGCACACAGAGACATGATGTATTGTATGTAATGGCTCATTGTGATAAGTATAAATTGCTGCATGTGAACAGATGAGTCTTACTCTCTCTGTTATGATCCTGAGCAGCCACCTCTTTGTCAGGTAATGTTTCCTCACCGCCTGCAAAAAAAACAAAAACAAACATTATTCACACTTTAATCCTCTAAAACACTCAGGAATGAGAAATCCTTACACACTTTGCATGTGTGAACGTTGTGTTATTTACCCTCCAAAGCTCAGCGCTGACCGGCTGGTTCGGAGGCTCGTCTCTGTAGATTTCTTCTATGGCCGTCTTCCAGAACTGCATTCGCATCAGACCAATTGTCTTCTGGGAAACTGAGTCTTTCACCTTGTGGGGAAACAAGCCGAAGTGTGAGGCCAGCTAGCTTGAAAAGCCCTGGGAGCAGCAATAACAACAGGTGCAGCGGCAATAAAGGTGGTGGTAACAAATGGATGGAAGATACCGAAGCTCTGAAGCTTGTTCCATTCCAGTGAAACAGATTGTTTCAGTTCACTGTGTCGGAGCTTTTATCACATGAAGAAAACCAACAAAGGGCGTCTAAAACCTGAAACATCAGTGATGCTCGATAGAACGCTTCACAGAGAGTTTTAAACATTTTGAAGTTAAACTACAAACATTAGTGGAACAAGAATCACTGAGAAATATGGAGACACACTTCAGAGAGAACATTCCTACTCATTCCAAATGGTAATGTAATAAAAGTAATACCATCATGTAATGTATGGCCTTCTCCAGTCAAACTACAGATTTAACCAGTAAGTTCCACAGAAACAACAGATTAATTACACTGACATTAACTATATTTTTTTTCTAGAAAATATATTTAATGAAAATATTTTAGTTTTAGAAAATGCAAAAAAAAAATTATTGTCACATATTGTACACATAATACTTTTAATGAAGCACTTCTGAACAAATAACAACATGCAGCTTCTTGTGCTTTTATGAGACCTGTATGAGACTAAAACTGTTAAAATCAGTGAGTTGCTCCAGTCTCCAGTCAAGAGCTGCTGTAATTTTATTTTGTTTAAAGCCTGAAAGCCTCAAATCTTTTTTCCAGCACAAACAGAAAAAAAGCTCCAAAGCTTCATAAGGCTTCATCTGTCATGTGTAATAGTAGTAGCATTACCTTAACAGTGATAGCACTTCAGTAATACGGCAGTACTATCAGTAATCATTCCCCATTCAGCCCGCCTGTGAAAATACCTGCCTGTGCCAGCTCCACATTAAAGGCTCTCAGAGCCAGTGAGGAGCGTCGTGCATCCTCTGGGAGGAGGAGGGAGCACACAAAGCCATCGTAGTCTCTGGACCTGAGGGGGAGAGAGGGGAGAGGTGGAGGAGGTCAAGGGTGTAAAAGTGTGGAGAGTCTTTATAGTTAAATAGTTATAGTTTGATTAAATTTTTTATTTTCAAAACTTTACACATTTTAATTTAGCTTGAGCTTAAAGAAATGTGTAGTTGGATCTACACATAATTCTCCTACTAAGGTACAAGGGATTTTTTTTTAGAAAACCAAGAGATGAAGGGATTCCATACTAAGGATTTCACTAATGTGAGAAACAAGGTGAATGTTTCTGTCCGTTCTGATCAAACTCTGACTGAAATTATGGGTAGTAAACTAAATTCAAAGATTTAAATGATGTAAACACATTTAAGGACATGCTTCTTCGCCAGCTGGATTGACCCGAAATGAATCGCCAACACAAACATATTTAGAGAGCATAATATGTTTTCAAAGTCTCCCTTAAGTGTTATGGATTCTTGCGTTGTTTAAATTTAGACCGGATATTTGAATGGAGTCTGGCCTGGAGTTGTGTCGCTAACAAAATTTACTTTCAAAATGTTCAGAAAATTATTTTTTAATCTCTTTGCATTGACTATCTACCGTAAATTAAGCTTTTGTATCTGCTTTGTAATTGTAAAATTAAGTTAACTTTAGCTAGCGTCTGTTGGTAGCAGTGAGTGCAGTCAAACCCACCTGACCAGCTCCAGACAGTACTTTTCGTCGGGTTGTGAGTCTAACGTCGCGCCGGCTGCCGCCCTCACACTCTGTATTTCAGTCGCTCTTTGTATACAAACATTGCTGGGTGATATTTTCCTGTAAATACCTTGATACAGTGACGTTTTACTGCTTAATAAACCATGTTTAGCACTGATGCCAGCAGCCATGATCCCTACAACTTTAACCCTGACCAGGTGTCACATTAAAAACATTCCGACGGTTAACAAAACGCCGGATCTTAAATGCGTTCCTGTTTGATTAAAACAGTTGGAAACATTAGCTAACGTCAACTTACAAGCATAAAAGCGTCTGAAAATTATCATATAATGTAGTTAATCCTTTTTACTATTTACTTATTAGTGTTAACATAGCAAAATAAGAGCAGGAAATTATAAACTCAACCAATCCATTTCACCGTGCTTTGCTTTTACTTAAGTACTATACTTGAGTACAATTCTAAGGTATTTGTACTTGAGTATCGACTACATCTAGTAATACTGAGTTGCATTAGTTAATTATTTAAATGTCAAGTGTACTCTCAATGTATTGGATATATGACAGGACGTTTACCTTGAAGATAACGAAATATAAATATTGTAATGTAATTGTAATGATGTTGAATTTGACTGTAATTTTTCCATTATGTTTGTATCTATACAGTATGTAAAATAAAAAAAATGTCAAAGCAACGTGAAACTACGGTTTTTTAACTTTGATGATTAAATAAATTTCACAGTAATGATAAAGTTTTCAGTCAGGTGACCGCACATCGTCAAGCTACTACAATACGTCATTAAATACCGGAACAGGCTAACACTTCTTTCAAAATAAAAGTATAAATTCGGAAGTTTATCAATTATATTCTATTGTTTTCCACATAAGCACGTTTACTTGTCATATATAGCTTTAAAATTCCATATGTGTACTTTTACACATTACTGTTTTCTTTGACATAGTGTTAATTTATTGAGTAGTTACAGTAAAATGATGATGAATGATATATAGTGAGCTCATAGCACAGCTGTAAAATAGTCCCACATTTTCTTACCAGTGATGAAACAAAAAAAATATGTCTAAAGAAAAAAGATTTAAAGGCAACTACTTGTCAGAAATATCAAATAAAACACTAGTTGTTGAAAGAATACAAAGTACAAAATTGTGCCTTTTTTGGTGTAGTTTTGGTTTTGTAAAATGTAATTTTAATTTTGAATAAACCTACCAATATGAACTTCATATAATATCATCATGTTTATTATTTATATTAATATATATACAAATAAAATATAACATAATAAGAAAATATTCGTCGCTCAGTCGACTTTTATTTTGTAAAGCAGCAGGAAGTTGTCTGTTTTATTGTTTTTATTTTGATGCTATGTGTTAACTCGATGATGCGGGAACTAGCAGGAGGAGAGGGGAGTTCGGCAGGTTACTTTTGCTCCTCATATGGCAGCAGTGTCGGTGAAATGTCCGTATTTGTGGCTGTTGCTGTGGCTCTGTGTTCGGCTGTCCGAGACCAAAAACACCCGGTAAGACGTTTGGTTCCTGTTCGAGCTAAGCGCCTGCTAGCTAGCTGCTGTTAGCCGAGCCTAAAGATGCACAAAAGTGTCTACAGATTAGTTTCACTTCCTTTTAAGTGACAGATTGATGGATTTTTTTGTTGTAAAATATAGTTAATTTATAATCACAAAGCGCTTTCCTGCCAACACACTAACTGAAGTACATCAAACTCTTGCTAACTTCTGCTAAATTCTTGCCAGCTGTTGGGCAACAACACTCTGTATTGGTTGTTAAATTCATATCAGAGCTGTTAAGTGCAAATTTCACAGATTTGGCCTAAAACCCAGTCAGACCTTTGGTCTTCACATTTAACTAAACAGACATAGAAATAACATATTCTAGTAAATTTAACAGCTGTGTCTATTTCGATTACATTTGTGCATTATCAGTCGTCAGCACGTTTCATTTCTGCTGTGCTGTAACGATTCTAACTGCAGACAGTGTTTGTTTAAATCCAACATTTAGTCACAAGTTGAGGCCTGTGGCATCGTTTTAGTTTAATTTTTCAAGGAATCTGATAAGTTTGTGTGAAAATGTTGCTGCAGTGTGAAGCTTTGACCACAGGATGGTGCAGCTGCATTAGACACCGAATAAGTTTCACTTAACTGTAAGGAAACTGACTCTATTGATTAACTGAGGGACAGAAAAATAATCTGCAACTATTTTAATAACTGATTAATAATTCTATTGATTTTCTCAACATCCGGAACATTCCAGAGTTTGGGGTTTTATTCTTTTTTTGTAACCTGAATGTCCTTGGCATTTGGACTATTGGTGGTATAAAACCAGCAAAAGAAAACATTTTTATATCCTGTGAGACATTATATTGGCCACATTCATTAGTTTTTAACATTTTATAGACAAAATAATTGAGAAAGCAGGCATTTAGTGCGGTGTTCGAGACCAAACCGTAATATTTGACCTAAAATATTGACACTATTTCAGACGTTAAATGCCACATATTTAATGTGTGCATCTGTTGTTGAGGACAGCATCTACTACTACTATAATTTCGGGCGTCTTGGCGTTGCCTTAGTTGTTCTGTTGATTCCTCTGTCTTACTGTCTTCTTGTAATCCCCGGGTGACTCCATGATGTACATCAGGGCTCTGTAGGCGCCACACCTCTGTTGCAGGACTCATTGGGCTTTGTTCACCAATATCTTCTTAATTTTATTTCTTAAATTTGTTCTCAAGAAAAGTCCTCAGAGAAATCTAGGTCAGATTCATGGCATGTTTTGCTTGCACCTTCATTCTTATATTGATAAATTCCATTGTCTTCATGAGGTGAAAGCACGTTCTAATTGTTCTTGTTTAGCAGGTAAACGCCCTGGCAGTCTGCAGGGCTGTGTGCACAAACAGGACTCACATTTTTTGAAATTGAAAAGGAAAGTTGAAGCAATTGCTGATTCCAAATGCAAGAAAAACTTCTGTTCTGAAGCAGAGGAAGCAAACGAGCTTCACGTTTAGTAGCATCTGTCTTTTTTTAAATTCCTTTGACTGTGTTTTCTCCTTCTTGTTACGCTGCCTGTTAAAATAATTCTCTTAAAAACATGAGGTCAGTTTAAATCCATACATACAACATCCAAAATTCTTATAACACTGCCACCCAGATTGCTTTGTGTGATGGATAAAAATCGAAATGCCTAAAACCTTCGTACAGTACTGTACGTTAGTGCTCCCGTATATTTGTATGTTTTTTTTCCCTTCAGGTTAAGATAGTTGCAGCTCACTGACACACCGTAACTGTACATTAGTGTAAGTTTAATGAAGTAAACAACATCAGAGAAACAACGTGTAGAGACGCATTTAATGAAATTGTGGACACAAACACACACAGACCAACTCATGCAATAAAAGACTCTGATGCTAAAAGTGAAGGAAGTACACAACTGTGTGAATGTAAGCCGGGTCCAGTCCTGCGTGAACATGAGCTACAGAGAAATAAAAACAAATACAGGTGATAAAGTAAGAAGATGTTATATATTAACTGACCTTGGCCTAGAAGGCAGCCGTGTCATGCTTCACTCACTCTGTGGACATGAGATTGCAGTTGCATAATAATAATAATTTTGCTGCTGTTTTGATGATTGTCTAATCATTATCCTCAGGTTCCAGAATAGTTTTGCATTTCAAAACTCTGTTTCATGGTGATTACATTGAAACGTGTGTATTGCCAATGTATTTTGGCCTCCTATTACCTAGATATGTAAACTATCTACAAAGCTATAACCTTATTACTTTAGTAACTACCATAATATTATACAATAACCCTGTTACATTGTTAAATTATAATTAATTAATATTACCTCCATATTACTTTTACTTTTGGGGCTTTAAAACTTCAATTACCTTGTTATTACTGAGATATTACCCTCCTATTGCCTTGTTATTACAGCGGTATTACACTTTTTATTACGTTGTTATTACCGAAATATTACCATATTCTTACAAAATATAAACCCATTTGCATTATTATTGATTAATATGCTCCTATTACCTTGTCATTACCTAGGTATTACACTGTTATTACCTTGATATTATAAATATTACCCCATATTTATTACAAAATCTAACCCTATTACCTTGTTATTATCTAGGTGTTACACTGTTATTACTAAAATATTACCCCATATTATTTTATGAAATATAACCCCAATTACATTATTACCCTATTATTGCCTTGTTATTGCATTGATATTACACTGTTATTGTCTTATTTCTGAAATATTACCCTGTTGTTACCAAGCTGCAAAGTGCTGTTGAATTAATTGTGATTTTACTTAATGAAAACTACTTAATAGAAAATTATAGTAGCAGCTTTAAACTAGATCAAGTTATGAAAAGTATTGTGTTTTTTATTGACTGGACCGTTTGTCTGGCCTGTAACGCCACAGCTCAAAACAAGTTAACTGGAAGAGTTATGGTTTAATCTTTGAGTAACACAAGGTAAAGCTATTATCAAATGCAGGAGATTAATTGTCATAATGTCCAAATTCACCTAAAAACTCTCAGTAGTTATTTTGAGCATTTGTCACAGGCCCAACACACCTGACCACTAACATGTGTCTGATATAAACATAGAGGGTCAGGGATAAAAGTAGACATTAAAATAATGATATTTAAAACTTGGAAAAAGTAAATAGAACAGTTGTTTCTACAAGTGAGGCTGCAGTGAAACCACAGTTCAGCTATGTAGAAAATACATTCCTTCATGTGTTGAAACTCTGACCAGCAGCGACTGTGTGATGAAATCTGCCCAGTAAAACGGGTCAACATTGAACGTGTGACGCAACATAACATTTATTTATGAGCTCAAACACTAATGACATTTTTTTACTTTTACAGTGTCCCCAGAGGAACTCGAGGCAAAATAGATAAAATTATCAGTTTTTGATAGATTCAGCATATTAAATCTAAATACTTTACAAAACTGATATACACCCGGAAGCATTTTAACTTTATGGCAAAATATATAAATAGATTTACACTAACTTTATACTGTATATTATTGTACTAAATTGAGAGTTTTATCTGAGATCAGATTTTCATCAGATTTTATTAATTTGCAGAACAAATACACACACACATTTGGTTGCGTTTCTGTTTTTGCAGCATTTTATTTCTAAATGTTACACCTGTTTTGTCAAATGTTGGTCAAAGTTTGGTTTTCTTCACGTAGTTATGTTTTAATAATAATAATAATCGTATGCATATGTTTTCTTATTTTGCAGTGCCTTGAGCACTTTGGGCCATCGTAGTTATTTCTGACAGGAGTTCTCTGATAAGTGGCATCTTTAAAATGCTGGTTTTGATCAAACCAACTGTTGAAAACCCAAATATATTTTATACTTTAATCAGCCACAACATTATTTAATGTTGTGGTGAACACAGATCAGCATGGGCAAGAAAAAACAAAAACAAATACTCACACTTTTCCCATTTTTTGGCATATTAGCTTAAAAGCGGCTGAAATGATAATTAAATAATTAAAATGGTTGCAGGTCTTTCTGTAATTAAACTTCTTGAACTACTGTGAGAGACTACACACAAAGTGTATTTGCATTTTATTTCCCATTTTCTTCTTTATTGTCCTCACATTTCTTAGTGTGAATCATTTTATGAGCTGCTCTTCCCACAGCAGGACTCTTTATTGTCACAGAAAACAATTGTAGAAAAATGGAGGGTAAACCATGTGAAAGAAAAGGTTTCATTTGAACTTTTGTCCAGCAGGAAATTATGACTTCTTCACCACCTTTTTTTTCTCTTGCCTGATGTACACTAGAACAGAGGTTAAACTTTGTTTTGTGTCTTCTTTAATGAGATATTACAGAGCAAAAGTGGGATTTCTGCCACAATGTGCAAAGTTTTCCACTCATTTGTGTGTGTGTTTCAGCCAGTGTGATGACAGAGAATGTCAGTAGTTTTATGTTGAATGATACATTTATTTAAAACCTGAATGCAGCTTATTATATAGATAGAAACTAACCACAGTTGTTATCTGCATTTGGTCTTTTTTTCTCTTTAAATAAGAAGTTTTCTCCCCATGTAGATTCTCTATGGATGACGATGTCCTCCTGCCGTACGCCCACGGCCATGGTCCCTCCCACTCCCACCGCCATGTCAGAGACTGTCAGCCCCTCATTCACGGGAACACCACCCACGAGAGCCGGCCCTCCAGCAACCGCAGCGGGCTGCCGGTGGCCGAGTCCAGGATGTTTGTGACAGACGTGCCGGGAACCTCCAGATGGGTTTACGGTCAGTGATAGTGAAGCTAATTAAAAATCAGCTAATAGAATATAGACAGTATTATTATGGATTAACCTGGCACATGAAATGTTCAAATTTAATATATATATTAAATATATCAATGTTCATCACACATTAAAATATCAAAAATCCATTTGGGGTTTGTGTCATTTTATTTCTTTCTTACTTTCAGCGTCAGCTCTGACACCACAAAATATAGGAAGAACAGATGGTTTAATACTTTTTAAAACATCTTGAATAAAATGAAATTAATTTCATTCTCATTCCGTTGTGTCCCAGGTCACATGACGGTGGTCCACGACCCGCTGAGGACGGTGTCGCTGTTGGAGCCGAGTGGCCCAGGAGGCTGCGGGATGAATGAGAAGTCCACAGTGGAGGAGACCGCCCAAGCTGCTGGGTGTCTCTATGCCCAGAATGCAGGCTTCTTCAACACCTTATCAGGCCAGTGTTTGGGCAACGTGGTGAGCGACGGCAGGTTGGTGCAGGACAGCGGTGGGGTTCAGAACGCCCAGTTTGGAATCAGGAGGGACGGCACTCTGGTGTTTGGGTAAGAGAGCCAGCTACGAACTATGGCACTGACAAAACTCATCCACCTAAATTAGAAATATGTTTTTTCACATAACTAATGATAAAACCATTAGAGTGTTAAAATATCTCTATGATGAGACACCGCTCATGAGAAAATGCGTTTTATGGTTTGATATGTAATTTCTGTTAATGACTGCTGTTTGAAATCTGGTTCATTTGTTTGGTTACTGGCTGAAGTGTACGACCAGGCTGGAAGAAGGAATCTGCAGGTTAATGTGACATGAAAATGATCAGTGGCAACCCGAGATATCTTACTAATGACTCTTAAAGATAAAATTAGGTATGCAGGGTATCTATCCTGGAATACTTAGCCTACCCCTACCCTACTACCCTTTCTGGGATTTTGTCGATAACAATATTGTACATTCTTCAAAATGTGCTAATAAAAGTCTCATATTTTACTTGCTCACTTTTTAGGAGATTCATTGTTGCTTACTTATGATATTAATGGACACAACACATTTAAAGAAAACAGGTCTTAAATGAAAAGATAATTCTTGTCATCTGTTGCTTTCCTTGTTGTAAGGCAATTTTTTGCAGAAAGATTTCATGCACTGTGTTTTTGTGCTGGTAGCTTTGGCTGGTTTAGGCCTGTTGTAGACATCTGGCCATTTTTAGGCAGCTATGCTGGCTGAACTTGTGGGGCCGTGACCAACAATGCGTTCAGTGTGCATGTATTCCTACTAAGCTACATGACGCATTAATACGTAAATGTACAACTTACTCTGTAATGTCAGCTCACTCATCCTTAAAACAACAACTTGTAGATCATGCATATCACACACAACTAGTAGGTAAACAATTGTAGAAATGTTGGCACGCAAAAGTGTCATAACAGCTTGCATTTTTGTTTTTGAACCTGCACGTGTGCATATGATTTACGTGCACCCCTGCTGGTATGATCACGATTAACACAACATGTCAAAGGTTGACTTTAAAAAATATTTTTTCAACAAATCTGGTTTACACATGAAGCACAAAAATTCATGGAAATGTAGCCGGATGTTTTTGCTAACAACAGAAGCAGCCACAGCACTCAGCATACCATTGACTTTTATTTTGATAAGTCACAGTCCACTGTTCTTCATAAGAGTTATCATCAGCACTGGAACGTGTCTGTAAACAGTCAGAAACTAGATTTTGCATAAACTCAAACCGCTTTCGGTCCCTTCTCTCTGCTAGTCTGCACCTGACAGCATGTTTCTAAATTTTGCTCTGCCCATGTTTGTCTGTGATGCTGCCCTCCGCTCAGGTTTTGTCTGGTGCAAACATTTGCAAGAATTAAGAGGCTTCCTGTTAGCATGGACCAGTAACTTTTAACCTCAGGTTCAGTTTAATGAACAACTAAACAACAAGTGCATGTCAGCATGACTCACTGAACACCAGTCCAACAGTGGCATCATGACAAAATCACACTAGAAAGACACAGCTGCTGTCTGGTTGTCTAATAAATTAAACAAATAATTCCTTGATTACTCCCCAAAGACAGACTTCAATTTTATAATGTCACTGTCAGATCAACACAAGCAAACACACATTCTCACACAGTTTGTCTACAAATCATGGAAAATTAAATGTAACTCTTTGATACCTGAGATCAGTGACCCCAGGAATTCCTACTTGATGCAACCCTCTTTGTTTGTGTTGTGAGTGAGTGAAGCTCAAATAAAAAACAAAATGAACACCTCACACACAACAAACCACAAACACATCCAGTTGTTTTTCTGCTCGGTCCCTCTGTGTTAAACATGTTTCTCTGAATCTGTCAGCCAGGCGAATAACAAACCTGCAAATCTAATTTAAAATAAAAAATATTGCTTCATTCACAAAACGCTCACTTTTGGTCCAAGGTGGATACAGAAGTTGGGTTGTATCCACCTTGGACTGTTATACAGAGGCCAGGTGTTTAAACACAACACAAAAAGAACAACTGTTTGTCGTGTTTTAATGGAAACTGTTATTAAAAAATTAAAATATATACAGTGTTTTTAAAAATCAATACAGTATCACAAAACACCAGTCACTGTGACCTGTAGTGTGTAAATTTAAAGCTGGGTAATATGGTATGAATTGATTCCTCAGCCTGAACTGGAGTAAAAATAACCAGAGAGCTCAGAGTTGTGCCAGCTGCCAACACATCCGTTTAGATACGTGGAAGTGGGCTAAGAGAAACAAAGTTGTAGTATACACTAAACTACAGGTGTCTGATACAGAGCAGAAGAGCACAGAAGATGCTTTTTAATATAGAAACTGAACACAATCAAAAATTAACAGCAAGTCAATTTTTAAAGCAGATTGCAGGAGTTCTCTGATTTTAGATTAAACATTTGGGTTTTTTTAACGGTTGATGAAGCAAAACGAGCAATTTCAATGCATCAGCTTATACTTTCTAAAACTGTAATGTATGTATTGTATATGTATAAATCTCTCTTTAGCATCCCCATAGCATTTGTGAAGGGACAGATTGACGGGGTCTCACAGCTCATGTTGCCATCACTGGAGCCACACTGCTAGTATACTATATATGAATAACATAGTTATTATTCACAGAGCAGCTTAATGGTCATAAATGATTCCTACCGCTGGTTGTGCAACACTGATTATCTCCATCTCCAATCCCTCCATGCAGGTATCTGTCGCAGGAAGAAGTTTTGGACCAGTCCAACCCATTTGTCCAGCTGGTCAGCGGGGTGGTGTGGCTGCTGAGAAACGGGGAGGTTTACATCACCCAGAGTCTGAAGGCAGAATGTGATGAGACACAGGAGACGGGTACATACTGTACATCCACATCCTCAGAGCACATTCTCCGTCGGTTCAATGACACAATCACAACAAAATTAATCAAAAAATTAAAACTGTAGACTCAGAGGTTAAGATCAAGTGGCCATTATGAAACCTGATTTCTAGAACAGAGGCTTTCCAAGGTTTTCCCTGAATTTCAGTTCTCACCAATCCTTATTTCTAAAATGCCCTTCCCTTGTCAGGATCAGTTTGCCCAATAGGCTGGGCGGTAGCAACTGAGGCCGCTTCAGTTCAGCAGTAATTAAGTGTAACTGCAGCTCAGAGCACTTCTGTGCAATGTTTGCATAACTCAGAAACTCGTCTGTGGCCTGTCACGACTCCATCACACCAGCATAACACAACACCTCACTGTTTGATTAACACTGACAAGAGTGAAACCGTGTGGACCAGCAAAAGTTCATATCAGGATTCATTTACTGTGTGTACAGCGCTGGGTTAGAAACACACACACACTTTAGGAAATAAATGAGGATCTGTTTTACAAGAACTGATTAGTCAGTGTTTTCTTTATGCTGAAACTTGACCTCAGCTCAAGTCATGATATCAAACTTTGTAAAGATACTGTGGACTGTCACTCACCGATTGCTTATATGAAAAACCAACAGATTATCCAGGTCTAGATGAAGAAATTGATTTCAGACATTTTTGGGGGAATTTTTACTGTGAGGATGCCTTCAAGAATAATTTATTGTGTAAGTGTGTTTATTGAATTTTTCAACTCTAGTGACGAACATAAGAATAAATTTAAACATGCGGAGTGCACATACAAACATTCACGTTAAGCTGTGGTTTATCTGCAAATCTCTTAACTTGAGGGTAAAACAGTAAATAAAAGGTCAAGAAAATGAAATAAGACATGAGTTAAGACAAGTTTTCCCCACTCTAAAATCTCACGTTTATTTCCCCTTTATCACAAAGTTAAGTTTTTCAAGAGCAAGAGAAAGTAAAGGACCCTCAAACCAGGTCCATAAACTTGGTGTGTTGACTCATTTCTACTGTTTAGCTATAGTATGTTTAGCTTGTAATAAATAAAAGTAATTTTACATCATTTTATCATCTGTGTTTCTTAGGTTACAATTGGCTGAAAAACGTCCAAAGATGCGTAGCTTAGGAAATAATGGCAGTTCTAGTTTTGTAACATAAAATAATGATATTCAGTGTTTGGAGAAACAAGGATTAAATTGATTTAGCAAGGATGGAGTTTATTATCCATTTAATTTGGACTGGTCTGAAGTGAGTCCAGTCAAGTTGTCCAACCAGGATAGAGCTGTGAAAGATGCATAAAAAGAAGGTCTCCGTTGAAGCTCTGTGAAAAAAGCATTTCTATTTAGTATTGTTCTCCTATAGCATTGTCAGGCTCACAGTTCTGTCCTTTCCAAACCTGGTGCACCTAGTTTTGTCTGAGATTCAGGTGTGTGAGAGACAGGGGTCTTTTTAACTCCACACCCCTAAGTGTGCACAAGTGCCATCACTTGAGGACATTTATTTTCCTCAGACAGCTCCCTCTGGAGACACTGAAGAGTTTATATTTATTTTTATTTTCACATATGCAGTTGAATTTCCCAACACCTCAACAACATAACGTTATGTAAAATCCGTAGCATTCCCCTTTAAGGTTGAATCCAGTCCTTTGTGCCACGTATCAAAACGCGACATATTTCTGCTTCTCTACATGAGTGTCTGAAATTTTGAACATCTGAAAATTTCGCCCCCTTTATTTTTTCAAGAGCACATGTTGGTTGAGTTCATCCCAAGATATATATATTGATCACTATTTGTTGGACTTTGAAGTCTGATCATTTAAGTCTGCTGATAATTATATTGAGTTTTTCAAATTCAGTAATGTGATATGTGTTTAAAAAGCATATACACGTCTGCATATTGTTAAAAATCCTATTAGAACTGAATCTGTAGGTTAAAACACCTACAGCTTATAGCTACAAACTGTGCACTGAATTGTCTGAAAAGTCTGACACCTGCAGCTTTTAAGCTGTGATTTAGTGACAGTCGAGAGCAGACAAGTTGGAAAATGTTTTCGACTGAGAGCTGCAGCAGGATTTTATAAATAGTCATAAAGGTCACAAGTCCCTCTAACACAACCCTGTTATGACCAGAGAGCAAAAAAAAAAGTTCAAATTCAATTATATATTTACTGAGGTTGTTGCCCTTATTATATTTAGAAGTATTCCTAATTTATATCCTTTCATTTACACTTCTGAGGAGGAATAAAAGACAGAATGGCCTTTATATTGAGTTTAATGTAAGATAAGACCAGATATACTTCACCCTGAGGCAAAAACTGACTTGGACACAAGTGGTGTAGCACAGTTGCACATACAACACACAGACACACACCCACTCATAAGTAGTACAGAGCAGGTAGACTTAATAAAAATAAGAAGGGAGGTAATTATTGTATGCATATAAATTCCTAAGACATTTCAGAAGAGTATTGTAGTAATGGTAATAGTATTTCCTCCAGACCCCTGAAAACTTCAGATTCCCAGAAGTCAAGTGTCGTGTCCTCAGCTTCCCTCTGTTTATTACCTGCTTAATATCCAGCAGCTGGACACTGTGTCCGTAGAGCGAGCTCACAGAGGCTTTCTTTCAAAATGGAAAATATTGTGTTCTTATCAGCTGCGCTGTGTCTATAATTTGTTCCCCAGTGAAACGCGATGTGCCTGACTCTGTACCCGATGTTTGCTTCTGCCTGTCTGCTCTCTCTCGCTCTAAACACAAAGATGAGGAGAGACTCATTCATTAGTTCTGTGGTTTTACTTCTGTCCTTGAGCTTATAATTTTTCCAGTGCATTAGACAGTGTGTTAGACTTCAGGAAACTCCTGTGACAAAACATTTTTGTTTTAGAAACATATTACGTATTAAGTCCTTTCATGTCAGAGGATACAAGAAGCTTAATATACAGAATTTGATTTCATGAGTTTTGAAGACCTTTCATTTATACTTAATTTTAATGCAAAACATTGTTCTTACACTTTCACAGGGCCTTTGCAAACTTTTGTTGACGTGGTGTCGGCCAGAACAGCGGTGGGCCACGACGCAGAGGGCAAAATCATCCTGTTCCAGATTGATGGACAGACTAGTGAAAGAGGGTAAGAAAAGGAGCTAAAGAATATTGTACCTGATGCTTTTATGCATCAACAGCCGACTCCTTCTCCACCTCTAGCTAGAGGTGAAAAAATAGAGTGAAAAAATACTGCTTCTCCACCTCTAGCTAGAGGTGGAGAAGCAGTATTTTTTCACTCTTGAGAGCAAAGAAAGAGTAAAGACAAATGGGAAAGAGAAAAAACATATGAATTATGACCAAAAGTCTTAAAAAGTCTTAGGCCATCATTAGATTTGTTGTTTGGCAGTGCTATTATGACCATATATATATTTATGTATTGTATAAACGACCATATGTCAGGAAAAGAAAATTAATTATGACCTATTTGGCTTTTGATATCTTAAAATCTAGTGGAAATTTAGCAGACACTTTCATCCAAAGCAACTTACAAGTTAAGAACACACACACCCACCAGGAGCAACCAGGGCTTCAGTGTCAAGTGTCGATTGTCAGTAAAAAGAAACTGGATGAGTGAAGGAAAAAGAATCTGATGGTAAAAGTGATCAATGGGGCTGCAGTAAAAGAGGACATTTAACCTCTTAGAGAGTTAATTTATGAGATAAAGTAACAGACTCATGTCACCTCCTCCCACTAAGATCTCTCCATCGATTGACTGTATTGATCTGATGCTCCCTCCACCCTCAGTGCAGTAACCCTGCAGACCTGCAGCAACTGTGGAGATTAATGTGTTGGTGTCAAGGACCTGGCTTTGAAAAGCACAACATGCCCACATGTCTGAACATGTCCGCTCTGTCTCCGTCTCAATATCTGGCCGCCACTCCACCACAGTCTCTCATAACCAACAGCAGCCTTTGCTTTGAATTCATTCAGTAGCTCTAATGGAGACTGCTGAATATGTACTGTAGGGTATCTTATAACTCCTGTCCTATTCGTCTCTTGGCATTTTCACAATAAATGATGTTGTTGCTTAGTGAAATATTGAATTCTGGATTACATTTCCATTCATAACTTTATATTCTTTATATATATGAAGTACTTAACACTCAATGAACATACACTTATGGATAGCATTATTTTAATAGTCAGTGGACAGAAATGTAATTGATGAGTGTTTGTAAGTCCCAGCAGAATGCCAGAATCCCTTTCACAATTTAAGTGAGGCCTGCGCACAAATCAGTTAGTCTGTCTCGCTGTCAGTCAACATAGGGATAACCATGTTCCCTGTGAGCAAAATGAGGTATTACACTTGGCTGTTAATGTGGATTTTTGAAGGAGAATTAGATACCACACTGGCTCATAAAAATTCATCATGGTTCTAGATTGCAGATTTTTACATACAGTTATCTTGCTCAATTTGTGATGCTCAGAAAAATGTACTCACCATTTTATAGCTGCTCCTTTTCCAACAATTGTCTAAGGGAAAGATATTTGGGCCAGTGTGCGTCATTTGACAATAAACCAAGTTTTAGTAACTTGCATTGTAACAGGAAAGTTATCTTCTTTAAATCAGTGTTAATAGGAGGAGAACTGATGAAGAGTGGAAAAATTTACTTATTGGTGACATTAGATAACACGTAGAATGCTTTTTCCATCAAACATGAATATCTAACATTTATCTAACAGTTTATTGGTCACCATGTTTTTGTGTTGTTTTTCAGACTCTATTTAATTTGTTGCTTTATGCGTCTGTACAGTATGAATCTTTGGGAGCTGGCTGAGTTCCTGAAGAAGAACGGCGTGATCAACGCCATTAATCTGGATGGAGGCGGGTCTTCCACCTATGTGATTGATGGCTCACTGGCCAGCTACCCCTCTGATCACTGGTGAGCCAATTAAACCATCACACGTGGAACTTATTGTTTTACATTACCATGAACTGTTACAGTTGTTGCGTCTGTTTTTATGACTCTGCTCATTTGTTACTTATCTTTCCACGCTCTCCACCTTCCTCTCCCAGTATAGACGACAGTAAGTGGCGCTGTGGCCGGCAGGTCTCCACCATCCTGTGCGTCCATCGGCGCTATTGCCAGCCGTCAAACTGCAGCGGAAACGGTAAATGTGTGGACGGACGCTGTCAGTGTAAGCAGGGCTGGCAGGGCACCGGCTGTGACTCGCTGGTGTGTCAGCCGCCAGCCTGCGGACCTCATGGTGTCTGCACTGCCAGTAAGTGAGGATTAGTTTAAGCTTGTCTTCTTATATTTAAGATATTTTAAGTTTTGAGGTTACACATTTGCATATCACTCTTTTTCTACAGGGACAAAATAATATTTGTACTGTGTATTTTCTGGGTTCCATAATATTGAGACTAGTCCTGGGCAGCGATTAAAATGTTTAATCGCGATTAATCACATGATTTTTCTGTGATTAATTGCTGTTACGGGCTAAATTTAATAATGAATTTGACTGTTATTTAAAAAGTACTGCTACATGAACAAAATTGCAATAATATTTATTCTGCAAACACTTTTAACAAATAAGATGGTTTTTAACAGCAGTATATTACACAGCAGCAGTTAAATATTTCTTGTAAATCTCAACTTAAACGTTAATGTAATCAAATCAAATAGAAAACCAAAGATATTTACCAGGACATTAACGTTGATCTAGTTTATTATAGAAAAACTAGTGGTTCTCAGAGTCCAGAACCACCTGTGTGTAACCACAGGTCTGTACCTTGTTCTTTTATTAAACTAACTAAACAGCCTCATGTTATTTATCTTGTCATGTCTTATGTCGCGTTTACTATTCTCTCTGATCTCTGTGTCGCGCACACACACACACAGACACACACACACACATTAATGCGTTAATGCGATAACAACACGTTAACGTGCCCAGCCCTAATTGAGACATTATTTAAGTTGATTTAGTCGTTGGTTCAGTTCACTCATTGTGTATCTGCAGTGTTTCACATCTTTCTATGTGTCTCTGTTTTGCAGATGGTTGTGTTTGTGATGCTGGGTGGAGAGGACACAACTGCAGCCAAGGTAATCAGGAGCATCATCAAGTCTCTCTTTCTCTGACACACACAAACACAGATTGTGACGTGCTACAGTTTATGGCACTGATATGATTCCAGGGAAACATCGCAGTTATACCTGAAACTACATCCAGGTTTCCGTCACTTTTCTTGCTTCCTTATGACCTGATCTCTCTTACTTACAATGCTAAGTTTTTTAATCATGTTCAATTTAATTAGGCTTTTTTGACACAATTTTCCAAGTGAAAACAGATCTCTGCAAAGCGGTCTAAACTAATTAATAAAATTATTATTTTTTTAAGTATTCACCCCCTTTAAAGTAACTCACCTAAATCATCACTGGTGCAGCCAATTGTCATATAAATACACCTGTGTACAACATCATGAAGACAAAAGAACACAACTCCTCAAAAAGGTTATTGAAAAACACCAGTCATGGGATAAATACAAAGAAATCTTCAAGCCATAAATCTTGTTTGGAGTACAGTGAAAGCAATCACTGAGAAACGGTGCCTAATTTTACCTACAGTAGAATATTTGTCAAAAAAGACAAATTAAATGGACCATGATTCAATGTCATAAAAAACTAAAAGGTTTAAACTTCCAAGGAGGGTGAATACTTTTTTATAGGCACTGTAAGGTGGGAGGAGATAAGAAATAAGGAAACTGTCATCGCAGGTAACATCTGCTCCTAATGACAACAGCAAAGCAGTGAAGTATTTATACATCATGTATGTTGATATATGTTTGAAAAGGTTTACTGAGATTTATGTTAGTGCTTTCCTGTAGTAAAAAGTAAAAGTTCTGGATCTGCTTTAATAACACTCACTTTTACTTGGACAGTGGAAAAATGATTTTTGATATATTAGTGCCTTTATTTCATTGTGTTTTAATTGTGTTGGAAGCCATTTTGCTTTGTCTACATGTCACGTTAATGTTGAGAACATGTACCTATGTTTTACTCTTCTTTCCGTGTGTTGTTGAGTGAGATTTACAACGTCCTAACTAAGATACATTAATTACATTAGTTTATTTTTATTGTAATATTGTCTTTGCGTCTTATTGACAGAGTGCCTCCCAGGTTTCTATGGTGACGGCTGCAATCAGACCTGCGCCTGCATCAATGGCGGCTCCTGCGATCCCGTCCACGGACGCTGCACATGCCCACCTGGTTTCCACGGCAACAATTGCGATCAAGGTAGAGCGGCATCGTACTGGACAGTTTGCGTTTGTGTCACTGAAACTCTCTTGATGACCAGTTACACACCGAATGAACACCAGTGAATTGAGAATTGTACAAAATCAGCACATCCTCTCGTTTATGAAGATGGTTTTTGTCTTGTTAGTTCACTCTTCTTGTTCAAATGTCACTCTCCGTGTCAGTCTGTCCTCTGGGTTTCTTCGGTCTGTCCTGTGCTCAGGAGTGTCACTGCGATGACCAGTGCCCGTGTGACCCGCAGACGGGAAGCTGTAATGCCACGCTGCGAGAAGAGACCAACGTCAGCTTACACAGAGGTAGAAACTTATTTAGATACACACACCAGTGTTCCATTGAAAAACCTTTTTTGAGATAACCATGACCTGGATGATTGAGAATCTTCACAGATAACCAGTGTAGTTGTTGCCGCCAAGTGTGGCACAACCAATTATTAGGGGGAAATTAGCTTTTCACATAGGACCAGGCAGGTTTTTTTCCCTTAATAAATGAAATCCTCATTTTAAAACTACTTTTTGTATTTACTAAAGTTATCTTTGTGTGATATTAACATTTGTGAACCATTATATGTGACAAATGACTTTGCTGCAGGGCTTTTCAGCTAAATGAACTGTTCTTGGAAACAATTTTCTATCTGCACCAACTGCTTCCCCATTCTGACTTTCATATTTACATTATGCACACAGTGTGTGTGTGTGTGTGTTACGCTACATATTTGTATCTGATTGTTGTTGACCAGCATCAAATCATTTATTTTTTTATTTATGTACTCACTAAGCTCTGGTCCATTTGTAGAAATAAGTGCAGATGCTCACACACACATACCCACTTTCTCTGTCTCCATCATAGTGTTGCATAATTCCAGCGAGTGAGAGACTGAAATGTGACGGTGAATGTGTGTATATGAGCCTCAATGCGCACGTCTGGGGAACAAGGACACAGAGGGTGTTAATCACTACAGTATATTAAACTGTGTGAGCTGTTATTTAGCAAATGTTTGCCTATTTGCATGTAGCAGAAGTAGACACAGTTGAGTCTCTGTTGCTGTCTGTGCAAACAGAGCAGCACTGTATCGACTCTACTGAAGTGGAAATGTTACTCAGCTGCACGTGAGCTTCTAAAACTCTACGTCTCCGTTCTGTAACAACAAAAAGTAAATGTGATAACCTTCATAAAGACAGGAATGACAAGTGAGTGTATATTGAATATATACTGTAGACTCAAATAGTCTTCTGTACACTAAAGTCATTTTCTAGAGCACTTTTTATAACTTCAATTGGATAAGTAAACCAAAAACTTCTTCTGGATCTGCAGCTTTTAGAGAAGTAACTAAATATAGTATTTCAGTAAACACCAATAGAGCCACCTCTGCACAGAGTCTTGTAGGTGTTGAGGGTCCGGTGTTAACTCATAGTCGAAGCTAATCGTCTCCCACATCCAGTGAAAAGATCTTCTCATATTTGAGCTAAAAAGTAAACCCCAATATGTAAACTACCTCTTTAATATGTCCCCTCCCCCAAACTACTACTGTGCTGTCAAGTTTCAAATAATTTTCTTTAATGTACTTTTTATTTCAGTGTACTTATTTCCTAAATAAATTACTACATTTGGGCCTTGAATTACTTTTCTTCAAATTAATCATTTGATTTTCATTTTTAATAAAGAGATACTGTATAAAACGGGTCGTCAGAGAAGCATAATGAAAAGCTTACTATGTATAAAATCTTGTAAACTTATCATTTAATGTCTAAGGACATAAACATAATATGGCTTGAGTCAAAAACTATTTATATGGGAAAGTCTGCTACAATATGAGAAATCCTCATTGTCCCTATAATTTGGGGAAACAGTTAAATAACCTTTATTTTCTCCCTGTTTATTGTTTATGAACCCATCAACCATGACATCTAAATGGATATGTTTACCACAAATAACCTATTAGTTGTCTTACACAGATATAAAAAAAAAAACTACCATGGAAACACAATGGACATGGACATTCATTCAGGTTAAAAACAAGCAGTGAAGGCAAAGCAAAGAGAGCGTGGGGTCATAATGGTATCATACAGTTATTATCTCTGACCCACATCTTAGCCAGTAGCTAATGTACTGTTAAGGGTGTTCAAATGAAACCAAACAGACTAAAAATGAGACATGTGATGAGTTTTTACAGGCTCTTGCTCTTCTTAGGTTTTTGTATTAAAAACCTTTTGTAGCCTGTTGCAATGTTGGTTCTGGAATAATGTTGGTGTTGGCATGTTTCTATCTATCACATTATCAAAAACAAATTTACATCAGTCCAGTTTTTGACTCTGCTGATAAAATACTCAGATATCCATTACGTGTAAAACACAAGGAGGTAATTAACAGGAGCACGAGCCAGTTGGCTCGTACACACCACACGAGATTAAAGCACCTGAGCTGTTTTTGCTTTTCCTGATCTCCTCTCCACAGCTGGAAACTGTCTGGCCAAACAGATGTTTACATCTTGGAGACGAGAGGAGGAAGCTCACAGAGAGCAGCCTCATCTGACAGAGTAAGTGCTAAAGGTCGACGCACATGAACCCTGCATCACCTCTGCTGTTCATGGTTCATGTCTGATCAATAAACCGTCTCCTCCACATTCTGCTGTTTTAGCACTTTTTTTCGCTGCTATTCCAACGTTTCAATACATGGGACAAATATTCCTGTTTATGCAAAACAAGGACAGAACTCAGAGAAATGTGCGTAGAACAATTTATTTCTCATGATTTTAGTCTTTTTATTAATAACTGACATTTGGAAGAGAAAGATTTTCCCTTAGATGTAAAAAAATATGTGAAATCAACCATCTGCCAACCAGATGTTAGAACATTTAAACAGCTGCTCACTTTAGCAGCATGTTGTTAGCAGAATGTGTGCAGCTTAAAGTTACACCCACAAATTCATCTTAAAAATCGATCTGAAACAGCGCTGAACGGTTGAGATTAATTCACAAAGGGTAGCAGTGTAATATTTCACAGTTTAACATGCAGTAATTAACAAGGAATAATCGTATCCCTGAACACAGCACGTCTGTCTCTCTTGTCCAGTTAACAAACACACAGACGGATACTCCAGGCTTGCGTTTGGCTTTTTGTCTCGGTCTCATGTAAACGAGGCCAACACTCTGAGGACGGGCTGCATTCATTGGCCTCCTTACCTTTCACATGCAAGTTAGGGATTGTTAGTTGTTGCTATGGTGTCTGCAAAGTGCTTTGTGAATGAGCACTTGTGTGTTTGTTTAATCCTCACCCTTATTTAACCAAAAGAAGGAACATTTCACTTATACCAGTTGCTGGCAGTCTTCATCAGAAGTTCATGGTGGTTTTGTTTACTGAGTCTAAACTTCTTGTGTCTCTGCTCAGACTGACCTGGCTGATCATCACCCTGACCCTGGCCTTCCTCCTATCAGCCAGTCTGCTGGTTCACCTTGTACGGGGGTGTCGCGGCTCCGTGGGCGCTCACTTCCCTCAATGTCGGGACTACTCCTACATCCCACTGACCAACATCAACGGAGCAGCTTCACGTGCCGGAGCTGACGCTGGGAAATCCAGGAATACGGATTTTGGAATGGACGGCTCTGAGGATGAAATCTGGTCTCCGTCACGCTCAGGGAGGTCATAGCTGTGATGAGCACCGAGGACAATTCATTTAATATTGACACATTTCCATTAACAGTCCACTGAAATGAAAAGACATCATTTCATTTTTACTCTGCGGGTCAGGTGTTCACTCACTGTTTGTTCATAGCTGAAGCAATAGAGTCTTGTGAGGAAAGGAAATCCAGAACCAGCTGCAGTTTGCAGTTGCCTCTCTGAGTTCATGTCATGGGAATAGATCCCACAGAAACCAGTCAGGAGCATCCACGCAGTCGTCCAACGTGGTCGTTGGTTGTTATAGTAGTACACTGCCTGGACAAAAAAAAAGTCACACACTTTAATAATTCTTGGACGCCTGTTGCTTTGATTACAGTACTTTGACGCTACATATACATTTTAAGTATATTCATAGATTTTAGGAGTTAAAATGGGTTTTATTTATCTTTAACTGCCAGTGCTGGTGTTCATTTTTAGTCCATTTCAAACCTGTTACATTGGCACTTTACTAATTCTTTCTGCCAAGTGGGAAATATTGTAATGGGCAGAAATTCTCAAGATTAGCAACTCTGAATTACAACTTGGCTGCTCGTATTACTGACTTAAATGAGATGACGTGAACGCAACATAATGCTGACCCAACAAAACAAAACAGTTCGTCTTCTGATATATTTCTGTGCCAAAGCTCAGGAGAGGCAGGGTGATGAAGGTAAAGGAAGAAGTGCTGTAGACACTGTCAGAGACATCCATCCTCTGGTGAGTTTGAATGTTTGAGACAACTTTCATGTTGAGATATTTCAGTCTGGACCAAAGTGGTGGTTTGATGAGGGCTGAGCACAAACAACTGAGCAGTTTGAAGTGTTTTTTTTAAACATTTTTTACAGATTTATAACCGCAACATGCAAAACAAGTGCTGGATCTTGTCTGTTTGGTTTTCTGCTCTTACTGTGGATTAAAAGTTTCCAGACTGATTTTTTGTGTTTTGTTTTTTTTCTTTTAAGAGTGGTGCCGCTTCATTTGGTTTTTCGTCGACTCAGCGTTTCTTGTCACCATCTGGACTTTCTGCTGTTCTGCGGATGTTTTGTTGTTTTGTGTTTGTCGTGTTGTGTTTCATCCACTGGTCGCTGCAGCTTTAGGGGCTTTTCTGGCGATTTGAAGTTCACTGGAGCATGTGTTTGACCTCTGACCTCCACCACGGGCTGTACGCTTGACAAGTTAATGTGAAAACCATACTTTGTTCTTGTTTCACTTCTGGGTAAACAATTTCTTTTACTACTCACTCTCTTTCTTATTTTCAGCTTTTTGTCTGTTATTTACATGTTTGGCGTCAAACTGCAGAAGCTTCATGTACAAGTGTTTTATTCTTCTTTTATTCTGTTTGGGTTTTATCTGAGAGGACGTGAGGAGCTGCTTTTCTGTATTTTAAAAATACACACTTCACGCTGTCTGACAGTATCTACTCTCTGTATCACCTCTTTCCTCAGGGTAAAGTTGTCATCCAGGTTTTAGTGTCTGACAGAACTGAGTCTGAAATACAACATGCTACAGGAAAAAGCATGTTACCTTCATCACCAGAGCTGTAGTGTGGTAAACTAATGTGTCCAAATGTAGTTTAACTATGTTTAAATGTTTAAAAACGCTGAACTACATATTTCCCTGCACACTGACTGACAGGCTGCATACAGTGACGTAGTCAGCAGACTGGTTTGCCCTGCAGGTCAGATTGATATAGTTCATCGTTTACAGAGGAGCTGCAGGAATCTGGGTGCAGCTCGAGAATCAGGTCAGCTTTTAATAATCCTCCTTTACATAACAAAACCTGTGAGGATGCATTCTCTTGTTGAAATACTCCCATTATTTACCAATATTGCATCAGACATGGGCTGATTGTGTCACAAACGATCTGAAACCATTAAGAGAGTTTCATCAGATCTGCTGCCCATGAGCTGATGAAATGCAACAGCAAGCTGTTGAAAGTGCTCTGTGGTGCACAGTGAGCTTCTGCTGTAGTGCACCATCACCCAGTGTGTCTGCACACTTTACACACACTAAAGGAATCTGTATTTATAGAGAAAGTTGACACATTCCTCTTTTCCAACAAAACCAGAGAGGTTTTGTCAAAAAGCGTAGGCCCTGTATAAAGAGAGGAGATGGACCAAGATGCCCCAGAGTCCAGACGATGGTGGTTGTGGCTGTTTAACCGTTCCCAGTAAGCTAACTGGTTGCTGCATATTTAGCATACGGACATGAGTGTTATTGATATTCTCTCATACAAATAAGTTAATTTCCCAAAATGTAAAATTCTTCCTTTATGGTTGTGAAGATGAGTATTATTTTTCACAGAAATGTGTCAGTTTCTGTAATAATTTTAATGCTTCAGTCTGATTCGTTGCAGTAACTGAGTGTCGTCCATGTCCATGTTGCACAAACCAGTATGCGATAAGTTGTGATTATTCTATCGAGGTTGATCCATTTTCACAAATAAACTTTGTGTCACTGCTCTGTTCTGTTGTTCTTTTAGTATCACTGGATGACTTGTGGGCGTCATTAAGCACTTGCTGTGTCTGAGCAGCTCTGCAAAGTGTGCAGCACGTTCAGTAATCCTGTTTGACTCTCTGTGGAGGGAAACATCAAGGTCTTAGCAGACACTGAGTCAACATCTCTGCTCATTCCCTGTGCAGAGATTCATCAGTAATCCTGTCTGTGTTGTTCATGTGCAAACTTTCTACATAGACAATGGGGCTTTGTAAAGAAAAGAGAACTGATAAGGAGCCTGTTTAGTTACCTGTGTTCCTGCCAGGTCTGTAGGTTTTGGCAACAACGTGGAGTCAAAGGAAAAGTGATTCCAGTTAATCTGTAAAGTAAAGTCCAACCAGATCTCACTGAATTTAACTCGTCTTTCACATTTTGCTCTGATCAGCTTTGAAGAAAGTTTAAGGTTGGCAGCTGTTTCTTCTGATAATGGGTGGCCCGAGGGTGTCTGAGGGTGCAGGACATGACTTTCTAACACACTCTATGGAAACTGGATCAGTTTTTATGCAAAGCAGCACCAGGAGATCAGCACGTTGACTTCTGTTCAGCTGGAAAAGAAACTTCACAGATACAGAATTTGCTGAATAAACGCATAACACTGCTGCTGCTCCCTGCAGACACCAAGAAAGTAAAGACATTTAACAAGCGATTAAACCCACGTTGATTTACATTTTAAGGCGGCAGGTGAACTGTGTGGATTACGTTGCGTTATTCTGTTTTCAGTCTGACCACAGCCTCAGTCCGGTTTGCTGAATAGGCCTGAACAACTTCAGGTTTCCTCCCTATTGTTTCTCTTTCTCACATCCTCCTCATGTCAGGAAACATTTGAGCAGATGTCTCTTGATGTCTCAGTGGACAAATTGTGTTGCTTTGAGCGAGTGGACGTTCACTTTCCTCCGAAGATTTCCTCCTGTGTCACCATCCTGCTCGCCTTGACACACGTTCAGAAAACCATCTGAGGATCGGTTTTCATGGTGCAGATAACAATAACCGGCTAAAAGACATCCTCAAGGTGAATTCCACACCGTGCTGACAGCTTGACAACATTATACTTGCAGGACCCAAAGCATGATGGGAACTGTAGTACTGAAAATGTCCGGCAGTATAAGAAATTAAAACTAGAAAACAGTAGGAGGAACTAAATCCTCGAATACTGGCTGTTTGTTTTGCACCGTTACTCACATATCTGCACAAATATCAACCTACATACTGCGAAATGTTTCTTTTTCCAGGAATACTATTAAACATGATGGTTCATCGAGACTATGGACAGATTATGACACAACGAGGTGTCTTGTTCAGCATTTTGCATCTTATTCTGTGGTCTTCTTATGCTTTTTTAATTTATGTGGTTGTTTTGTTGACCTCTGTTTTCATTATGTGCCTGTTCATACATATTTCACATCTCCCTAGAGTCACTTTACATCTATTTGTAGTCATTTTTCATCTCTTTCTGGCTGTTTTGTGTCTATTTGCACTGGACAGGACTCTACTGAATAGAAAATCCAACTTCCAACACAAATATTGTTCATATTTTCTAATGAAACAGTAACTTAACCACTGCCGGGCTCCAGACCAGATAGAGGAGAGATTTTCTTCCACAAACACACAGAATGGAAATTGATGTCACTTCTCAGCAGCCCAACTTATCAGCAGTTGACAGAAGCTTCCAACAATTCCACCTTTAAGCCATTTAAGCTTCAGTTTATGCTGATGTTTAGTCCTACTGCTCCTTTAATGCACTGATGTGTCATTATTTATGCTGTTTTCACATGCAGTTTTCTTTTTTTCTCCCCAAGACTGTGACTCATCTTCTTTCCTCAACTTATTTTTCCTCGTTATTTTGATGGAGAAAGGAAGCAGGCTGCATTTTATGACTTCACCGCTATTATTAACCCACTTTATGAGCTGGAGGCTGGAGAGCAGCCAGCAGAGAACTGGCTCACAGAGGTGACTAACAGGGCGCTAAGAGCCAATGACCTCTGAGCTCCGCCATCCGGCCCGCCTCCCCCCTGTGCTCGGCCCAGCTGATGTAACTCAGGAGTGGGATGTCATTTTCCAGTTTTCCCGCTGAGCTCAGTGCGTGAGGATCATCTGAGTCACAGCCACAGTGTGTTTGTCAGATATCTGCTCATCAAACCCTCCACCTGTGTCACACTGCATTTTTTCCTCTGGGTGTGTTTAGTGTTTGTGGTCTTGCGTGTCAAAGCTGACGATGAGATAAAGTGATACTCTACCCAGAATCCTTCGAGCATCAAACACGCAGCCTCCGACAGAAGTTTAGTCTCCACACTAATGAAGAACAGCAAGTTGATCTCAGTCACTGACGGTGGATTTATCAATTCAATGAAAGCACCAAGACATCCACAGAAACGTCCTGTGTCTAAAGATGCATGTTTGCATCAGTTATAATATGACACATACTACTATAAACAGGGGGGGGGGGATTGTATGGAAACAAGGAAGTAGTTTGAACTTCTCTCTCTAGCTCATTCTGTTTCCATCAGAGGCAGCTTTTTGTTTTTATGCCCTGAGTTGTTAGAACAGTCTGTCAGATGAAAACACATTTACCTGTACAAAAGGTGCTATACGAATAAAGACTGATTGATAATGTTAAGGAGAAACAGCCTCCTTGTATGTTCCTCAGTAAAACTGTCAGTGACAACAACATGAGGCCGTTGACCCCTGCAGTTTTCACGAGAACAGAATTGTGCAACAGCCACAGTAAACATTAGCCAGATTATGTAAAGACGTAGCAGAACGAAGACGCCTGTGTGTTGTTGTGAGCGATGCTGATTATTACGTTGGCAAGCAGGACATTTTGTCCACGGTAGTCCCAATAACACGAAAACAAACCAAAGAGGAACATAAATCAGCAGCTGCAGCAGAAGAAGAAGAAGAAGCTGGAGAACAAATACATTTTAACATGTAAACAGGAGAAGGCGGGAATCGAACCTGTGACCCTGTGATTAGTGGATGACCCGCTCTGACTCCTGATCCACATTAACATCCATTTACATTATCTGAAATTAGTTTTCTGTTTGTATATAAGTTGTTTGCCTAAAATATATTTAACTCATGTTATCAAATGTCTGAGTCACAGTGATGAAACTCTTTGTGTTTCAGTTTTTAAACCTGATCACGTCACATGTTTATCTATGATTTATCATAATTTATACGCTGAAATAACCAGTAATAGAAGGTGTGGACATTGTGTCCTTTCTGATTGATTGATGATTGATTGACTGACTTTCTGACTGACTGCAGGTTACAGCACAGTGATGTAACACTGTGGTAAGAAAACACAACAGGTGAGGAACAGCGGAGGACGTCTTATCAGTGCTGTCAGAAAAGTACAGGTGTGACCTTGTTTTTTTATTTTTTGGATGTGGAAAAATCTGGAGTGACATGTTGTCCCTGTGACCTGCTTCTTTTTCCATGCTGATTGAAGACGAGGAGCAGAGTGAGCCAGGTGGATCACACTGCCAGAGATGGTTTTTCTTTTCAATTTCACAAAAACAGTGCGCTGAGTTACAGCAAGTCAACACATTTTGTTTCAGAATAAGACGGTAATCATATCATCATATTATTAGGCAGCTGATCAGTCATTAAAAGTGATGCTGCAGACAAACCCAGTTCAAATACACATAGGCAACAAAGATATAGAAAATGACTTCAATGATACATAACTTGACTACAGAGATACACAAAACTATCAAAGAAACACATAAAATGACCAGAAACAGGTGGGAAATGATCATAAATTGATGCAAAACAACCGCAAAGGCACATAAGTTGATCACAAAGTAATCAAATGAGATGACATGAGATGCAAAATGACCACAAACATATAAAGCTAAGAAATTAAAACTACTGAAAACACATGAAATTACCAGAAATTGCCACAACATGACTAGAAATTGATGCAAAACAAGGGATAAAATGCCAACAACGTGATGCAAAACTAACACGAGCAACATTAATACAAACAGCAGCAAAAAGATGACGCAAAGTGATGCACAACACCCTCAAAGAGACACAAGTGGAAAAGGTCATGAAATCACCACAGTCACTGAGATTCTTTCTCTGCAGATGAGAAATTAATGTCTGGTGAAGATTTTTTTTAAACCTCTTTCTCTGTGAGTGACAGGAAATAGCTCCTCACGTTTTCTGCTTGTGGACCAATAATTAGTCTGAGTACATTACAGGCCGAGGCGACATTCCTCCCAAGTTACAGTATAACCAGCAGTCACTGTACATTGTCTCTATTGTGTGATTAAGACAAACAAGCAGAGAGAAGAATGTGCAGAGTGACAGTGTTGACACAGAGACTCCTCCTGTCTGACAGACTCTCCACCAGCTCCTCCGTCTGCTCCTCCGTGTCAACACGACGCCTTCAAGATTCATTCAAGATTCAAGATTCAAAACACTTTATTAATCCCAGAGGGAAATTATTTTGGCATGTTACAGCA
>JAUMHL010000009.1:1379274-1403996 GCA_032362345.1 Sandelia bainsii | reverse complement strand
GTCTGAGGTGTACAGGGTGAAGAGGAACGGAGACAGAACCGTCCCCTGTGGAGCACCTGTGCTGCAGACCACCGTGTTTTGATCCTTATTACAAACTTTCATCACAGAAACATCGCTGCCCGCGCGGCGTGGCCCCTTCTGAACAGAGGCAGGAGTTTCTGCAGGGATGTGAGTGACGGCCGACAGGAGGTCAAAGGTCACAGCACGCAGACGGAGGAGCGGAGGATGAGTAGATCGAAGAGCAGCACTGCACACAAAACGTAACAAGCATGTTTTGATTTAACATTTCAAATCAGTACCAATCATGCATGTTCTCTTCAAACCTGTAGCAGTGCATTGTGGGAAGTCTGCCACCTGTTTCATTAAGTTAGTGGGAAAAGCTGAGTCATATTTTTGATTATTACATAACTGTGAGTTATTTATTTGTGAGTGAGAAGCGAAATAGAAACTCAGCTGCATGTGGTTAAAGGTGTTTTTGAATATTGTTTATATTACTTATTTTTTTATTTCTCTCTTATCATGCAGGAATTATGAAGAAAGGGCCCTGGGCACAGACATAGGTGTAGTTTTAGTTCTAGCTTAGCATCTTTTTGGGTTGTGTTTTGTAGTTTGGTATGTGTTTGCACCTGTCTGGGCCTGTTCAGTATCCATACCTGTGTATTATTCCACTTTTAACACTATTTACTTATTATAAAGCCCAGACGTCCACATACTCCAACCTGCACCTACACATTTGTAATTCACTTCTATCATTATTGACTGATTTGATTTTCCCTCCAGGATGAACGAGGGGCTAAATTATCTTATTTCGAAGCTGTGTGGATACTTAGAAAACAGGAAGGTCGAGTCTGTTGGTGTAATAACTAGATGTTTCGCATGTATCGTCCCGTTTCTGGTCCCGGACCCGCCGCGTTTTGCCCCGTCATGTCCTCAGCGCGCGTCACGTGACACAGTGACAGTCCGTGACGCGCGTCCTGATTAGCCGAGCGCGCTCACGGTTCGCCCCCTCCGATAGGCTGTCCTTGCCTACGTCACGGCGATCAGCTGTTGGAGCTCCACAACAACAACAACAAAAGAGGGAGCAGTCGGGGATCGAGGAGGAAACGGACTGAAGGACAAAAAAAAAAAGCTCCAGCGCACTGTGACTCCCCATGTACGGTCCTTAAATTAACGTTCTTATATTTATTTCTTCCGCGAAGAAACCTCACGTTTTTCAATTTTTCGAAAAGTAACGCACCTACCTCAGTTTGTAAGGATTTTAATCACGATTTGAACTCGTTTACATCTTCTTCTTCTACTGCCGCAGGTGAGCTCTTTGTTTGTCCTCCGTGACTCCAGCGCGTCTTTTTCTGACGCTGTTTAACTTTTTAACAACCACATTATAACTTTATTTAACAAACAGACTGATATTAACACGTTCTGATGCGTTTTAAGTATCAACGATGCATTTTTATTTGGATCACTCCGCCGCTTTAGCTCAGTGTCGCTAACGACGTTTCTGCTCTCGCTCCGCAAAACGTCGTGTTTTATCTTGACCACACTGAAACAGCCGCATGTTCTGGTTTATATGACATAATAAATTTATGAAGATAAAGGTTTAGCAGACAGACTATGCGATGGTGCCCCGCCGGTGTAGAATTACAGCCTCCACCCCTTCCCTTTTGTAACCAAGAAGCTCACAGTCTGCTCCAGATTAGTGTTGGACCAGTTTGACTTCTGCAGCCCGACATACTGGTTGGTAAATCACATTAACACTAAAATAGTTAGCCGATTGGTCGGCGGGTTTATGTTAAAGAAAATTAGTCGAAAAACAAGTTGATTATCGGTTGTTTATTAGATTAAAATGTCAAATCAAGTCTGATTCCGTATTTTCCCAAATGAGGATTTGTAGCTTTCGTCAGAAAATCATCACATTCAAACGTTTTGGATTTTCGGATGTGTCATCTTGAATTCTGAGAAACTCGTGATGGACATTTCTTCTTCTTTTCTGCATGTCAGGAAGTCGATTAATCGAACAAGGTGTTAATGTGTTATCTACATTTACAGCAGATCCCTGATTATGGGGCCTCCGTTGCGCTTTATTCTTAATCCTGCAGCCTGTAAACTGTAGCTGCGTCGGATTTAAGGGTTTTAATCACAGTCTGGCTGTTTTACAACCTATTTTACACTTGCATGAATAAATTAATAAATAATGATTATATGATGTAACAGATGCGTTAATTGCAGGAGCCACATGTGACTCACTGAACCACTTAATCGGCCACAAAACATTAAATAAGCCCGAAGCTGCTTTTCTTTTGTGTGTGGTGATGATTGCAACGAGAATAAATGCGTTGATATTTAGTTTTAATCCCTGAAATGTCGCGATAGTGCGGAGGAGGAACAGGTGCGGCAGATTATCAGCCTGCGGTCTTTCTCTCTGCTCTTCTATTGTGTTTCCTTCTTTTGCATCTAATGAATGTGAGAAATACGAGCTGGCACCGGAGGAAGTGAACGCCCCACATCTGTGGGAGAGACGTTCGATTCGAATCCAGTGCGCGTTCAAGTGCTGGTAGAAAAAGTCGGATGTTTGGAGTTTGGGAGTCATGTGCTGCCTGTGAGGCGTTTAAGACGGTTTGGGTTGAGGAAAAATGTTCATGTCAGTTACTGGTGGTTATGTAAAGTTATTTTAAATGATAAAGGACCAAAATTCAAAATACAACTTTAATGATACAGTATTACTACTTATTACTACTCATGTTCCAGCATTTGTGTTACCCAGTGATGCTGCTCTGTTTAACTGACAGTGTACATTATTATCAGGATCATTTTTACAAACATTTAAAGTAACCAATTACAACACTTTCAATAATAGCTCTAATTAAGGATTAAGGAGGTTTTATTGTAGACTGTGTTGTCCTCAAATGCTGCATTTAGATGCCCTCCTGTCAGTCCGGAAGATAACACTTCAGAGCACAATTGCTATTGAGTTGGAATCTTTACTGAATTCACACTGTCAGTCAGAATATACTGTGTTTGCGTTTGTGTTGTTTAATCCAGGAATTATATGTACAGTAGTTTTTCAGCCCTGAGTAGTTTATGTCTGGATGCCACAAATCACTGGGTTAAATGTAGCCTGAGAGGCAAAACACAGGGTAAAAAAAGGTTCTTCTCACTGTTACTAAGTTGGAGCTGATTATTATTTTCATCATCGGTCAGTGTGGTGATAAACAGTTTTTCTATCACAGACCAATGTGAAGTCTTTAAATATTCAGTTTCTTATCACATGTGACAAAGGGAAGCATCAAATCTCTACATCTGAGAAGCTAGAAACAGCAAATAAAACAGATATTTGATTATGAAAATTAAACTTTTTTATCATCTGGACCAATAAGTTATGGAGATATTGTAAAGTGAGGGGGACAAAAGCAGCACCTCTGGCTTCAATCCACTAAAACTGCCTCGCTCTCTTCTTGTCAGGACACTGATCGCTTCTGTGTCTGTGCTCCCCCCCGAATGCAGCACGTCTTTTTATTTACTGTTGAATCCAACACGGAGCAGACGGCTTCTTTCTGCTCGCCTCCATCAGGCCTGACAGGAAATTAATTCAGTTCGTTCCCTTTATAGCCTCACGTGGGCCTGAGGTATTTGTTCGCCTCTGACTAAAGTTAACATGCTAACACAACAGTCATAAAAGTCTGTGTTAAGTGTGTTTTACACCATTTATCTAATGTGTTATATTTGTCTAATGAGAGACATGATGCTCGACAGGTAAAACCAGCACCTGCACATGTTTCCTGCTGTAAAAAAGAGTGACAAAAGTAAATCACTAGTTCCCACAGCCTAAATAGACCTCCTTAAATATTTAAGTTTTTATCCAACTAAAGGAAGAAAACTGAAATCTGATGTGACTGTTACAGTACAAACATGCAGGAGTGGTATCAAAGAGCGGTACAGGTAGGTTTCTCTTTAACCTGCAGCACTGATTGTATTTTCACATCATTTACAGCGTCTGTGTGATTAGATAAGGTCACTGGTAACTTAATAATTGCTTAACCAGCTGCTGAGATTCTTGGCTGACCCATATTCTATTTTGGACCAAAAACAACTCATACGCAGCAAATTTAACACTGTAAATGTCATTTTACAGGAAGCACAGAGTACAGTTGGTACAGAAAGTTTAGCGTTGATTAAGTGTATCACAGTTTTATTAACTATCCCCAGAAGCTGCAGTTTTTATAATATCAGGCAACCAATCATGATGAATGAGGATTATCAGCTGAATGTGCTGCTCCTCTGGGCTTCATACAGCTTTATACTGAGTTATTTGAGATATTTCCTCAGAAGCTGGTGGAGAACAAAACCAGAGAGTGGACTTTGGACTCAGGTTGGCGGGTGGACGTTGGCAACTGTCGGCTAACAGCTGCTTTATAAGTGGACAGTGTGTTAGGTGCCACATTTTCAGTTAATACAAGCTGAAATCACGATTAATATTAACAATCGAAGTGGCTGAAAACCAGTAGAAGTCTATCTTATCAGGTGAGATCATGGAAATAAAACAGACAGCAACAAGAAGTCCTGCTGTGTTCATTTTCTGTCCTGTTGCATTAGAAGAATCACATTTTACAGCTGTAGGAGGGAAAATGTAGAAGTGACGTAGTTTTAGAAGAGAGCCGACGCTCAACTGAGTCTTAACTCAATGAATTGTTTATTGAATCCTAAGCTTTGCTCTAAACATGTCGGGATTAAAAAAGGAACAAGTGGTCTTATAATTTTTAATGTGCACATGATGCATTACTTTTCATTTCTGGGTCGCAAGAATAAAAACGTTTGAAGAACAAGGAACCAAGTCTGCATCATGTCTAAACTGACTCGAGCAGCTTGTTGAATCTTTCTTCATTTCTCTTCAGGGCTTTTTTTGTTTTTGCACAAATCAAATTGACCCTGACGTCGAGCGATGTCCAGTCTGCGTCTCCTGGCCCTCAGATGATCCATGACCACTCCTTATTGATGCACTTTAGCACCTTTCCGGATCCTTCCCGCCGCAGCTGATGACCAAAGTGCCCGCCGTGCCTCCCCGCTGTCGCCTGGAGCCGCACGACTCCTCCACCTCTTCCCTCAGCCGCGCACCCTCGCAGGACGTCCCGGGATGTTCCAGAGGTTCGCCAGCGCTCTGTTCGGGGACGACATGGAGGAGATGAGTCGATGCAGCAGACCTGGAGACGGCAAAGAGGAGGAGGAGGATGAAGACTGGATCCTGGTTAACTACCTGGGTAAGTCTCATATGAGAATATGAAGAATCACTCACACCTGTGTTTCTGTGGCGAGACCACGTTTTTAAATCAGATGTGTTGTTTCTGGGTGGATTTTTCTCTACATCAGATAATAAATCCTCCACCTCCTCGAGCTGATGTTGTGTTAATGATGTTTCTGGTGAAATGATCAATAATCTCAGTAATGACAACCCTGAATGCAAATAGTGGTGGCACAGAGGACGTGAAAACACATTTTGACAGTTTTAATCCATCTCACGTGTTCGTGCAGAGACGACACAGTCAACACAGCACATCTGGCTCACTGATGAAGACTGTGAGGTTCAGTAAAAAGCTCGTAAGCAGATCTGGAGTCAGGATTATTCTGTCAAACTGCGAAGGAGCCTGGTTTATCCAGAGAGAGCGAGTTGGACAGAACGATACTTTAGCTGTTTTAATGGCAGGTGCGAGTCGAGCCAAGTTTCCAGAGCTGACATTAAAAAAAGGATCCCAGTCAAAACAGGCACGACACCCGGAGAGCTTCAACAACACACACAGTAACACACACTGTACACAGAAACACAACATACTGCAGCCACTTCCACATGGCTCCGAGTGAATCCTGGCACAGCTTCGATTTGGCCCAAAGTTCACCCGCCACCGGTCTTTACCCGAATTGACTTGTCTCAGATTCTGCAGCTGTGTGAACATGTCAGACAGAAGGAGGCGAGAAAAGGAGGCCGGGGGGGGGGGACGAGGCAGCAGTTTATGGAAGTCAACCTGTAAACGGGTCAAACAAAAGAGCCAGGGGAGGTAAAAATAGATGGTGGTGGTTCCCATTCTGGGCCTGTGGAGGTGGACATGTATGGGCACAGAGCTGCTTCTAACACCCCCCAGCTGAACAGCCAAGCCCACCTGGATGCAGAGTGTTTCTCCCAGGTGCAACAGAGACAAATAAAGAGGCAGCAAATGTTTGTTACCTTTGCTTGATAAATAACTGAACCAGTGAACTAATCAGTATTATTATTATTATAATACGTCAAATTCTCTGGTGATTAGTGTGACTCTGGAGATTTTAATGACCCAAGTTTGCACCTTTGCCGAAGCCAAAGATTCCTGTCAGTGTGTCTGTGAGCAGCTCTACATGTTCACCTATGTCCATTGATTTTGGTGGAAGTAAGAGCAGCAGGGGATTCGGACATTCCTAAGTCGGTGAGCCGGTGGTTGTTAGTTGTAGCACTTGAAGCCTGATGTGCAGCCCAAAAATTCTGAGCATAAACACCAGCTGCACACGTGAACATGTTCACATACTGTATGTAGACACACAGAGCGTGTGGTATACACACAGAGAATTTATCAGGAAGAGATTTTACAGGCACATCAGCAATGATTGTCACACATGCTTAGTTATGGTGCTTGTCTTAATCGATGATGTGTGACAAAGTAAGCGAGAAGTAGTGATCCCGTGTCGCAAAATCCAGCCTGCATGTGGCATCTTCTGTGAGCAGTGGAAAGAAGAAGTGTGGCGAGGCTCTGTGGTTCACAGAGGAGACAGGGTTGTGAGGAAGGTCAGCTGGTTCGCTCATAATCCACCCTGACCTCATTAGCCTGACACGCAGGCGGCCAGAGTCTCAGCACACGCTGCTGCTCCTCGCTGACAGAGCTTCACTCCTGCTGTTGATGCCAAACACTTGAACCTCATTAGTTTGCAAACTCATGCAGCCTCTGGAGGCAGAGTTCAGCTGCTGATGGCCAGCAGGGGTTGTGCTGCTGCTGCTGCTGCATGGTGATTAGCTGTTGGGTGCAGCACTGCGCAGCTTCTCAGGCCTGTTGTCTGTAAACAAGGATTTCACTGTAAACTCCACCGGGGGGGGGGGGTTAATGTCACGTGTAGAAAGTGAGCTCCAAACACTCACATGTACAGAAACATACACATTTTCCATGTGTGCTGTAAACAGTCTGTGCACAGAGGTTAGGGGAGGTGTGTTATGTTGGGTACAGAACCAAACGTTTAAGGAGCTGAGCTGTTATTTACCAGGTTTATTTGACCACTGCAGAATATATCAGGTCCTTAAACAGAACAGTTATTTTTAGCTTCCAGTCTGAGAGCTTCCTGTGTCTCTGTGAATCATTAGAAGCCGATGCTGGGCTGACTCGCAGCTTTTGGTGAGCCTCCTACTTTGCAAATAGCAGCACAGGACGGAGTTAGTCTCTCAGCGTGAGACCGGTTTGGCAGCGCGCACACACACACGCAGGCACACGCGCGCGCGCGCGCGCACGCGCACAGACAGACAAAACATGTGCAGAGCTCAGTTTGTCACGTGATGCTGAGCTGTTTGCTCACCGGCCTGCAGCATCAACAAAATGATTGTTTACATCTGGTGCTGCACTGACAGGCCACAGCGCCCCCTGCTGGCAGACTGCAGGTGCTACAGCGCCTCAGGTGTTGGTATGTTATTGAAACCAGTGACACCTCCTGTCTCCTGAATAGACATTTAAAGGAATATTTCACCTGACATCTTTAGAAATGTCAATTCTCACCTTCTGTGGACTTTCTGTGGCCAATTGAATCCACAGTGTTGATGTTTAATTAAGTCTTTTTGTACATGTTACTGTAAGTTTAATTTCAACGGGGAAGAAATCCAACAACAATTTTTTTTTTAAGTTTTGCAAATTTATTAAAAATCTAATCTCTCCTTTGCAAAATAATTTAGACCCTGTGATGTGGCTCCAGATCTTGGTCTGGTGCATCCTGTTTACTGACTAAATTTAGCATCTTCCGATTCCGAAAGGAATTAGTTTTGTACCACCCCCCCCTTTGTAAATGTTATGAAGAGGATCTTTTTGTCTCCCTGAAATTGATTTTTAGCAACACGTGGATCTTACCTCCTGCTAGTTTTGGGGAGAACATCCCTTTAAGAAGCAAACATTGTCCATAATTAAATGAAATAACAATGTGTTGTGTTCATTAATCTAACTGAGCCACATAAAATCTCATTTAACCTGCTTTGTATAATAAAAAAATAAAATTACTTTACATATTAAAGTTGTTTGTATTAAGAATGCAACTGATTGTGTCTCTGCAGCTGAAGCTTGCTCCGCTCAGTGTGGTGATGGCCTCTCTGGATCCACTGTCGGCCCCGAGGAAGAGGAGGAGGGAGACCTGGTGGTGATCCCGTCCCCCATGGCCAGCCCCCCCATCTGTTACGCCTCCTGCACCTCCCTTAACTCCACGGCTGACACAGACCTGGACGGTGGCGCAGAGGACGATGAAGAGGACGATGAGGACGAGAGCGGGTTCCTGCGTCTGGACGCCTGCTCTCTGGAGGAGAGCTGGTTCGTCACCCCCCCGCCCTGCTTCACTGGCTGCGGCGGCCAGCCCGTCCTCCTGGAGACCAGCCCTCTGGAGAACCTCCTGATCGAACACCCCAGCATGTCCGTCTACGCCCACCACAGCCCCCCTCGACTGACCCTCGACCCGCTGCCGCGATCCCTCGACCTAGAGCTGGGTTTGTTGTCTGAAAACACGCCCCCCACCCCGACGGCCTCAGGTGGGAAGGAGAAGGCAAGACGCACACTGGACAACCCTCGTCACAGGTAAAGTCCTGAGAGCCTGACTGAGTCGCCACAGTGCAGGAGAAAACAAATAATTCATCTTACAAAGTGACAAAAAACTAACAAAAACAAAAGTTATTTAATTTAAAGTTTAATTTAAACTTACACTAACTTACTTTGTGCTCCTGTCTTTGTCGCCCCCTGCAGGCAGGAGGTGGTTCAGCGTCGCTCCAGCCTCCACTCCGCCTGCTATGCCGCGGCGCTCTCTGCTCGTGCCGGCCTCCTGCAGCAGCGAGCGGGTAACACCACCCAACGCCCACAACCGCTGTCCCGCAACGCCCTGCGACGCCTCAACCTGCTGCGCCCCCTGAAGGCGAGCACCGTGCACCTGCACCAGCCCAGCCAGAGGCAACTCAACTTCTGAGGTGTCCCGACAACTTTGCCCTCCTCCTCATCATCATCATCATCATCATCATCATCAACCTCAACCTCAGTCCTGTAAGAAGTATGGGATTCGAACACTGGTCACACAGGGACACAAGCTTCAGTTCCTTCTTCTCTTATCAAGAAATCATCACCAGCAACAAGTCAGTCGACATCATCAGCCGCTGCTTACACCTGTGATCTGTTCTGAAATCTGATCGGATGGTGAAAAAGGGAAAATAGCTTCCTTCTCCATGCCTTCCTCCCACTCCTCTTCATCCATCCGAGCATCCTCCTTCATACTGATGCTGTGAAGAAGGGATGTGACAAGAAAAGGTCATCATGGGTCCTCCTCCTTCACTCGTCTACACGTTCTCCTCCATGTTGGACCACTTTGAGTCCAATCACCAAGAGGGAGACACGGCGATGTCCTCCTCTTCTCTTTCTTTCTTTCTTACGTCTTCTCGTTCTTTACGGACACCTTGACGTGTAGAATCAATGCTGTAGGTCACTTTACTCAGAGGCTGGTTCGCAGCGCGGCAGGATGGACAGATGTTACTGCAGCGTCTCACAGCGTGATAGTTTGACACCTGAGAAAATAAACCTAAAATAGTTGTAATGTATCACCCAGGGCTGCAGACAACAACACATTTATTTATAACAAAAAAAAAAACTGCGTGTTTGGAAGGATGTTTACAAAGCAGTGATGCTATAATTACAGACACAATCTAGTTGCATTATGGGAAATGTAGGGTAGTTTAACCCATGCTAGGAACTAAAAATCTAGGTATTTCAGATCAAGTCCTCAGTTAATCTGTCTCCCACAAGTCCAAACAATTGGTGTGCAAATCATCATGTCGTATCTCTCCAACAGACTTTAACTGTGGTTTCTGCCTCCCAGGAAACACGCGTATGTTTTACTGCATTGGGTAAAGTACCACATTGTGAGCTCAGCATTCTCCAGCTTTTTTAGAAGTGCTTTGTGATGATCAACACATTTACTCCATGTTCACTTCTGATATTTTGGTGGCGGTGAATGCAGCCGTAGCGTGAACGTTCACAGGTTTTTTTTCTGTGAAACTGGAGGGTGTAGTTACTGAAAACTGAGAGTATCAGAAAGCAGCAGCATTAGAATCAGTTCTGACTGAAACCCAAAACTGGACTGTAGCTGCTTTGTCTTTTACTGTAGATAGTCTCGTTGATTTTTTGTTTTTACATGCTCCTTCAGTTGTAGAAAGAATATTCGCTCCCTTCTTCTGAGGGATTTGATCTCATGTTGTTTCTTCTTTGGCTGCAGCTCCACACTGTTGGAACATACTGAGGGATTGTCCCTTTGTTTCCATGCACATCACCCTGTTGTCAGCTGCACTATTTCCTGGCTGCTCATTCTGCGGCGCCAGCTGAACCTGCCTCTGACTTTGTAATTCAGTACTTTTCACAATATTCTTTAAAAAAAAAAAGAAAAAAAATTACTGGGTTAAATATCACTAAACGCCTTGTTTTAACGGTAGCTTTGAGATGAATAGAAATGTAAAAAAAATAATGTATTTTAAAAAAAAACTTCCAAAATATTTTTTAAAAGAAAAAAACAGATTACATATCAGTATGAACATGCGTCTCTGGTTTCTTGCGTAGGTATGTTTGGTTACGTTAGCTTGCAATCTGTGGCATGGTTGTGGAGTTGTGTTGGTGTCACAATGGTGGAAAAAAAAAAAGAATATGGAAAACGATTATTTTTCTCTTTTTGTTTGTTTGTTCTTAAATGAATCTGCAGTCCACTTCTCAGGGTCACAACCAATCACCTTTACACTTTAGGAAAATGCAGATTTACTTGACGGCCGACGACTCTTTGTGCATGTTTGGACTTTTCCAGCTCCGTCCCAGCAAACTTTCCCTTTGTGAAAATGTTTGTGAGAAATAATCGACTCTTAGTTTAGTTTTTCTTGGTCTGTGAACATGAACTTGTGACGCTCAGTCGACAGTTGGAAATCCATCAAACGTGGAGAGAAAGATTGGGTTTTTTTTCTGCCTTGTTTCTATTTTTGGTGGTTTTAGAAACGTACTTTATGCTTTTTAACTGTTCTGTTTTTCATGTTAACTTACTTACATTTTGTTAAACTGTAAAAATATTTAAACCAAAACTGTAGCAATGACCTTTAACTGTTAAGTAGCTTATAATAATAATAATATTTTATTTTATTTTTTGTCTATGCTGATGTTTTAACTTTGACGTGTTTAACAGTTCTTGGCTCCGGTGCTCTGAAATGGTGAATGGTCTCTTATGTTCAACGTGTCTGCTGTAGGGAAAGTGGAGCCCGGACCAAGTCACCACACTGCAAGAGTGAAGACAGGATCTCTATTACAAAGTGACTGAATACTACGGAAGCCCAGTTATGTTAAGAAAATAAAGAATATATTAAATGTTAGGAATGTGCAAAAAAAAGATAAAATTATGGTTTTAGTGTCAAAGTCATAATGATAATATCAATATCATAAGTGTTAACTGTATAGAATTTGACTTCTCATGCCATAATCTTAAATATTTTATAAAATATGTTGCTTTACATGTCAATATTTTAAAAAATATGGCTATGTGAAAATCATAAGTTTGAATTATTAAGTTTACTTATTTCAAAAAATACGCTCAGTAACTCCAAATTAAGAAAACAGAAAAGTCAAATTTCTATTTTTATTTTTCCTCCTTTTTTTTCTAACTTTGCATTTATTTCTGATGGAAACTGGCATCCATGCTGTGTCTCACTGAAACTTTACTTAAATTCTCAATTTTCTGAGCGTGTGGAAAACCTGCCAAAATTAATTTAATAATTTCCAGTTTAAACACATTTTTTTTTAAATGATATTGAAACAACTGAAGCTATTTTACTTACACAATTTATTGTTCTTTTTTTTCTTAAATCTAAGACACTTTATGTGAAAGAACATGACGTGCATCAACAGAAAACGATCAAAACCACAGTGAGTCAATTTAAAGTTGACGTTTGGCCAGTGGACCGTCACAAAAGGGAAACAAGATTTTAAGCTTCAGTAAAGATTCAGTGACTTGTGATGGAAACTTTTTGCAGTGTGGTTCCTGAATCTGTTTGTCTCTGTGGATGTTAGTATTAATAAGAAAGCACTAACAAATCTTGCTGTACATAATAATAGTAAAGTGGTTCTTTCTCTGGTGTATTTAAGCTTTTTTTTCCTCCTGTGTCTCTATTAACTTTGCAGTCATGCTATTTTGTGTTACTACGATGTTTTTGAATAAGACTAACGTAAAGACAGAAGGGATCGGAGAAGACCATCAGGAGCCTCTAATGTTTTCATTTTACATTCACTTTCTGTTGTCAGCTCATCTCTCCGTCGCTAAACAACAGGGATTTGTAATGTTTTTTTGCTCAATGCCTTGAAATTTGTGGATCACGTGCCTTCCAGGTTGAAATGTTGTAATGACAATGCATTAATGAAGAACTTGAACTCATGTTTTTCTGTTTGTTTTTTTAAATGTCCTGAGTGGATGTAATAAATAAAACTACACAAACAGACGCCAGAAACCGACTATGCACCACTTGGAGGACGTCCTCACCGCCACCACGCGCCCAGCCCGTGTACAGCTTTTATAGTGACTTAACAAATCAGACAGAATGATGTAGCAAAACCTATTTTCTCTTGTAGTGTATTTCTTTTTTAAAGCGTGAAGAATATTTTGTTGCCATTTTTGTTTTTCACCAAGTGTCAGACATTTTTGCTTTTTTGTGTAGTTTACTGGAATAATGCAGCACTTTGCCAAAAAGAAAAAAACTTTAGGAACTTTAGGATTCATTTTTTTTAATTTATCAACATAACTGGTGTCTTTCTTTGTGTTTTGGATGTATGACGCATCAATTCACTCTGTTCTGATGTCAGAAACAAAAAAATGCTAATTAAAAAGTGGGGTCATCTGTTTTTGAGCTACTAGTTAATACATGTGATCTCTTATTAGCCTATAATAAACGTTTTCATACGCAGATCTGTCTCTTGTGATGAGTTCATTTGACTTTTTGACGTGTTTAAGCCTCTGAATTACAGGTTCAGACAAGAAATCAAAATGTGAATTCTTTTAACTACAAATTAAGAGCTGTGACCTGATGCTGACAAAGCTGCTCTTTGCTTAAAATAACAATTTGATCTCTGACACTTTCACTTGGTTCAGATGCTGCGTTTTCCACAGTCACAGTGCTGCTTATTCACCTGCTCCTGGAAACCTGAGCCACGATAACAAGTGAACAATGTCTGCAAGCTGCACAAAGGCGTTCATTGCATGTATAGAAATAGTAAATATTTCTTCATTTTCTATGTCATACTTTCTTGTGTCTCTAAATCCTCAGACTTTCTGGCTGTTTTCGGATTTAAATAGAAATATCAAAGACTTTCAATGTGGTCTCAGGCTTTCAGACCCCACTGTACATACCGGAGGTGGGAGATGCATGTTTACACTTCTATGCACAGTATAAATCTGCTTTATTTTATATGTGAATGTGCAGTAGATGTTTTAGTGTTGTATAGTCTTTATATATAGTTGCGCTGTGTTATTAAATATTGAATATATCAGTTAAACGCTGAAATAAACACGGAACATCTGCAGCACTTCTGTTTGACAGCAGCTCCACGTGCTCCTCCTGTTTACATTCTGCAGCGGCAGCACGCGGCTGCCCCAGCTCACGCTCTCATTGGCCTGACGTCACCGAGATCCCTCCCGCGGGCGGGACTCGAACGCGGAAGCCGTTTCTGTGCCGCGAAAAAAGCAGAAAATAACTCCGCAAAGTGAAGAAAGTACCGCAAACGACCGACCTCGGATGATGTGGGTGCGTCTAACGAGTCGTTAAAGTTTAACCGGAATGTGCGGAAAGCGGTGTTTTCATCAAAAAACACCCAACGATTCGGGGACCGCTAGAAATGAATGAAGGCTCCGGTGAAACGCGGTAAATAAGCAGTTTATCCGCACATTAGCGCATTAATAACTGTTTTATCGTAGCGGGACTGTGAATTAACTGTGGGAAAACACGTCGGCGATGTTCGTCTGTAAAAATCGCACTTCAAATTTAAACATTTAGCGCGTTTGTGTGAACCGGGAACGGGCATGCGCAGTGGCGGCGCAAGCCAGATGCGGATATAAGGATTGGCGCCGGCGCCACAGCTGATGCATTCATTCATTCTTCCCTGAGGAGGTAAGACCACCGAGCCGGAGCTCACATTTATACTCAAAGAAGTAGAGTTACGACATATTTCAGCAGGTGCAGCCTTATTGTGCTTTATATTGGGCGCTATATTTTTAAATCGACACTTTCTCTAAGGTGATTTTGTGGTAAATGGATTTAACATTCAGTCTGGGCAATCGAGGGATTGCAGCCATGTTTGAGTTTTTAACTTGTAGTTGCAGATATTTTAAGGGGTTTTCACTGTCAGTGTTGTCTGTATAACACTCTTTACCTCTTGCATGACACCCTGTTGACGTGTTTAGTGAAAACTTTGAGTTTAGTGGATTATTTGCCCAAACACTGAGGGTGCTCTTGTAACTTTAAAGCTACAAAGAGAATGTTTTAAAAGTCGTGTTTTTGCTTGTTCGTCTAAATCAGGTAAATATTTAGGTGTTTGCCTGATTCTCTACATATCGGGGTTCGCTGGTTATTGTGGACCTAGTTAGCCGTTACCCAGCTAAGTTTGCTAATTACAGTAGCTCCCCTCCACAGCTTCGCCTCGCGATGGAGTCGGTTTAACCGAATTTAAGGGGGTTTAGTGGCCCTGAAAAATGGTTTGTGTTTAAATATGTGGTTCCCAGGAGTTTATTCTAGCAGTATATACTAGTTTAAAGCCTATATGGTTCATATTTAGCGGTCATTTCTACTAGTTTCCCCCGCAGACTTGGAGGAGGTCTGGGGGAGGCAGTACTCAAATCCTCCCGCTTTTGCGCTGCGGAAATTGGCGCGTCTTTGAGTTTCAATAGTCAAATAAAGTGAATATTTAAGTCATTTCGCTCATTTAAACCGCACCAGAGGTATCTGGAAATGTGTGTTTTATCACTGAAGATGATAAATCCGGGTTGAAATGCAGCATTTTTGAGCGTTTTTTGTTTGAAATCGAGAGAGCAAACAGCCCCCCTCCTTTTTGGCTGCAGCCACCACACTAGCTCGCAGAACCAGGTTGTCTAGTTCAGATTTTTATAACCACAAAGTTTTATCTTTTAACCTCTTTACTACGACATGATGTGTGTTGTAGTCTTTACGTGTGGAGCTTTAGCTTTAGTGGTCGACAGTCACTGATTTTGTTGAGTTACTAATTAGTTGTAGTCACAAGCTAACATGTATTGTGTTATCACGAGCTAACCACAGTTTATAACCAGGTTCAAACTGGGTCTGTAAATGTGATTTTTCTGTTATATATTGGGGCCCTGTGGGTCCCAGGTCCTGCAGTGGGTCCTCCAGGACGTTATAAGATTATTTTAGTGTTTCTGTGCTCTTGTGAAGGCTTAAACAAGCTCACCAGAGTAGCACATTTAGTAGCATCTGACATGTTATGTACCTGGGATTATTGGGCCCAGTGGCTCCAGAACATGGCCCCAGGAAACTCAAAGACATTAAAATGGTCCTAGGAGAAGTGGATTATTTATTTAATTTCTCACATCAGTAGTTCCATGTATTATAGTGTGTGAATATTCATATGAAGTTGTGTCTGAACTCACCTGTTCTTTGTCTTTGCAGCGGAGCCAGAAATACAGTTCACATCATGTCCAGACGCAGGTAAGCAGCTGGTGGTGGTTGTTCTCAAGCTGTGGTCTGGGGGCCTACATGGGGTCTTGTTGTAAAGAGGAATGTGTTTTTTTATCATAGTGAAACAGTCTGACACCATCACAAGTATAGACATAAAACTACAGTAGTACATTATTTTGTTAGTTTTAACTACATTTGGACAACAGGAATTTAACATAAGGTCATTTTCATTGTGAATTAATAAGCCACGTTATTTTTGATTCATTCTACAAAATGGCCACCAGAAGCGCCCAAGCTGACAACTTTAAATATCAGATTTGCTCAACCAAAAGTCAGAAACACAAAGATTGTGTTGATCTATGACTGAAAAGCAGCAAAAATTATAATCTCAATAGCTGGAACCAGAGAATTGTGGCATTTTGTTCACTACTTTCAGAATAGTAACAATTAGATGCAACAGTTAGGTGATTTACAGAAAATGATAAATATGTCTCGTTTTGACAGGTGCATTTTCAAACTTTATAGACCTGTTTTAGTCGTGTAAAACCATGTTCAAATCAAAATACTTTTATCTCTAATTAATGTAATTCTCAAGTTAACAGCCATATAAAACTGTACAGGCTGTCCAAGCTGGTACTGGCACGAACTTCAGTATTCAGTGATGTAGATTCTGCTTTATAATTGGTACGTGCCAGTTTAAAAAGTCAAAGTCATTTTCTGTCTCCAGTGCTGATGTACTTTATTTTATTTCAGCGAACGCATCACACTTCAAGCCAGAGATTCAAACACACCTGAGCCGACCGTCAGAGCCCCACTGAAGAAAAGAAAATCGGAGGTTTGTATTGTTATCCACATGTTTGCATCTTTAAAATCTAATTACAGATCTATTGTCTTTTTATTGGCTTCCTGTCAGACTCTTTGCCCTCTGTTTCTTACATTATCAGAGTCGCATGTTTATTATCTCGTCGCAGCTGTGGACTCAAACACTGACTCACTACTTTATTATTGTTCTTTTTTTCCAGCCGTCTAAGAAGAAGCTACAACCTGCTGCCAAGAAACAAAACTATGAAATCCAGGTCAGTGTAGCTTCATGTCATTAACTCTGATGATTGTGTGTTTGTTAGAGATAAGAACAGAGCCCCACCCTCCCTTCCAGTGTGACCTGCCCTTTTTTGACCAGCATCCATTTTGTCTCTCTAGTTTAGAGTGTCTGAGTTTGTATTTTGATGTTTTTTCTTTTTCATTTTAAGGCATTTTTCCTCATCTTGTCTTCTCTTAATGACGACATAATTTAACGAGTACATACACGTGAAGTATGGTGGATGGAGTTGAACTAATTATTAATTACAGCCATGCACTGCCTCAGTTTCACTTCATGATGACGCCATTACATTTATAACGGTCTTACTCTTTAAAATCTGAACAGAGACTGTTATAAAATATTATTCTAGCTAAAACTGCTGCTCATCTGATGAGTTAGTGACTGAACCACTGTATAAAAAGGTTAATCCAGATGTTTTCTGCTGTTTCTTCAGTTGTAGGTTGTGTTTAACAAAATATCAGAACATACACAGCTGGGAATGAGTGGCAAATATGTGATTCATAAGTTAATGCAGTTGGTAAATTATTCTGTTCCTTATTTTCACTAATGGTTTTCATTGCTACTTTCCTTATTTAAGCCAAATAATTGTGAAACAACTTAAAATTTATTCTTTGTGGTATTTAGAGTTTTAAAACCTGCAGAAACGCTGCTCTTCAGTGAGCAGGGGCAACCTAATGATAAATCTAATTTGCTTTATATTCAAATGTGCGGGTCAACAAGAATATGAAAGATGGGACAATAGAAGGAAACGTCCACTTACAGAAAGTGAAAATCCCACATTATAAGCATGAGAAGCTGAGAAATGACCAGTTTCACTGTGATAGTGCAGCGTGACTTACATTAAAGTTATGAATCATGTAGTTTCCAGGAGCCCGAGGTGGCGTCTTCAAGGAGTCTAATCTTCTGCTCTTTCAGAAACAAATGTTTGGCTTTGGTCCAAGACTTATGCGAGATCCTGACGGCTGCGTGCCAACGCTGTTCCCCTCGCTGTCAGAAACTCTCTGAACCATCTGGTTTTATTCATGTTTTCGTGTCTCGCTTTTGTTTTTCCTCCAGAAGTGTTGGTCAGAGGATGGAGCGAGTCCGTGCGTTCTCATAGAAACACCACACAAAGAGCTGGAGCCTGCAGATCCATCGAGCTTCAAACAGTACTCATTCAAAAACCTCTTCATCAAGGCCTCCCCCATTCCCCGCCTCAGGTACCGTGTGTTTTACACCTCAGTGAGGCTGCAGTTTCTCCACACTTCATGCTGAGACGTTGTTTTTTGTTGCTGCGGTGTTAATCCACCCGACTCCATTCAGAGTTCAACGCCCTCGTTAACCATGAATTCTTTTTGATTTAGTGGAGACTTTGTGAATCGATCCAGTTTCAGGGTTTTAAGACGAACACCGATACTTTATTAATCCCACAGGAGAAACTTACAGTACAAGCAACAGACGTAGTAAAGTGCTTCAGTAAGGACAAAGATAATGATTAGCAAGAATAAAACGGATAAACTAGAGCAGATATTGTACAATATTATGGCCGATTTATTCAGTTGCAGTAGTGATACAGTGAATGTGACAACACCTAAAGACTGGACATAAAAACTGATGCTTGATGTAAAATCTTTAACTTTTTTACAGTGAAATGTTGGATGTTCAGCTATTGTTGGGTGACCTTAGTTTTCATGTCGATCATCCAAACCGACAGAAATAATAGATTTAATCCAAGATGGCTGATTAAACAAAACGGGGGGTAAAAACGTAGTCTGTTCTGTTGCAGCTGGGCCAGTTCAGACGACGTGTGGATCAAAATGCTCAACAAGGAGCTGAAGTACGTTCACGATAAGAGCTACCTGCAGAGGCACCCCAAACTGCAGCCCAAGATGAGAGCGATTCTGCTGGACTGGCTGCTCGAGGTGAGAGCAGTGCGCTGAAAACATTATTCATACTGTGTAATCATAAAGATGCAGAAACTCAAGACCCCACCCGTGTATGTGTGTACAGGTGAGTGAGGTGTACAGCCTCCACCGGCAGACGGCCTACCTCGCTCAGGACTACTTCGACCGCTTTATGCTGACGCAGCAGAACGTCAACAAAGATTATCTGCAGCTCATCGGCATCACGGCGCTCTTCATCGCCTCCAAGATAGAGGTGAGCCCCCAAATCCCCGACCACACACACAAACATGATGGACACTGCACAGTAAAACAAAACTTAAATGACTGAATATAAAGCATCTGGATACTTGATTCAAATCATCTGTTTTTAAGAAGCTTCTTTTTGTCTTTCAGGAAATCTACCCTCCTAAAATCTTCGAGTTCGCCTACGTCACAGACGGAGCCTGCGACACGTGGGACATCCAGCGCACAGAGCTTCACATACTGAAGGTAGAACACAAACGCACACTTAAAGTGCAGCCGCTTGTTTTAAACTGTTAATTTCACATCCAGTGAACTTTCTACGTGTCCTAACACAGCAAACAGCAGTTTCCAGGAGCCTCCACAGCTTCTGACCAAAACATGTAGATCTGCAGATTCAGAGTAAATTACACATGTTCAAAATGTTTCTCAGTTAAATGTCTTAAACACGTGAATTCTAACAATCCAGTAGATTTCAGAAGAACCTCTAGGTGTAAACCTGAGAGATTCTTCATCCATCTGTACTCTGCTCTGGTTTCTCTCTGTTGACCTGCGTGTTGATGTCGTCCTGCAGGCGTTGGACTGGAATCTGTGTCCGGAGACGCCCATCTGCTGGCTGAAGCTGTACGCTCAGGTCGAAGCCCAGAAAGACGGCGAGAACTTCCTGGAGCCTCAGTTCTCCCAGGAGACGTACATCCAGATCACACAGGTACCGTAACACCTGCCGAGAAGCGGCGTCAAACATAGAGAGACACCAACTTTGTAGCGTTGTAATAAAAGCTGTTACAGATGTGGCATGCTGACCTTTGACCTCTGTGTTGCAGCTGTTGGACCTGTGTATGATGGACATCAACTCGTTGGACTTCAGCTACAGTGTCCTCGCTGCAGCCGCCTTCTGCCACTTCTCCACCTTCGATGTTGTCCATAAAGTCTCAGGTAGGTTTGATTTTACTCACCTGTGAAGCCTCAGACTGATCCATTGCTGCTGCGTGCACCACTGTACCCCCTCGTTCTGACGCCTCCTCACCTCTCTGTGCCCGTCAGGTCTGACATGGGAGAGCGTGGCTCCCTGCGTTCGGTGGATGAGTCCCTTCATGGACACACTGCGATCTGAAGCTCGACCTCAGCTCAAGAACTTCCTCAAAGTCAAAGCCGACGACAGACACAACATCCAGACACACGTGGCCTATCTGGACCTGCTGGTGAGTAAAACAAACGCTCCTTTTACAGCCAGAAAAACACAGCCTCAGTTAAAACACACCTTGTTAAAGCTGATATAATTTTCTGTCACTTCTGTGTGTAGATAAAATACTGTTTAAAATGATCAAACTTCACCATCAGAATATCAAAGTTGCTATTGACAGACTTTTGTTAAATTTTAAATTATGAGCATAATTCTTGTAGCTTTACAACATTAGTAGTTTGAACTGCTGCAGCACAGAAACATTGTTGTCACACTGAAGAGTTTTAAAGATGCTCTAAATGAAAACTTCACTCTGGGTTTTATTTTAACCTGAACCTTAGTGAAGCACTAAATTCAGTTTCCTTAAAACAGACTTGTACTAAATACTTTAATACTTTCACCTGTAAGATTAAAGCACATTGAAGTCTTTAGTATTAAAATGAACCTCGGGTCCTAATGTAACTTCAATCCTGCAGAAATGTTGATTTGTAAACAGCACATGAACATTTAAAGGCTTATAATACAAAAATATCTGTAGTTGTTTGTTCAATAAATTAAACTAATCTGCAGCTTAATCGTTAATTTTGTGGATAAAATGTAAAAATCTCTAATGTTCAGATTTTACATGATCGTATGAATTTGTAATCTTTACATATCGCTTACCAGAGTATAAGAAGGTCTCACCGTGTCGTCTTTGTGTCGAGCAGAACTGATGCTTCTGTTTTTCTGTCCCGCAGAGAAAAGCTCAGGAGCGCCAGGTCGACAGCCACGACTGCCAGATGTCGCCCGTCGCCGTTGGAGCCGTCCTGACTCCACCCAGCAGCACAGAGAAACCAGCCAATCACTGAGCAGGACACGAGCGGCGGCGAACGCTACCTCTCCACAGTCCGGCCTGTGGTCGGGCCTGTCGGACGCATCAGCTCCTCACAGAACCGGTTCAGTTTTCAGGAAAAGAAGAACTTCATGTAGCACGTTTTGGATTTTACTTTAACACTAAGTTCAGACGTTTGATTCCTGTCGGTCTCTGGTCACGTTATAAACCTGCAGATCGTCAGGAATCGAAGCAGGAACTTTTACAGGTAAACTCATTTGAATTTTGGTCTGAACAGGCTTTTTATTTCATACCTGTCAGTCATTATCTGGAAGTGTCACTGGTGCTATTCTGTGGAAATGTAACTGCTCTCAGAAGGTGCTTCAGTTAGATTCTCAGGAACAAGGAAACGAGGAATCTGTTCTCTACATTTATCAGAACGAGTATTGAGTCCTCTGAAACAGGAGACGTAATGTTTTTAAATCACCACCTCGGTCTGAACCAGCAGACGCAGACCGAGCGAGCTGTGTTTGAGCCACAGCGTCGGCTGAAACCTGAAGCTGTTTGTGGCTCAGTTCTTTTTATTTGAGTTTGTTTTTTTTTTTTTTTAACTGTTGCACATTTTCGTTACATTCCTGGGAAACTTGACAATTGTGCAAAGTTTTTTTTTTTTTTTTTCCCCTTCATTTATAAGTGCTTGTATTTATTGATTAGTGTTTAAATATGTAAAGAAAAAATGTTCATATGTAAAAAGGAAAAAAAAAACTCTTACAGCGACTAATGAGCTCAGTTTGATCACTGCCAAAGGCAAAAGCTATTTATGATTTTGCTCTGTGCCACGTGTTGCTGAATTCTACAGTTTCATTACATGTTGTATTAGCCTGTCATTAGTGCCTTTAAAACACACATGAACTGTACAGCTACTTACTGTGAGAGATCGAACAAAGCGAGAGACTGTAAACCTGCAGTGAAACCATGTCAACTGTACGTAGATGTTTAAGAATGTACGTTTCTGTAAATAGCAATTTACAAATTGTAATTTTCTTTTATATGGGAAGGTTTTAAATAAATGAAGTGAAATGAGCAGTTTGCTTCTCCTGGTTTTTATCAGCATTACTGTACCTCTATTTTTATTCTCATTTACTCTACTACTGCTCACAGCGGTATATTGTACTTTTTCAGATTCTTGAAACAAAACTTAACACCAATAATTTGAGGTGTTTAAGTGGTTAAAATCATTACGCACGAGTATTAATCTATACAATCCAACATTAGTCTGTGTATTAAGCAGAATAATATACAATCTACTGTACATTTGGTATTTTCACTATATTTTAGTGCAACAAGTATATTTGCTCTTAATCTTAAGTAAAGTTTCTAAATGCTGACTTCACTTCTACACTGGTCAGAAGTGGTAAAAGTACACGCAGAGATGCCACTTCCACTACCTTTTTTAAAGTTTACAAATACTTTACTGAGAAAACAAAGTATTTTAATATTAGGTTTGAGCCCATATTTGTTTGACAAACTCAACTTTATTATAAAAATGTATAGTAATTAATAAAAAAAAGGTTTAAGTTACCTGGAGACAAAAACAGCACAACTGGTTTTAACACTTCATGTACTAACATGTAGTTAATCTATAATAACTTAAATCTTCCATTATAAATACATTTTTCATTATTTTTTTATCTGCAAAATTAACTAAAGCTGTAGAATAATTGTAGTGGAGTAAAAATACAATTCTAAAAGTAAAATGTACAATACTTACAATTTGTACTTCTGTGATACTTAATTAGTAGAGTATGTTATTAGATAAATTCATATTTTCAGTAAAACAAGATATTGTTTTATCAAATTACTATAATATCACGTAAATAAAGTTGGAAATGTACCTTAATAATTTTAAATATTTCCCATGCTGTAATTTTATTAGAACTTATTGACGGCAGTTTCATTATAATTGGTCATTTAATAAAATCAGCAGGAAGTAGTAGGACATAATGTACCAGGTTACCAGAATCTACTTGTGCTCAGTATTTACAAGAGGATCATTCAACAGCAGTCGATATCTCGAGCAAGCAAACAGAAAAATGGGATAAAGTGTGATTCTAATAATTAAACGTCACTTACCAAGTTTTTCTGCCTTCGCTGGAGGAACAGTGACCTGCAGAAACAGCACAGGTTCAACATTTTAACGCCTGTATCGTGAAATTCAAACGCAGCAGATACGAAAACACTTTCTTACACTGTGGTAATGAAACTTTTACTGAACTTTAGGCCTAAACTTTTAACCTGACCGGTCTGTCACCTCTGATAGTCTGCAGGTTTTAAAAACTTAATTATAATAATAATTATGTTGCATTTATTTGTGATTATTGTCATTATTACTATTAATAGATTTTGTTCCGAAGTTTCTGACCAGGAGTAAAAGTACTTTTCACTTTAGTTCTCACAGACGAGGTTCCACTGCAGAAGAACCCTGAAGGCTCGGTCCAGTCAAAGTCACAGTTTGCCTCAAAAACAAGATGAGTTTAACAAAGTCAGGTGCAGGATGCAGGCTGAGCAAGACTTAATCCTCGTGAAGAGGTAATAAAAAAATCCCTGCTGTCCAGCAAAGACTAAAGCCAAACAATTCAACAAGTGATTCAAACAAACCTGTTTCACTCCTACATTTCCCAGGATGCTTTGTGGCTTTTGTTAAAATAAACAAACAAACAAAAGCCACAACAACAAAAAAGATCAATATAGCAGACAATAAAAAGCCACAGGAGCTTTTCTAGTGTTGAAAAAACTCGGAAACGCACCAAAACACTAAAACACAAAATAAACATGACTTTTTCTTCAGAGAAACACAGATCTGAGCTTCAGCTACTGCAGCTCTGAGTCTGGAAACTGTTGGTTTAAACTTGAGTTTAAATAAAGTAGAGTAATGCAGCGTCCAGAGCAGAACGTCCTGCGTCGCTGCACGTCTCAGTTTAGTCTGAAGTTTGTAGTTAAATCAGAGAGAAAACAAAGAGAAACAGTCGAGTGTGAACGAGGAGAAACGTGTCGACGGGGTCACTTCAAGAAAATCAGCTCACATCACAAAATGCATAATAATAAGTATTAATGTGCTGATTTTAACACCTTACACACGGTTAAACTGCTGCTGTGAAGTTTTATTATTGTAACGTACTTTACTTTACTTACAAGAAGGAGACACAAGCAATTACCATTCGGGTTCTGTAAATTATTACTATTACTAATCCAATACTGAAAAGTAACTAGTATCTAGTTACAAAGTGAATGTAGTGAGTTAAAAGTCAGATATTTGCTCCTGAAATCCCTTACGAATAATAAAGTATACTATACTATAGTTTATTTCTTGAAGTATACTTCATGTAGTAAGTTTACTAATGGTAATGCACTTGTAGTATATTTATAAGTATACTATTTCAGTACTTGCTGGGACTATGTTTATAAAAATACACTGTATTTCCTGAGGAGGCTCAGGTCCTTTAACGTCTGCAGCACCATGCTGCGGATGTTTTATGAGTCTGTGGTGT
>JAUMHL010000009.1:1360867-1379174 GCA_032362345.1 Sandelia bainsii | reverse complement strand
AAAAATAAGTAATAAAAATGAATCAAGACTAGGTAATTTCTGGTCATAATCAGTCCTGTGTGTAATGTAGTGGGTTAAGCTAAGTCATTGTGATGCCAACACAATGCTGGTATCTGGAAGTTGAGTCAAGCTGGTTGGAGAAATCAGATTTAACACAAATTCAGCTGCAGTGTGTGAAGGGATGAAGCTACTTTAGAATTTCATATTCTTCTTATCTGTGGTTTTCTAAGCTGTGCTGCAGCATCACCGAACTCAAGCTGAGGTTTCAACATGAAAAAGTGAAATTCCCTCTCTACAGCCAGTGTCTAGTTTGTCCATTCAGGGCTACTGTAGAAACATGGCGGCCTCCGTTAACGGGGCCCCGCTCCATGTGTAGACTCTAATTCTAACCTAATGAAAACATATCTTTAATTTCTGCAAATAGATCCCTTTAAGTCGTGTTTAACAAAATGTAGTAAAATTCACCCAGAGAGAACATTAAACTTTTTTAATTATTCCATTAACATCGTAACATAAATCATTTACAAATGATGCACAAATAAAACAAAAATCACAAAGTAATGAGAATATTTCTGCGGTTTTTCAGTTAGTTAAACAGAAAAGAAAAGATGCAGCTCAGTCTGAGGATATGACTGGAATATGGACTTTTTAACATGTACTACTTTTGTGTTTCTGCTCAAATGTTGCAGATTAAATTTAGCTGTGGAGCCAATTCTGGGTAAGTTTAGGACTGTTCATTGTCCCTGAGCAAATAAACTAATAATGATAATAAAAAAACATTTTAGTTTTGAACTAAATTCATAGATGATCAGTCAAAACATAGCAAATACAAATGGTATAAAACACATTACGTGTGCTCTACATCCTGACTCATTACTCTCATGTCTTTTACATCTTGTTCCTCAGTTCAGGACTTTATAACATCCACTCGCAGACTGAGCGCTGCCCCCCTCCCACAGTTAAAGAGGTCAAAGACAATACACAGAACAACCAGACAAGCTGTGACAACCCACGACATTCACAACAGTCCTTCTGGGGGGGGGGGCCCTTATTGACACAAGACCGTCCCTCAGCTCGTATTCAGGTCTTAATCTAAACCTGATCTGGTCTTAAAACAGCCTATTGCTGCTGTTGTTGTTGTTTTCATGCTTTGGTTCTGTGCTAAAATACATTTCCAACATTTATGTGATGCTAAATCAAATGCATATCTTCTTCATAAGTTTCAGTGTTTTACTACAAAGTTCTTTGTGCTAGTGTCCCTCCACTGCCGACTAGCAAAGAAAGACTGGAAGATTCTTACACAGCCTGCTGAAATGTTATAAACTTCAGATAAACTGTATTTTTGCACAGAAGGACGACTCTGTGGGTTTTGTTCCTCCATCACTTACACTGAAACTTCATTAAGGTCGGTTAATGACCAACATGAGGAGGAGTTCAGGTCATGTGACCCGCTGAATGTTGGTTAAAGACAGACTCCACAAACTGTGAACTTGTCCTTTAAGGCGGTGCAGACAAACTGCATCAGAGCATGTTAGCATCCATTCATTGTTTGTAACAACACACATGCTACATGTCAGTCCACTCTGCATGTGCATCAGGAGGGTGCGGGCGCTGCTGCTAGTGGTGGGGGACAGACTTTCCTGCTGACTCAGTGACATGTTTATGGCTCAAGATAAAGCAAGAATTTAAAGTAGGAATTAAAACAACTTCTGTCTTTTCGTGTTGAATAGATTCAAACACTGTACCTGTGTCTACACGGTACGACTGAGAAACTGGATTTTGACACCAAGGAATCAAATATACAACGACTGATGTGATCTATGACCCAGGTGCATCCTGTTTGCATTCGTTTTCTGGAGTCTAGAACTTGACGGGAGTCCAACTGCAGCAAACTGGACTTGATGTCTTGTTTTTTTGTTCAATCAGTCCAAAGACCTCTCTGTAGAGCTCCACAGTAACATTTTGTGAGGCACCGATCAGGACAAACGTATAAAAGCATTTCTACAGCTCTGAGTGTTCCCAGGAGCACAGCGGCTTCAATAAGTGTGAAATGGTGAAAGTTTGAAATCACCCGGACACTGAGTAACCGGACAAGAAGGATCTTGGTCAGGACAGGACCAGGAAACCTAACGGTCCCTCTAAGAGAGAGAAGCCTTCTGCAGAGATGGGAGAACCTGCTGCTGGGAGGACGACCGTCTCAGTAACAGAAGCTACTACTGTGTAAAAAGCATCTTCTTCAAAAACGGAAGAAAACCTGCTCCAGAGTGCAGGAGACCTGAGACCTGGGTGAAGGTTCACCTTTGAGGACACGTGTCTGACTGTCCTTCAGTGGTCCAACCATAAAGTCACTGGTTTTTGGTTCCTGTCTGAAAATACTCCACCACCAGGTGGCAGCGTTGCACCACAAGCAGCAAACCTTCTCTTGCCCTGTGAGTCTGCAGCTGTGCACATGTAAACGTGGTCTTCTCAGCTCTCACCACATTGTTTGAGTGTTTTTATGATTTACAGCTTCTGATGCATCATTTTTATTATTAGAGGACTGTAAATTGATTCAAACACAGATAGATTAACGTACTTCTGTCTTTTATCTATTATCATTTAATTTAAGCTGCACTGATGGTGACTTCTGCTGGTTCAGACTCCTCCAGTGTGACAGGTTCATGTTTGTGCTCCACACAAAACATATTTGAGGAGGTCACTTCAGAGTCTGGGAAACCTACTGACCAAACACAGAAAGCGAACTTTAATTGGCATATTAATGAATCAGTAACAGAAATAATTGCTGGGGGGCAGCTTTATGTAGCATTAGAGTCTCCGGTTTAGTCTCTGGCACCTTACAGACCTGTGGAAGCTCATTTCTACAACTAGAAGGAAAAACAAACAAGAAAAGTCTAAATTATGACTGAAGATTCTCATTCATTCATCCAGAAACTATGTGAACCTGTGCACATGATGCTGGATGATTTTATGGGATAAAAACTCGTCGTCTCTTTGCTTCCTACACACTAAACAACAAAAGTCAAATCAAAGTTCACGGGGAAAAAGCTGTTTTATTAAAAGTCATATACAAAAGGAATATTCCATGTTAGACGGCTATAAAATGTCCATATGTACAACATATCATACAGATCAACACTGCTCAGCGCTTAATGACACTACACACGCACGCACGCGCGCACACACACACGCGTGCGTATTAAACTGCTTAAAAACACTGAATTTATGGCAAACAGATTTTGCACAGTACAGGTCAAAACAACATCTGGAGCTTCACATCAGTCTGTAAAAAGACACCTGCGTTATTTCATTTGGATGCATAGCTTTAAGTACAATTCTTACAGGGACTCTTCTTTTTTTCTTTTTTTTTAAGAGAAAAGCTAAAGTGTAGAGGATGCTAAACGCTAACATCTCAGGATCTGTCTGGAAAATATTTTGATTGTTATTTTTTAATTGAAATATTTTACCATTTTAAACGTATTCTGAGAAAAAAAACCAAATCATGACCTGAAGTGCAAAACCTTTCAAACATGTGGATTTGTTTGACAGATTGACTCACGCACACATCTCCTGTAAGAGTCGCTTTCATTAAATAAAATACAAAACACACTGATTGTAATCTTTGCTCGCTCCGTGTTTATAAAACTACATTCATCAGACGGTGTGAAGACAACATAAGAAATGGGAGAGGTAGGCTGGGAGACGACCACCAGACCCACACGACAGACTGCTCAAAGTCTGCAGACACTGTCCAACACACCAAACTTTCTAAAATCTAAATCACACCGAGCTGTTTGAGTGCAGCGTCGCTCAGATCTTGACTCGTCTTCTGCTTCTTCAGCAGTTTTATCATCAGTAAATCTCTGCACACATCTGACTGATGTTCACTGGTTTAATTCACCACTGTCGCCCAGTTCGTTCTGAGCCACAGTGGATTCACTATCTGGAGAATTAATGTTGGTTTAAACACTAAACGCTTCCTCTGAACAACTTATTAAACAAAAAACACTCAAACTGCGAGTGTAGACGAGCTTCTGGGCGTACAAAAATAATCATCTGAAAACGTCCTATCAAAGCTTATTTACATGCTGCAAACACTGAGGCGTCACGTGTTTCCCCTGCTTTTATTTCATTTTGTCTTTTATTTTCATTTAGATTCTTCTTTGAATCGTCCTTAAGTGCAACAGGAAGGTAGAAAAGAGAAAGTGAAGACGTGAGGTCTGGTTATTCTGCAATACATGTATCTCAGTGTAAAAAGAAAAAGCTCGTCCTTGGGGGACTTTAGCTGTGAAATGTACTTTTTGTTTGTGTGGTTTGGGCCGAGTGCTGGGGTCAGATGAAAAGCATCAGGTGGGAGTTAAAATGATTAAAATGCTACATTAAAATGCCCTTAAAGAAGAACTCAGAGTCTCTTTGTAAGACTCACATCAAGGTCTTCATGTTGCTGCTGAAAGAAATGAACCAGAACACACAGCTGCAGTCACCCAGAAGATTCCTGACACAGTTTGATGCTAAAATGTCTCCAGAAAACACTGAGAAACTTCCACCTTTCACCCTGAGCGTCCACATGTCCGAGAACAAATTCAGTGACAAATAATGAAATAAATACAGCTCACTGACCTGCGTCCAACACAGAAATACGAGCAAAATAAATAAAGTTTCTGGACATTTTCCTGTGTAAAGCTGGTACAAGTTACTTCAAGCTTCTGAACCACAGCTCCGACCTGTGAAGTCTCGTTTTCTCCACATGAAGAAACACGAGAATCACTGAATCACCCTCAAAGTGTCGCTGCTTTACTGCCGCCGTCGATCGACACAGGGAGTCAGAGCTGCTGCGTTCACGTCACGTCAGATTTACTGAAAGCTGCTCAGAGATTTTGTGCTGTTTGTGTTACAGGGTCATTTTTTATTTGATAGTTTGTCACAAAACAACTGACGGGCGCAATTTGTGACTTAAGCCTAAAAACCAGTCATTCCTCAGTTAGAAATGTTCACTTCTCTGTGATGACAAACTGAATATTTTTAGAATAATTGAGAATGAAAATAATTATTTGTTGTTGCTACACTGAGCGACAGATTTAGACTTGTAGATTGTTTGTCCTAATTTTTGCTGAATTTAAATGATTTTGAATACAAAGATGCGTCTCCACACGTTTTTCATCCTGAACTCCTGCAGCGACACTAAATAAAGGATTTAAACCCAGTTTGAGTTTGTTTTACTCACATTAAAGTTCCTCTGCTGTAACTTCCTGTTTACTCCTCATAGCTGTGTGATTACAAACCCAAATTTAGTCCCGCCTTTATTAAGATCAGCAGCCAATCATGACTCAGGATTTAAAGGTGGTGCCGTGTGCAGCCAATCAGATTTCAAGGTCACCAGGTGTTTTTAGTTAATGACTGGACCTTTTTTTCAGATCTGTGTGAGTGACTTTTCTGGCTCAGTTATATTCTGATTTGAACATTTCATTTACATGAATCCAGCTTAGTTCAGCAGTTTGAAATATTTCCATCTAAATTATGTCTCAGTAATTCTGACACAAGCGACAGAATCACCTGATGCAGAATATCAACTGTTTTCATATAAGCTTTAAGACCTGTCCTGCATTACTACCTGTTTCCTGCAGAGTCTGTATCAAAATTCACACGACTATTTTTATTGAATTACATTCAATAACAACATATAGGTAAATTTGTTTCCCTCCACACGTGGCCTTGTAGATGAGGCTGGGTGATAATTCAGTTTTAACACTTGGGCACACGTCTTTTAAACTGAGCATTAACGTGATTATTTCATTTTGCAGATATCGAAAAATATGTCAAGTTAAGAAAATAATATTTTTAACACTGTTAATACTGATTCAGAATAACTATCGTCCTTGATTTAGTTTGTGTTTGACGTGAACGCAGCACTGAGTCCGTCTCCCTTCCGGTTTATAACCCTGCACGTGTGTGTGGGTGGTGCTGTGCAGTGCCCCCTAGTGGTGATGAGGCAGGGGGTCGTGGCTGTGTCTCCTCTGTATGTTGGTCATCGCGTCCCTGTGTGTGAGTGCCAGCTGGGGCCGGTCGTACATCTCGCTCAGAGCCTGGAACTTGGGGCCCCAGCGTGACAGCCTGTCATAAACAAACCCTCCTTCGTCATCTTCCTCCTCCTCGTCAGCACGGGTGGCGATGTTTCGATGAGACGCGGCTGAGCCCAGTGAGCTGAGGCTTCCTGCAGACGAACCCGAGCCCTCCACGCACCAGACGTGGTAGGCGTCCGGCAGGAACGCCTCGCTGTCGTTGTCCGCCTCCCAGATGATTCGTGCCACGTAGCTTTTAAAGTCCACGTGGGAGCGAGAGCCTGTTTGGGTGGTGTCGACGTAGCTGCCCGCATCGCTCGTCTCAGCGTCTCTGCCTACATGAGCGCTGTAGTTGGCGTAGGCTGAGTCGCTGTTGTAGTTGGCGGTGGCGTGCTGATGGTGGAGGTGGTGGTGATGGTGATGTGGGATGCTGAGGTAGGGGGCACCTGAGCTGCAGGAGGAGCTGGACGGGTGAACCTCCTCCTGGGAGCCTGGAGAAGATTTGATTAGCGGGGCAGTGGTGCAGGACGAGGACTGGGACAGACTGGAGCACAGGGGACGCTTCAGCTCTGTGATATCGTAACCGTTCTGCAAAAGAAACAGGTTAATGAAATGTATAATTATTATTTATATTTTCCACAGGTTACATAAAGTATTTTACTTGAATTTTTACTTCACATAGCAAAACATTCTCTAAGTAAACTCTCCTGTATGTTTGTGTTTAAGGTGCAGTCATCAGACACAAGCTTCAAGCTTTGGTGCAGGATCCCGTGTGTTGTTATGTTAAAAGTCTACATTGTGCCCATTTTGTGTGTGTGTGTGTGTGAGTGAGTGTGAGTGTGTACCTGGTCCTGCTCCCCCCCTCCCTCCTCGTTGTAGTTGAGGATGTTTTCTCGGATGTCCTCCCAGCTCTCGTGTTCAGCGGGGATGTGATAAACTCCTCGCTTCCTGAACTTGTTGCGGCTGCCTTTCTGGTTCCACACCGTCACCGCCACCAGCACCGCTACACACACACAGACACACACAGAGAAGGAGAGGAGGAGAGTATAAATATGCATCTTTGCGTGAATGTACTTCTGCACCACAGGGACAGATTTCATTTCCTTCCTGTACATTTGCAGCAGCGGCTCATTAAAGCTGTTCTGTGGAGCCATTTAACTTCAATAAATCAGCACAATGTTCATTTAGGGACATTAGTATAATCACTACAAACAGGTGAGATACTAATGAGCCCATCAGTGGCAGGAGAATCAGTCTTTAACATCGTTCACTTTGATTTTTTTATGAACCATCCAGCAGGTCAAATTTAGAGGATAAGCTGCCTATAAATTCACCTGAAACATGTTGGTCCTCTTTAGAGCAGGAGGACAATGGATCATAAGGAAAAGAAGTCTGAGTCTCTGTGGAGGAACTAATAATATCATTGATGGTGAGCAGAAGATTTATGAAGAAGAGCTACTATGAACGCATACACTCACATGTTTGACGTCCTAAAACTGACGCATGTACAGTAACTGCTGACTGAACTTTGTGTAACTGAAGTTACTTTACCTCAACAGTGTCTGTAGCTTCCTGATCGATGCTAATGGGAAAAGCTATTGATCTCTACAGTGCTCTGTTACACAAGCTTTGGACAAAAGGTCTTTAGAACTAAAAGAGGAGATGGTTTTATATAACATTCAGTTACATGGTTTGTATGTTTAGTTTGACTCTTCTTAATTCTGGGAAAATCTTTGATATTCTTTATTCTGCACTGAAAATGTAAAAGTTTTCAGAACTGCATAAACAGTAAGTTGTTACTGTATAAGACCGTAAACACTTAGCTGAGTTCTGCACAGCTTAGTAGCAGATTCCCCTCTTTCCCTTACCAAAGAAGACAAGCAGACACATGCTGATGGCGAGGATGGAGCTGGGGCTGAGGGCGGCCAGTCGGTGACTTTTGACCTGTCCTAGCTCGCAGCGCTGACCCCTGAACCCCTCCTGACACCGGCACCTGTAGCTGTCGGGCGACAGCGCATGGCAGACGCCTCCGTTACGGCAGGAAGACGGTCCACAGGGTGAGGGCAGACATCGTTGTTGACCTGAGTCGTCTGTCACTGTCACCTGACCACCAGGACACCTGGAAGACAACAGAAAGGGACGGAGGACAAGATGTGTCAATGACATCAGAATAAACAGCAGCTGCCCTGTGTTGGGACAGTTTTCTGTGTCATTTACCGGCACTGGTGTTTCCTCCACAGGTCGGTACAGCGCAGAGGGCTGCGGCAGGGTTGGCTGCTGCATGCGTCGCTGGAGCATCCTGAGGTGACGCCCCGCCTCTCCAGCACCGTCACCAAGTCCCTGCTCTGCCCGTCCAGGGGGAGGACATGCCCATTAAAACGAACGTCCCGCAGACACCCTGGGAGAGAGGGTGTCCAGTTTAGTTTAGAGTCATACATATGTTTTGTTAGGATCATTTCTGCTATAAAAACTACTACTAGTACAACAAACAGGCTTTTGAGTTACTGCTACTGTGTTGGGACGTGATGAGGGACAGACAGCAAAGCACAAAGACAACTTCTTGAAAACATGATAAAAAATATGAGGAAAACATGATGCTAAAATTCTAAGTGACAAAAAGATAGAAAGCATTTTTTTTTAGCTTTGAATAAGTTCTTATTAGATCTGTCACATACGTCCTAGTCCTACGTGTCTCAGACTTTTTGATCAGATCCATTTCTCACCCTGAAAGTCGGCCTTGTCTCCAGTATTTGGTCCGTTACCGACCATCACACTGGGCGGATGAACCACAATCTCCCTCCTGCTCCCCAGTCGGGCCTGGGCTTCCTGCGAGCCCCCGCCCTGCTCCAGCCGCAGGGTGAACAGATTGTCATGGCGACTGAGGCTGACCAGAACCCACTGCCCAACATCCACCTGGTGGCCGGGGAGCCGCAGGGCGTGTGCACCGTCCCCAAGGTTGGCGCGAACAGAGAGGTGACCCTCTGTGATCTGAGAGAAAGAACATTCAGTTTCCAAACAATACAGCTTTAAACCCACATTTCAGCTCTGCTTCATATTGTCCGTCAGCTGACAGGTGAACCAACCTCAAGCACAATGTACTCGCTGGCCTCCCGGGACGTCACAGAGAGGAGGGTGCTTGAGGTGGCTCTGGTTCGTAGGAGCAGCTGGATGTTTGTGCGCCGGGAGCTGCCTCCACCTCTGAGCTGATAACGCACAATGCTCCCCGAGTCAAAGGAGAACTCCGGGACGACTGAGCGGGAGGAGAAATATAAAGATTTAACAGTTTTAACACACATGTAGAAAATCGTTTATATGTTGGCTTTACATTAACCAACAGCTCCACATCTGCAAACATGTCTACGAACACAACATGTAGCCTAACTACATATATTTACTGAAACAGTTGGAGCAAAAGGTCAAACACTCCACCATTACTGGATTAAATGAAGGCCATGAAAATGAGTGCATGCTGTGAGTGGATGTCTATGTCAAAGTTTTTTTGAGTGATGAGCTGCTTCCTCAGCGCAGCTCAAGCTTTAAAAACCCAACACAGGATGATGCTACATTGACAAAGGAAGAAAAACACACATGCATGTCTCACCCTTGTCACACTTGTGTCCAGTGTATCCCGGGCGGCACTCGCAGCTAAAAGAGCCCCAGTCGGCAAGGCAGGAGGCGTGAACGCCGCAGGAGGGACTGGCTGCCGTCACACACACCCCGTCTGTCAGCCTGCACCCTGGGGTACTGTCCACGCTTTCACCTGGAGACTCCAGGTCATACACCTGAGGGAGGGAAAGCCGATTATCTTGTTGTTAAAACCTTTAGTAAGATCAGCTTCTGTGTTTTCATTTGTATCTGGTATCATTACTGCAAATCATGGTCCTCACAACCCATATAAAAACCCCAGGTGACACAAAATGCCTGCTGCCCTTCATCAAGTGATCCAGGCTGCATTCACTGCCAGCACATTTAGAGGAGATTTTCGTTCCTCTTACATGAAGTAAGAGTGAATTTGACATGCACTAAATTTCTGAACATGCTCATTGTTTTCAGTTGGCAGGCGTGCAGTGGTTGCATTTTGTGGTGTGTCAAACCATTTTAATGCATGAACTCCAAAATGTGTTTTGAATTTCTGAAGGAATCAAGAAACCAGCTCTGATTGCAGAGCAACGAGCATGTTGGATTCTGTTTTATTTCTCTCTCTCATTTCATGCTTTGAAATCAGCCTTTTTTTGTCATAAAAATTCAGGTGTGTGAAATAGTTCATCTTCAGGGACCATGAATGTGCGCTCAGTAAAGTTCAGTGTGTTCTCATTTTAATGTTACTTAAACAAAAGAGAAAATTTGTCTTGACTGCCTCTAATCACAATGATTCATCATTGGGGGATCGTGAATGTTGACAGTATTGAAATGTGGAGAGAAGTTTGCTCTTGAGCAGCTGAAAGAGAACGGTGAAGACCTGGGCTGCAGATATAAAAACTGTAAACGAACGACGGCCAACTGTCGGCTCGGTGTGTCCCAGCTCGCCGTTGTTAGAAAAAATGTAGGCAAAAAAAACCTGTATTTCCCTGAAGTTTCAACTCTGCTATCCATCATTTGACCTTGGAAACATTTGAAAAAAAGTCAATACACGTAAAATTTGATCCAAACTAATTCTGACATTGAATTAGCTTTTTCATGAGTGAAATGCTACTGACACCAAATAACAGGATGGAAAATGTGACAGTGTGATAACATTTCCTTCACACTGGAAATGTCCTGAAAGACATGGATTTGAGAAAAAGGAGGAGTGATGTTTTCTCCTCATTGTTTGAAAAGGAAAAAAGCAACGGTGACATCAAGAATAGAAGCAGTTTAGCTTCAAACACAGGGTATAACACATGACGTCCTTTTAGAGGCAGAGTACTTTCTCAGTCCAGTTACATAACAACTGTGGTCCTGCTTGTTCAAGTGAGAACATGATCTCAACTTCTCAGCCGACTACAAGGAAGAACCCCTAAACACATGGGGCTGTGGGTAAAAGGAGGCAGATGCAGAGTCGAGCTCGCTGTCTGCTGAAGTTGGTCTTGGGGAATATTTTGGGATTATTGAGACGTTGTTGAGGTTTTCACTGAGCAGCAGAGGAGGAGGAAGGTATTTTTCATGTATATTATATTTTGATCTGTGATGTTGTGATGCTGGCATTGGCTGAGCTCACATCGCCATCTGTCCAACCACTGCCCTCCCCCCCAGATATGAAACACACAAACACACACCATCTGCAGAGGATTTGAGAGGAGTAAGAGTGAATACATGCACAAACACACAGATACAAACATTAATTTAAAAGCCAAACACATGGAGGAAATGCTAATGATCTCTGGGATGTAAACACACACATACGCAATGGTCTTACCTGACTGTCCACCACCAGGTTGCGGAGGCAGCCGGTGAAACTGCGATATCGCTGGGCAGGGGATGTTTCCTTCACTCCTCCCAACTGAAGAGGCTGGAACACATTCAGGTACCTGCAGAAGGGGAGAAGGGGGAGAGGGGAGAGAGAGACAGAGGAGGAGATAGGGAGCAGATGGAGTTTGATTTGGTAGGGAGAGAGAGAGAAGGACGAGCAGAAAAAGGGGAAGGATGAGTTAGAGGGTTGAAGAGAGTAAAAGACTCAAGTTTTAAGGCCTCGTGTTCGGTACGTGGTTTTGTTCTCACCTCTGGTTACCAGGTGTCTCTCCTGCAGCTCTGCAGCCAGACTCGTCCACCGCCTGAGTGTCACCTCCGACACCCTCCAGCTCGTTTACTGCCACACCCCCACACTGGTCCAGAATCAGCTGCACGGTCTGCACACACAGAGATGAAGAGTCATACCACTGTCAGCTTTCTCATTTTTTCCATCACCTCTACAGTTTATTTTCCCACATAACTATCATGTACTGGGCAATTCAGCCTGCAATCACAAACAGTTAAAAAAGCTAAACCACGTATAAGTCAACAAAATCCAACTATAATAATGTTATTTTAGGATGCAGTCAATCACACGTCAATCAAATGCCCATCTGTCTATCTGGCATCCACACAATTTGTCTGTCTAACCTTCCCATCACTGACGATGTCGAGGCGATGCCAGCGCCGGTCGGTAACGGTGGATTTTGGAGGCAGCTGCAGTGTCAGTGTTCCTGATCCATGGTTTATACTCAGGGCTGGAACCCCATTTTTCAGCTCTGGATAGGGAAATGAGATTGTTACTAATTTTTATATCTTCATTTGCTGACTGAAAAGCATCAGATGTAGTTAAAAGCAAGTTCATATTTATATCACCTTTCAACAGTGATGTAATACAAAGTCCTTTACAACTGACGTAGAAGGCAGAATATGAAATACAGATATACACTAATAAACATAAAACACAATTTAAAAGGACATGCAAACATAAGATATCCAAAGGCGTTAGTAAGGTGACCGTTTATTATTTGTTACTCAAAATTCAATGCATGTGTCACACCTGGGTTTTGCTGATAGCAGCCATGATGACCCATTTGACACCAGTAACACCTCTGTGCATTTCTCTGTATTGCTGTGTAAGCCCATTTAACAACTGCAGGAATCAACTCAGTCAGTTCTGAGTGTGCGTGTGTGTTTGTGCTTCTACCAATATCCCCTCTGTAACTGCTGACCACGTCAGACGGGTGTGTTTGTGTGTGACCCATTCAACCTTACAGCAACGTTACTGAACACTATTGAACGTCTAAGTGAAAAGTGCGTCGGACTGATCAATGCTGCAGCCTTTGATTTTCTCTTTCACTGACCCACACCGCAACAGCTCGGGTTCAATAATTACGTAACTTTCATGCCACAAGATTATGCAAGAAGCGTTTGAAAGGCCATCAGCGACCTAATCCGCTAACACCACTTCAGGACTGCTGGGAGCTGACATTAGAGTGTATGACGCTATCTGTCCACCGAGAAACTGTCTTTACAGCGCCAGATTGAGTCACGCTTTGTGTTTTGTTGAAAAGGACAAACAGCGGCACATTCCCATCAGCACTGTGAGATTAGCCTGTTTGTTCGAGCGCCTAGAAGTTGAAAATATTTTTTTAACTTTTAACTGTTCAAACAGAGCTTTCAGTAATCTCACTGCAGTAGAGGAGTCACACCCAGCGTCTCCAAGAAGCGTCATCAGTTCTGACACGATGACTGGAAACTTCAGAGAATCCTAACAGACCCTCTGATGTTAGGTCTCTGTTCACAGAAAAATATCTTAACAGTTCAAGTTAGGGGGGGTAGAGGTGGTAAAAGTTACGCTCGACAAGACGACGAGGTGAATCCACTGTGGTTAGTTGATCATGACTGAGGGACTGAACGGTGTGGGAGTTTGTGGACAGCAGAGAGCACAGCTACAATGGAAAACGACTCGAGAAAAGAGCTTTGGTGAATTATTTGATGAATAAGTATGGACGAAATGGATGGAAATGAATTTACAATGTGAATGCTGTTGCCCTGATAAACTGGTACTGATATGGACAATACAAAATGTACTTTTTATGTAACTCTGTACTAAAAACTTCTCATATTAGCTCTAAACTTCAGCAGTAAACTCACCTACAGCGATGAAGTCCTCTTGCTCCCCAGAGTGGACGGGACCGAGCGGCCCGTTGTAGAGGAGCAACCCATTAGAAGATTCGGCCAGGAACTCCAGGGAGATGTGGCTTTGGAAGCAAGGCCTGATGGGAGGGAACCAGGCGTAGCCCTGGCCGCCAAAGCTGTGTTTGGTCTGCTGGCACTCAGGGCCATCGAACATGGGAGGACACTTGCACCTAAGACACAAAGAGTGGATTTTATTATATACTAAAGAGGCCATGTTATCCTGAATTAAGGGCTTATATTTGAATCTGGGGCTTCACTGATTATACATCTTCAATCAATCTATCTTTTTGTAATAGCTTCAGAGTGAAACGGCTCGTTGATGGAACGGTCCATCGTGCTAGTATTGATCTGGTACTAATACCAACACTGTTATCGATACTATCAGTATTTCGATTGATCTGCCCACCCCTACTACCGTAACAGTTGCAGATGCAGTGAAAACAGTTTATTTTCTGGCCTGCCAATGTTCATTAAAATGAACTGACAGAAAGACAAAGAGAGACAGAAACCACAGACAGAAAACACTATTAACGAAGTGTAACTTTAGTACACATTTGTCGAAGTTAATAGGCATTTTTTTGAGGGCATAGGAAAGAAAAAAGAGAGGGAGAACCATCTGTCAGATTTAAAAGCTGAGATATTGCTATGTGCAGTATATCTAAACCATTAAAATTAAACATGCAGCTGAAAAGACTTGAGGGCGATAGAACTTTATAAGAAATCTTGCCTTTCTCTCAATAAATCTTGTGATGTATACTGAGCATTAATCAGTTGATAAATGTGAAATCTTTGCTATTGTAGCTTCAAATTTTGATGCTAACAGTCCAGGACTTCTGCCTAAGAGTAACAGATTAATTACAGTATACTGCGTGGTAAGAATACAGAAACATGCATATATTTATGCGAGAAAGGAGTGAAAAGTGTATTGCTTGGTAAAAACTGAATTGAAAGAAGAACTTGATCAATGGATCAAGTGGACTTACTAACAGAGTCCAGCACTTACCTGTATCCCAGTGGTCCGTCCTGGCAGGTGCCCCCGTTAAGGCACGGGTTGGTGGGGTAAGCGGAGCAGGCCAGGTGGATTGCCTCTCGACCCCTGCAGCCACATCGAGCCACTGATGAAGCTGACAGTGACACCAGAGAGGTGTTACTGGAGCTGAGAACCACCGGGGCCTGGCTGAACGTAACCTCGTTGCTGCAGCCTCCAGACTGACTGCAGTCTGTGTAGGGACAGTCATCAATGCCCACCTGAGAGATGGACACACCCAACATGGCCTCCAACTGCAGCAAGATAATGTAAATGTTAAACATATGCTAAAATTGATGCTAAATTGCATAACTAGAATAAATTAAACAACTACTAAGAATTATAAATAAAACTTCATTATTAAAACTAACATGAAGGTAACCACAGCTATAACTAACACTAAGAAAGCTATATATGAACTGAAAAATAACTATAGGTCAACTGAAACTACACCTAGCTAAAACTAGCTAAAAAGTACAACTACAGTTAGCATTAACATAACGAAAAACTGACAGTGTGCTAAAACTAAGAAAAGCTACACTGAAACAAAGTTTTGTTAAAACCAAAATGAATGAAACTCAAGGTAAAACTACCTGAAAACTAAAAACCACAGGCTACCACAGCTAGTATTAAGCTAAATGAAGCTTAACCTAGCATGAAACAAAAAGTAGCATAAAGCTAACTGAAATTCCAACTAGCATAAAACGAAAAGTAGCATAAAACACAACACAACACAAACTTGAGTGGAACCATAACAGAGTATTTTTAAAGTGACTCTGTTTTAAGATAATAGGGAATTTTCAGAGAGTGACAGTAACTTTCTTTGTCTTAATGTTATTTATGCACTTTGGTGTTTCTCGTGTCATTTTCCCTCTTGTTGAAGTTTTGCTGTCATTTGCTTTCTGTTTCCAGATTCACTCGTTTCCCTGCTTGTCATCTTGATTCTTACCCCAGGGTTTCCTGTCTCTCTCCGGCTGTGTGTATTTCTTTTTTTGGAGTTTAGTTATTCAGCTGACACTTTTATCCTCAGTGACTTCGCAGGGCTTTAGTTTTTCCTCCAGAGCCAGTTTCAACATTGCATTTATCTGACATTCTTGTTCTAAATGAGCCAAGTTACTTTTCCTTTTGACCGGAGATAATTAAAGACACATTTTACTGCAGAATCAGTCAGTGTTTCACTTTGTACTGTTATTTATCTGTGTATCAAATGAATACATATTGATTTTTGTCTGTAAAATCTCACAAGCTTTCAGAAATCAAGGTGAAGGTCTTCAGACTCCTCTTTTGTTTGACTAACAGCCTGAAATCCAAAGATATTAAACTCAGAAAAGAGATAAAATCAGCAAATTCAAACATTAGAGAGTCTGGAACCATCAAATGCTCAGCATGTTTGCTTGAAAATGATTTAAATGGTTAATTTATTATTACTTTTTATATCATATATTTTATATTCTGTGTAGGGCTGGACCCAAATATCTGACAGATATTAGATAGGTATTTGGTTTTCAGTAATAATAGTTGGAGTTTTTTTTTAACAATGTAAGATATTGGTAATTATTGTTAAATGTGAAACAGGACTATACAACAGTGGCACAACTAGCATGAATGGAAATTGAGCAGTATTTGAGAGAGATGACAAAAGTCCACTCTGGTCCACTTGTGTGGTAGAAGGAAAACAGCGACCACTATCCTAAACGCTGTCGCCCTGCATACTGGTGTTATCCGGCCACTTTTTCCATGTCGGAGCGCATTTTTCCAAAGGCTTCTACAACACGAGAAGTGTCGACAAACTAATCTTCCTCAAACACAACATGAAGAGTGTAGACGGTAAGCTTACGACTTAGTGGATTTTCGATGTGATTCTGAATTATTTGGCTTATTTCATTGGAAAGAATTTGTTAGTTTATTAAAATGCCGTTATCACTTTGCCAACTGCTGGATATTCACTGAACAGCAAAACCAAAGCTCCGGAGTCCAAAAAGTAGTATTCAGGACAGCCCTAATTCAGTACCATAGTACTATGAGGTAAATCATTTACAGCATTAATAATACAATATAGTTCTGTCAGTTTAGAAAAGTTTCTGAAGCTAAAACAAATAGCTAAAAATAGCTTGACAGCTGCTTAAGGAGGTAAAAATGTATGAGTAGAATTAGTAATTAAGTGACATAATGTTCAGGTGTGTTCAGATTAAATTAAAAAAGAAGAGAACCAACACATATAACTATAATCAAAACATTTCCAGATGTCTTTCAGGCTCTTTCAGCACAACTCTCTCCTCACCTTGGCTTTGTGTGCCGCCACGTAGCCGTGCAGTTTCTCTGCCTTGTAGTACGGCGAGCCGTGAGCGGCAAACCAAACGTTAAGCTCCTTCTCCCTCTGTCGAGGGGAGTCGCCCACTGAGAAGATCTGGACATTTTCAGGCAAAGTCTGCAGGAGTCCGGCCAACGTCTGACGTAGACGAGAGAACCGACTCTCCTCACCTCCACTGCTGCTGAAAAACTCCTCCACTGTCAGGTCTGGAAGAGGAGGAAGAGGAGAAGGGTGAAGAAATGTATTTATTTACTGTATAAACCATCAGGGGAAAACATCAATAACATGGTAAAGCATTGGACAGAAGACTACTACTACTACTACTACTACTACTACTACTACTTTCTACTACTCATCTGTTGTTGGAGCCTGGGAGAGCCAAAGGCAACATGGCTCCCCATCAATTATAGTTACCATGGCAAAAAGTAGGGAGCATGTGTGTGTATTTTGTGTCAATCAGTGGGTTTACATATAACTATAGTGAAATTTTAACAACATTTCGAGAAAATCTGCAAAAAAAATGAATGCACATTTTCATCTTTTATTAATAGGTGAATGTTAGGATTTGGATCACTGAGATAAACAGCTGGCTGCACTAACTTTCCATTTGGGAGCCAATTAAATCACTGCAGAGGATGCAGAAGAGATGACATAGCTAAAAGAGCACCACTTCATCCTCACCTGGTGAAAAAATGTAGGAAACATGGTGGAAACTTGACATTAGTGTTTGCTTCATGTATTAATTTGAGGAGCTATGTTTTTGGCTTTTTCAGTGCACGGTCAAGTCTAATGTTTTATGTACTGAGATCGTTTTCATGTGCAAATTGAAAATGTACAAACTGGTGAATGGAAACTCACCCGTGTGTTGCCCATTGCCCAATGTCTGCTGGATAGGCTCCACAACCCACTAATGATCAAATTAATAAGGCTAAAGAATGGAAGGCAAAAAGGCTGGTGGGTTTTGTGTGGGACTTACTGGACAGACGGATGGAGGCGGAGTTCTGAAGGGCGTCCTGCTGCAGCTCCATGACGTCCACCTGAGCAGTGGAGGTGACGTCGGGCCAGGTAGAATCTGACACGCGTACCTGCAGATGGTATGAGCCTGCAGGAGTCCCCTCCTTAATGCTGAGCTGACCTGAGCTCTGCTTCAGACTGAAAAACCTGAAAAAAGATAATACAGTTTAGCTGTTTTGTGTTGGTTCGTGTCGTATACACTACTCACAAAAAGTTAGGGATATTTGGCTTTCGGGTGAAATTTATGGAAAACGTAAAAAGTTCACACTA
>JAUMHL010000009.1:1331857-1349697 GCA_032362345.1 Sandelia bainsii | reverse complement strand
GAGAGAGAGAGAGGACGAAGCACAACTAGGGGAGAGAGAAGAACAAAGTTAATAACATGCAGTGATGGCATAAGAGTGGACAGAGAGAGAGAAGGAGGTCAGTGTAGATTCTTCTCTCTCTCTCACACACCTTCTTTACTCCTCTTGGTCTCGATCTTCCTTTTTCCTCTCCTCTTTCACCGCTCCTTCCAAACCCTTTCTCTCCTCAACTACTTCTCTTGACCCTTTGCCTCCTAAACTACCCTCCCTTACTGGTTTGCCTGGCCTCTCTTCTTTCTTCTCCCCTCCATCCTCGTCTCTGGCCCTTTGCTTTCCTCCTTTCTTTTCCTCTTGTTGCTTCTCTGTTGTCATCTTGTCTTTCATCGTCCTCATCCTCGTCTCTCCTAATTCTCCATGCTCTCTCCTCTTTGTTTTACCTTCGGCCTCCGTCTTCCCTTTTTTGTCTTCTCTCTTGCACCTTTTCACCTCACTCTTCCTTTCCTTTGCAGCTCTTTTGCTTTTTTCTCTGTATCCCTGTTTCCTTTCATTTCATTCTCTTGATTCTCCTCCCTTGCCCTTAACTCATTCTCTTGCCCTCTTGTCTCTTAAACCGATCCTCTCTCCCTTCTTCTACTGCTCTCATTCATCCTCATCTTAATCTTTTTTTCTCCCCTTTAACTGCTTCAATACTTTCTTGTCTTCTCCCATCTCTTTGTCTCCCAAACTCATCCTATGCTGTCTCTCCTCATCTCCTTTCTTCCCCCTTTCCTCTCCTGACATTGTTCCTCTGAGCATCACTTTTCCTTTTCCTCTCCTCTTGCTTCTGTCTGTCCTCTTCCCTCTGACCATGTCTCCTCCTATCCTCCCTCATCTCCTTGCTTCCTCCTTTGAAATGTCAGCACACACACATGGACGTGGTAAACACACAAACACACACAGATGCATGTTGAGAGCCCAGAGGCAGGTCTGTCCGGGTCCGGCCTGTTCTCTGTTTACAGGCACCAAGGAGACTTTAGGAGACAAACACCATCTGTGGAGACATGGAGCCTTCATTATGACACCGGAGAGTTGTGTGTATGTGTGTGTGTGTTTGAGGAAAAGCTTAAGAACACCGGTCCGTCACAGCCTCTGAGCACGACCCGTTGTGATGCTCGCGTCCGTGTGTGTGTAAATGTGTGTAAGGGGAGCAGCTCCAGCGGTTTTTGCCTCCGGCATCCTCCCTAATGATCAGTCTGGCCATATGGTGTTGCCCTCTTAACACACACACACACTAGTGCACAGGGCTGATTTAATTCAGAGCGTAGCAGGAGGCCCAAAACTGAGATTAAGGTCAGCTCTCTGCTCCTCGTGAGGTGGACCTGAGGGGAAAGTCGTCCCTGAGCACTGACTGCAGGTTGACACTCTGAAGGACTAAACTCATCACTGGAGGAAGTTTCATTTCGACTTAAATCCGCATTAGAAAGTATCACATGTCGTGTCCTCGGATGGCTGCTAGAGATACTGCGGCTTGTTAAAATTCAGCTGCTCTACCCAGAAGTCATTAAAACAGTGTCTAATACTTTGTGACAAAAAACATCAAGCCCAGTAGGTTTTAGGTGGAAATCTTTGGGATAAATAAGTCACAGCAGAACAAGGATGGCTTTTTAAAAGGGTGAAATTGGTGTTTTATTCTGCTGCGAAGCTGCAAAACACTTTTCTGAGATGTAATTCATCAACATTAAGTCATAATTGCTACTTGAAGACTGATTTAAAGGTCACACTGAACCTGACTGTTGCACTGATTTGTGTTGATTCACTGTACGTTTTTGTATTGATTTTGGAAACGTGTAAAATATGTCAGGACTGATATTTGAAGCCCTGGTTCCTGACATTATCAAACCACACATTATTAATGGTTATTTTTCTTATTTGCTCAGTGCACAACAACATTTAAGGTGCATGCATCCATCAGTGGTTTTAAGTTGCTGTAGTTCTTTGGTGTGTCTTTGTGATAGATAGTGATATATTTGTTTGTGGTGGGTTCATGTCTTGTGGTAGTTTTGTGTCTCTGTGTTGGTTGGTTTTTAGTATCCACCTGTGGTGTTTTTGGTGTTAGTCTTGTATTTCTTTATGTTGGTTTTGCATCTCATTGTCGTAGTTCTGTGTCTCTCTTGTGGTTTCATGTCTCTCTGTGGTGATTTTATGTACTTTTGTGGTGTTTTATGTCTCCTTGTGGTGGTCTTGTGTTTCTCTTTGGTGGCTCTGCATTTTTTATGGTAATTTTGTGTGTCTCTAGTGGTTTCATGCCTCTGTGGTTGTTTTGTGTATTTTTGTGATAGTGGTATATTTGTTTGTGGTGGTTTAGTGTCTCATTGTAGTGATTTGTCTCTTTGTGGTGGTTTGGGTAATGATTTTGCATCTTTATGTTGGTTTTGTATCTCATTGTGGTAGTTTTGTCTCTCTTGTGGTTTCATGTCTCTTTGTGGTGATTTTGTGTCTTTTTATGTTGTTTTTCCTTTTCAAAATAAGACTGATAACTGGATATGGATTATCTGGATCTACACAGTAATGTCACTTCTTTTAAGCAGACCAGGAATTAAAAGAGCAGCAAAACACACACACACACACAGTTCAACTTCATTTACTTAACATTATTCAACTTCAATGCAGCAGCATGTTTGTGTGTGTGTTTACTAAACCCTGGGGCGACACTAAACTGAAACACTAAACTCAGCGGAATAAGAAAAAATCCTCTTGATCTCATTACCAGACGCTCTTAGTTCGGCAAATTTTCCACTCGGAGGAGCAAACGGGATCCATAAAACACGACGGGTGACAAAAGCTGCTGCGCCTAATTAGCTTTAGACGAGGGCGTGGGTGGTGGTGGGGATGGGTTGGTAATCTACACCCCCTCCATCCACCCTCCAACCCACCCGTGATAATTCCAACAAACACCAAATCAAAGTGGAATAAACGAGAGCCTCAGTGTGTTCTCCTACTGTGTGTGTTTGTCCTGTAATTATGTTTGTCCGACCTCCAGTTTCTATCTGGACAGAAGGTCACCTGTACTTCAACACCTGTCAACCTCAACAACAAACTGTGGTCATAATGGAGAACGCACGCACACACACATACACACACACACACACACACACGCCTGCAGCCAAGGTAACATTGGTGCAGCAGTCGGAGAATAAAACCTTCACTTCAGTTCACAGCTCATCAAATCTCAGATTGGAGCTTTAACTTTTCACCTTCTGTCACCTTCAGACAGACACACACACACTTGTGAATACACGGTACAGGTACATAAAAACACCAGCATCAGCACGTCTATAGATAGCATGAAGGTGCCTCTTGCCAAAAAACAAGTGCAACAGTAAGTCAGATGCTGATTTGCATAGCTAATAATATCCACACAGTGTAACACATGTCTCTGTGTGTTTTCAGTCTTACTTCTTAACCCGCTCCTGTTTACAGTACGTTAGCAGAACCCTGATGATCAGAGCGGACATCAAACGTCAGTGAGGGCTCAGGAGCAGTGAGTGCAGTCCTCATGCCAGCATGAAACAGGACATGTTATCATCATCTCCTGCTCAGGTTTAGGGTCAAGCGGAGTTAGCTAATTACCACAAGGAGTCCCAGACAAGACGCAATCTGGGGATAAAACCTCAACGTTTGGGAGGGAATCATCAGCAGTTTGCTATCATAGCATTTTCTTAATCCCGTGTTCAGCGTGTTGCTGAGCCTCGCAGGGATCAGTCTGAGGGGGGAATAAATACTAAATCTAGACACTTCCACTACAGCTGCATAGTAGAAAAACAAAAAAGACAAATGGCGCCACAGCGGCTGATGGACTGAAACAGTAAAGCATGAAGAATATTAAACAAAGCAGATTTTTTAAATAGCAGAGTGTTATGTATATGTAAATATGGAGCGCTGCAGATTCAGGGACATGAGGGACATGTCCAGGATCTCTGAAAGTAGGTCTGGAATCTGTGTTGGATGTTTACAACAGAAATTTTAAGTAATATGCTCCATATTAGCCAAACTCCATGTCGGATTGTGTGATCCATTAGTAAGTACAATGTTAATATTAGTGATCAAGAAGGGACATAAACTGTGAATATAAGACGTAACAGAAGGGAAGTAATTTTGCATTGTCTGTTTACAATATACCGCTTAAAGCCGAGCAGCCAAGTCGGAATAAAGGTCGGTGTTCACCTCTGACCAGTCAGATTTGCAGAGATCATGAATTTCAGACAGAGACGACGTCTCCCACTCGGAGAAAAGAACTTAACACACGTCACCAAACTGTTGCTGAATGGCTGCAGATGCACCATTGGTGTCTAAATAAAGATGGCGGACTCCGACCTGAGCAGGAAGTACAGGAGGAGATATTAGAAGGAAGCTGTTAATTTCTGCATTTTAATCAATGTGGCAAAATAAAACTCAAAGTGTTTGTGATGTGTGACCCTCCACAAGCTGCATGAGTCATATGATGAGTCATTAATGATGCTCTCACATGTTTTATTCTCCTTCCAGCCGACTGAAAGTAAAGCTCGAAGTTGGTTTTCTCAGACTTTGGCTGGAATTAATTCAGACTGTTTTTGCACCACAGCTTGTTAGCGAAGGCTTCAGTAAGTTTGGACAAGTGTCGAGCTGTTTCCTGTTTCTGTTTTTAACAAATACAGTAAATGTCTCGATACAGAAGCCTCGGATCAAACTGTAAGAGAAAGTTTGGAGACTCGAGAACATGGGAGACGAACAACAGGAAGTTTGGGTTCTCCTGTGGGAATCAGGGTAAATCTGGGATATGAATATGAAGCAGAGTGTCAAACTATATAATTGTGGATTCACCCACGCAGAAAAAATAAAGGTTAAAGATTAAAAAAAGAAAATAGATAATCAGACGTCACTCTCCTTTCTGAGGAAAGAAACCCCCGAGGGTTTGAGACGACGCCACCAGCCGTCATTAAGAAAGAGAGAGAGCGACTTGTTTTGTTTTTGTTTTCTGATTTTTTTCTGATTTTTTGCCTCCTGCTGCTTATTGGTTCAGAGCGGAGGAGGAAGAGGAGGAGGAGGAGGAGGGACAAACACAAACAAAGAGACAAACATCAAAACTGTCGACCTCAAGGGAGCAGCGGCGGCACTCGCTAACGAGCTGTGACAGTGAGAAGGAAGACGAGAGGAGAGGAGGGAGGAACTGAGGAGGTTAAAGGAAAGAGAGGAGGAAACAAGGAGAGTAGAGGATAAGACAGAGGAGGACGATGCTAATGAGGAAGAGAAAATGAAAGCGGACACTCTGACTTTTAACCTTCTTCATGTCGCTGTATGACACACTTACAGTATTAAAAAAAGACAAACCAACCCATCGTTCTCTCACAAAAAGAGGAGAGGAAAACGTACAGATGCAGAAAAGCATTCACCAGAAAGTTCACAAAAAACAGTTATTGTTGCTCCATTACTGATGAGAAGCACAGAAGTCCATTTACAGGTCTCTCCATACTGTCTACTGTAGTACTGTAGTATTCTTACTCTAAGGTGAACTGCTACAGAGTCCTCCAGGAGTCCACTCGAGTCTTTGTGGTTGCCCAGACAAAACAAGACCAAAGACCAACGTTATAAAAGACAAGTTCTCCCAAACCCTGCAACCAAGGCACAATAATAAAGTTACGTGTTTAACAGTCCACATTGGTTGTACTCACCTTCGTCCTCGTCGTTTGCGGTGACGGTGATGAGAACGAAGCCGACCTCCTTGTCTTCCTCCACGCTCACCTCGTACACAGGCTGCGCAAACGCCGGAGCGTTGTCGTTGACGTCCGTCACGAAGATCCTGACGTAGGACGTGTCTGGTTGGATGACATAGAGTTTAAGCTAAATTCAGCTTCTAACAAAGGAAACACTCAGAAAATAACTGAAGACATTTTGTCTTTTGTGGTCTGCAGCATCTTAACCTATCAATAAATAATAATAACTTATCAGTACAGTTTTACAGAAGGTGAGAATTATCTGCACTATGAGAGATTTTAACTGTGAAACTACTCAATGTACAGAATGTACTGATTTATCTAAATTATTAGAAATAAATCCAAAATCGGATTTATCTAGGAAGTAATATGTAGATTAGCTTTTAATCAATCATAAATTGAGTTTTTGGCCACTTATGCTGAGGTAACACAAAGTCCACTTACACATACATATATGTACATATATGATGACATATAATGAGCCATTTCCAATTAAGCTTTTTGGAATGCTTTGTTAATTTAAGATTTTATTTTCCATCTATCTTTTACACTTACTTTAAACATTTTCTATGAAATTATCAACTTAACAAACGAAGCGTGCAATATTAATAAATATGACTAAAGTAAAATGACTAAATTTGTGTTATATAACTTTAAGCCCATTTAGTTTCAATTTCCTAAATTTCGGCAGGAACAAAGGCTGATGTACTGCGATGGCCCCTCTTTTGTACACACCTGGTACCGTACAAAGTCCGTCATTAGAAACTGAAGTCTCCTCTCTCCATGCATCCTTTTCCTTGTGTCTAATGTGGAGGACGTGAGGCGTAAGGCCCAAGTGATGGGAATGACGAGACATTCTGATTATTTAATATTCACCAAAAACTTTCTGTATTCTTTATGTCGAACATCTGTTTGTTTTAATTCTTACACAAGTCTTTTGTGTTCCTTCAGATTTATCATAAAACCTTGTTTGAGCCAGACTTGTGCAAAAAGGTAGAATAATGAACTCTACAGTTTGTGCGTCTTGCCTGTGTTGGGTTGTCCCTGCTGGCCTGGTCGGGCCGATTCGGAGCTGTCCTGCGACTGCACCTCGATCAGGTACGAAGCTTTCTGCTCGCGGTCAAAAGAGGCTCGAGTGACGATGGCGCCGCTGTGCGAGTCGATGCTGAAGAACTGCGAGTCTCCGCTCTCATCCTTCAAGATGACATAGTGGATCTGGAGACGAAGGAAGAACAAGACGCTCAAGCAGAAGAAGAAGAAGAGGAATTTAACAAGCAATCATTGCAGGTGCGGTCGGGTCTCACCGTCCCGTGCAGACCAGAGTCCAGGTCTGTGGCCGACACCTGAGCCACTGATGTGCCGATCTCTGCTCCTTCAGGAACTGTGGCCTCGTAGGTGGACGACAGGAAGAAAGGAACGTTGTCGTTCACATCTGATGGCAGACAGAAAAGAAAAAGAAAAGCAGCAATGAAAAACATCTTATTTTTTCTAAATTTGTCTTTTTGTTGTTGTCGGGTCTGGCAGGAGAACACATAGAGTCTGTCAAGTCCATGAAGGCTGATCAAATCGGATTAAAAACTGACGGAGAGAAAAGGCGAAGAAAAGAAAGGGATCAAGAAATAAACTGACAAAGAGAGAAAGAAAAGAAAGAAAACATTGTTTACATTTTTAACTTTTAAAGGAGATAAACAGACCACAGCGAGAAAGAGAAACAGTCTGTGGAGTCCATCAGAAAGTCAAGTTGGACTGTGTCTCCCCCTCACTAATGAAAACTGAGTTATTAGTTAGGAATTATTCTCCAAACCCCCTGAAGAGTCCACAAAGCAGCTTGTCAGCTCACTTTCAAGCTCCGCTAAGCCAATTACAGCATCCGATGTGGGTTTGTTCAAAGCCAGTCAAAGTGTTTTCTCCTCTCTCCACCTGCCTACAGATGCTGATTGGGGAATGAGTCGCTGTTAAAATGAGGCGGCTTGGAGCTCATGCCACCAGCCACTGCTGCAGCCTTCCTCTGTTCTTACTGTCAGAGATATGAACTACACTTCATTATTCGCTTCCCTCTCTTTCTCCTCTGTATTTCCAGCAGTTTTGCTCATGATGGCTGAGGTTCTGTCATTCCCTGATCACTTCCACTGGTCAGAGCTGAGCAGTGACTTTTATCAGCAGTGACCTTGCACATATGACCACAAATACATACAATATTTGTAGTTCATGTAACATCAGGTAAACTGTCCACTATCTTTCGCCAGCCACGAACAAAACTCTAACTATGACAATGAAGGCCACAATGAAGGCACTAGGAAATAAAATACCAGCAGGTGGCCGTAGTCTGTACTGTCATTTAAAAAGCGAAAGCAGAAGAAGAACTATGACGTCTAATCCAGAATATGTCTGATAAGAAGTTGTAATGCCATTAGTTGATTCAAAATGGATGCACTCACCATCATTGGCTACAGTACAACTAAGTTAAATCCAATAATGACACAAATCAGTTTGTCAGCAAACTTCCAGAACCACCTGTTTCAACAGGACCTGCAATAGATTTCACTGTCTTTAGGGTTTGACCGGGCATGAAGAACCTTCTCACTATCTCTAAACGTGTCTTTAAAAACATAATTATTATGACATTTATCTGGAAGTTGAGTCATAGCAACTGGACTTCCTGCTTGTTAGGTTGAAAATTGAGCAAAGCACTGTCTGAGTATCTGTGCTCCACAAAAGTAGTTCCCTGCATGTTCCCTGGACTGGCACATCTAGGTCCTCACAAAGATAAAGCTACAAGCGATCAAACACACTTGTTCCCACGTCTCACCTGTCACGTTGACGTAGACGGTGGTGAAGGAGGCGAGCGGCACGGCGGCAACGTTCTGGACTCGCACTCTAAGCGTGAAGAATCGGGTTGTCTCGTAGTCGAGGTTCTCAGCCACCAGGAGCGACGCCGAACCATCCGCCCGATTCGGTTTGATGTAGAACCGCACTGGCATGTTGGTCTCCGGCACCTGACCCTCCTCGAGGTTGTAGGTCACACGGGGGTCACCGAGTGGGGACGTTGCCTTGATGGTCTGACAGAGACACAGAGAGGTGGACAGGGTTAGAGCATAATAACTTTGACAATAACTCACAGAATGACTCAGCTCCCCAAACCTCCGTATATTATTTTTAGTCTTCAAGTTTATGCGTGACATTTCTGAGACCATAAGTTATTATAAACCAACAAAGAATCAAGCTAAAGCAGACGTCACATTATAACCCAGCTGACGTTGTTCATCTGCAACAACGGCTTCAACGACTCACAGATCCATAAACCGTTAACACTCACCAGAGAAGTGACAGCCTAAAATACACAACCACATTTCAAAGAATGCAGCGTTTCAACGGCTGAGCTACAGTTCACTCCTTCTACGGACATGATGCAGTCAAGAGCTTTTCCAAGACTTTCTACGACCTAAAAAGGTTTCAGTTTCTACTTTGTTGATGATTTTCTTTGTGTGAATTTGCTAGAAAATATTTCTGTGTGTGTTGTCCCGACCCGTACATCCACCACCAGCAGCAGCAGCAGCAGCAGCAGAGCTTTTGAGACTCGTGTTATTCTCTTGGCAGTAGATTTGGCCGACCTCAGAGGGAGTGTGTGTGTGTGAGAGCTTTTAAGGCCCTTGTCCTTCCTGAGCAACCTTGCCAGGGAGGGATTGTGTTTTCCACGGCTGAGTGATGCCTCCTCACTTTATTGCTCTGAAAGTACGACACACACACGCAGCTGGAGAGCCCATTGCACCGGATATTACTCAACATATTAATTATATTAATGCAAATTTAAATAAAGCCTCTGTAACCAGGATTATTTGTTACATTAACACCTCCTGTTGATTATCACATCTCATTGTATGTTACTGGTCTTGATCCATTTCTTTCTTGTTTCTTACACTACACAATGTCTGTCTTTGACTGCAGATACAGAGCTCTTTTCAGACGGGGAATATGCATTACTGCTTCTTTTTCCATGAGTCAAGGTGATGACTCTTGTCATGCAGCCATTCAGAGACTTTTACTTTGTTAATGTTCCTCTCAGCTTCTTTCAGACGTGACAGCACATTTACATAAAGAACTGGTGTGAGAGAGACAGAGCGAGAGAGGTGAGTTCAAAATGTTAGAGTAAGGAGTAATAAGCTTTACAGAAAAATAAAATACATACGATTAATAAAGGGACCTGTTTTAAATGTCCAGGTAACATTTTCTAGTGATGAGCAGCTTGAAAACTAAAAGCTGCCTCCCCACGCTCGATGCTGACCTGAGGGACAGACAACAGGTTCATAAGGAATTAATAAATGAGAAATGGATTTGGGGCCAAAGCTGTTGACTGATTTAAAAACAAATATTAAAAATAAATCTGAAACTCAAAGGAAGCCAGTGCAAAGTTGTTTTTTTATTTGCTGTATAATGTTCTACTTTGAAATGAAGGAAGAAGACTCTCTCACAGGCTGCACTGATGGATTTTAAAAGCCTTAATGACCATCATGAGCATGAGAGATGCTTAAACCTGCGCACACTGAATCAGCTCAAACGTTTTCACGTCGGTTTCATCATTTAACATCATTAAAGAGAGAATTCTGCTGCCTGATTTATAACATCCAACCCTGCACAGACACTGAAGGACAGGGTGATAAAATTCTTATAACCGTGTGTGTAATTTGTTTTGCTGGATGTTTTCTGCTCCAGTCGCGATGAGAAAACACTTTCAATCTCTTCTGCTACTAAAATTTGGGCCCATCAAGATGTTGCATAGTTTATTATACTGAAACTGACTTTTATTTTCTTTGTGCATAAACAATAAAGACAGAAATAAATAAATGTATTACTGTGGCTGTAGAAGGTGGTGCAAGGCGCACTTCACATTTCTCTCTTTCTCTGCATGTTAGGGCCTGTTAATCTGACATTTATCCCATCAGGTTATTTTAATGATGATCTGTCAGCCTCATATCAAATGAAAATGGCCACTAGAAGTGCTCAGTGTACACCAAGTGCAAAACCATTTCACCTCTTAGGTTGAGGACATGGCACAGCCTGGCTTGGAGCAAGGAGTATCTGTGAGAAACCTGCTCCGGTCCCAGCAGAGGTAACATGTTTCCTCACAGCGACATGGAGAAACGCTGAGTGAGAAACGCTGTCTGCCACTTCAAACACCAAAACCCTCTCAGCCCTCTCTCTCTCAGTGACCACAGCAGCTCAAATGCCCTCCCTCTCATGTCTTTACCAGCCACTTACCATGTTAGGAAGATAAACACAAACACAGAGGAATACAAAGACACTCCAACGTCAAAACCCAAAGTAAAATGATTTTATTTTTAGGAGGGATCAGCTCAATATTCTGCTCACACGTCCTAACATTTTGAACACATAAGTCCTTGGAATCACAAGAGTTAATGTAAAATCTGACACTCAGGCTCTACAGTTCAGTTTCCAGGTGAGGAGCCGCGTCAGGACACGTTGGCGCTCTTCAGGAAGCGGAGCGTGGATGTGCCTCGCAGCAGGCCGAGGCAGCGGAGCATACAGAATCATGGCTAATGAGAAATTATCTCATTAGACATCAGCGCAGTGTGCCGGAGCTAAGCTGATCAGTGTCTGCCACCTTCTCCCACGCAGATTAGCGCCTGTGGAGATATCGCAGCGGATCGTTCTCGGCTGGTGCGGCTGGTGCGGAGTGTGATTCAGCAGCTGGAACACAGATCACACTGTCACCTGCAAACTCTTGACGGAGAGCAGCAGGCTGGGAGGTCAAAAACAAGAGGAGGGGATCTGCACCGAAGCTGAGGAGTCTCACACATCTCACCATGTCATGTTTAGCTTAATATTGCTTTTGTTAGGTCACATGATGACCACATGTTTACATGCATGTAGCTGAAATGAACTATTATAGATCCTGCAGTGACTGACCTGAATACATGGAGCTACTGTAGGTTCAATTTTTCAAGCTTTTCATCTGATTTGAAATGTTAAAAAGCTTAACTGGTTACGTTTTCTTTGTGAGTAACAAGAGAAGGTGAGGTGATGATGATGCACAGTCTCACACTCATGTCAGAGCAGGAGATGACTTCATCTTATTGATATGGAGATTTAACAGGTACACGTCGAGCAGCTCCCACCTCTACAGCGTCTCCCTCCCTCCACCTCGTTAACAATGTAATTAACAGACCTTATTACCGCTGCTAAATTTAAAATAACAGTTCCTCCTCAGTGCAATTAACACAGCAGAGGAGAGGAGGAAGGAGGAGGAGGAGACATTTAAGCCTCGTGAAGGATTTTTATGTGTTGTCAGTTTTGGCAAATGTTACATGTGAATCCACTGCACTGATTTAACATGATCGTATCAAACCTGAACGCAGCACAAAGTCATGTCAGTGCAAGCTCATCAGACGGAAACAAGGTTTTTACTTTGTCACTTGTCTTTTTGTCTGACACTTGTGCCAATATGTTGTTATCGGAGTCCTGATGGAGTGCAGGGTGGAGTGTGAGGAATGACATGCTTCATACAGTAAAGACTGTATAGGATTCATTGTTTTTGAAACTCAGTCAGGCCTGGATCTATGATGACGATGATGCTCTCAGAGGCTCCTGTTATCCACTGACTGAAGAACACAGCTCATATTATTGTGTGTTTTTCACCAACAATATGTCCATCTAACCACTCTGTCGAGTTTTATTTAGTTTGATTTTTAATAAGTCTCACTAATCTGCTCACCGCAGTTTCTAATCAAACCAACAAGTGGAAATTTGAAATTTCTATTTTCAGCAGCAGATTAATCCATATATATGTGTAGCAGCAGGAGGGTGAATCTAGGATTTAACGATGCTCTCTGTCCACTTTTATCACTATTAGTCAACAACAGAAAATCCATCACCGACATCTCTTCTACTGATGACACTGATATACTGATGCACTTTCCTTTTCCTCTCCTACATTTCGCTCCCTCTCTTCTTCCATCACACAGACTCTGTCAGGTTAAACACAGTAATTAAGCATCTGTTTTTCTGAGGGGATGAGACGCGTTCCATTGTGATGCTCTAACAGCAGGTGTAATTATCTCCCTCTCTCCTCTCAATCATCTCCGACAGATGGAGCTGTGGGTGGGACAACCTCCAATCACTGCCGCCACCAACGTCACCATCATTTTCAGCCTTTTCAGGCAGCGAAGCAGGATCAAAAAGGAGGAGGAAGAGGAGGAGGAACGATTAAATACAGCGCAGGTTCACACTCTTAAACACAGGATTACACACACACACACACACACACACACACACACTGACTAACCTCCATGAAATCCAGCAGCTGGAGGGTAAAAACTCCTCCACCTTCTAAATCAGCGGCTTAGGAAAAGACAGCAAATTAGGATGGAGGGATCAAAAGAGAAAAAAATCACCGGAGGTGTACAGGCAGACCCTGTGTGTGTGTCTGTGCTGCAGTGAGTCAGGTGAGACAGACTCAGGGCAGGCTGGTTGTTTGCTCGGCAGAAAATGTTTAGAAGCACTCAGCTAAACGTGCTGACACAGAGAGGGAGAGAGAGAGAGAGGGATGAAGAAGAAGAAAGAGTTTCCAGGCTCCTCAGGCTTCTCTGCACTGACGTGAAGGAGGATGTAAATGAAAGAAAACTCTATCACTGCTTCAGGGGGGGGCCGGGGTTTAAATATTCCTCTCTTTTTACATGTCTTTATCCTCTCTTACCCGTGTCACATTGGCCCCTCCTGTTTCTTAGACTGACTTATAATGATCAGAGTATCGGCTTCAGTTTCCTGGTCAGACATGTTTCAGGTCACAGCAGACACAAAGAATAATACATAACCCAGTAAATTACACCCCGTTAAATACTTAATAACCCGGTAATTGTTCCACACTTTAAAGACGCAGGAGCTCAAACGAACCTGTTTATCTCAAAGTCAGAGGAGCTGTTGCATTAAGAGTTATTATAACGTGTTTGCACTTTAGCTGAAAAACAAATAATCTTGTTTCAGCGAAGCCCAAGAATAAAATATAAACCCTAATTTAAGCATAACATGGCCTCTTTAAATGAAATTGCAACCAGTTAGTGTGAAATAAGTTCTACATCTTGATTACTTCGTAATTTGACTACAATTGCAATGACATTATAAGCATTTAGTTTGAAACAAAATTTAATATAATGGTCGATAAATTTGTGCTGTATTAAGACAATATTTCACCCAACTACTGTGAAAAAAAGCAGCAGTCATTTTTAAAATTAAATTATTGAAGTTAAATTTCTGCATTTATTATATCTATTTTTCACAGTAATTGGGTGAAATATTGTCTTAATAATGCACAAATTTCCAAGTAATTATATTAAAATTTTAAACTTGTTTCACATGCTGTAACCACAGAAAACTTTATTCAACCACAATTTTCTCACAGGCTGAGAACTGCATATGAAATAAAGTGATCTCAATGTGTAAAATCTGTGAAATGCCCCTTTAACACAAAGCACCTCTATAAAAACATAACCTGTTACAGCCACTGATTTGAGAATGTACTTGTCACTCACCACTATCTTGGCGTCTCGGACGGTGTTTTCCGGCACAGTGACCCAGTACTCCGGCTGCTCCCAGTGAGGCGGCTGGTTGTGGACGTTGGTGATGATGACGGTCAGCTCAACGGAGCTGCTGCGGTTCCCTCCGTCAGACGCCACGATCTGCTGGTTGATCCTGGACGTCTGCAGGGACACGCACAGGAAACAACAAAAGATCATATAACAAAGTGTGTAACGAGCTAGAGGTCTTTAATTAAAACTGTTTCATTTCATTGCCGTGGTTCAGATCTTGAAATCGCTAATCGCTAATTCTGTTGAGACCTTTCATGACCTCAATAAAACTGCAGGAACAATTTCAAATAAATGATTTTCTTTATTACTAAAGTCTGCTATCAAAATGAATTGACTTTTTTATCTCTTTATCACCAAAGTGTAATTTTAATGACCATGCATTTGTTTGACAGCAGTGAAAAACCACTGAACACTTGTGGAATAAATTATTAGAGCAGAGAGGAAAAGAAAACATTGAAATGTTGATCTTTGCATAAAGAAAGAGGGCGGGAGGCGGGGTAGATGTGCCTTTGCTGAATTATTGACTGAAGTGTCGTTTAAAAGATCAGTGGAATTGAGAGGCAAAGTAGACAAACAGAGAGGAGATGACAGGCTTCACTTCACTGCGGATTTTCAATTTGACTTTGTAAGATCGTACAAAGACGTCATGGCAGTCTTTAAGTCGCCTTTTATTCTTCTCACAACAGAAACAACCAAGTATGGAGCTAGATGGGGGCCATTAGTTTTGGCAAGTTGAAAGTCAAAATTGTAAATGAAAAGCAAAACTTTGAAAACTGAAAGTTACTGTACTGGTCATGAAATCTAACAGAAATAATAACAAAACCAAACTATAAATAATTGTATGAAAGGTTTTTCAATTTAAATGTAAGTTTGAATAATTTTTGGAATAAAATATTTATTTAATTCTTTAAGAAACACTTCTTAAAAATGTTTCCAGATTCAGATTTAGTTTTTTACAGTTTCAGATCTTGATTTTTTCAGTTTCACATCTTTCCTGCAGCTTCAACTCTTTTCTTCAGGTACAGATCTTCTGTTCCAGACTTTTGGCCCTGTTCTGGCGCAGGGGGCGGGCTTAACAGGGCTGGACCATGTTGCCTTCAGGAAATGTGGGAACTTCATGACTTACAATTTCCTACACAACACATTTAAGTGCCTGGAGGGAACAAAATGAACACTGGGGAGACATTTACCTTTTTCAGGCTGTTTTAGATCTTATTTTACAGCAATTAACAGCTCAACACCATTGAATAATGTCTTATGGTACAGTTTGACAGTCACATTTTCCACTTCTCTGCACGCCTTTGAACATAGCATTAGTTGTGAAACCGTAAATGAATGTCTGATCCATCAGAAAAACCGGTGTACAGGTAAGGAATGTTAGCTGATGATTGACTTCAGTTAACATGCTAAATACTATAAAGCTTGGTAACTTCTGTAACATACACACATATAAATAATGATCTTTGAAACAGACTTTTATAGTTATAATCCTAAATACTATACAGCTACCAGGCTTGATAACTTCAGTAACATAGACAAAGACAAATATCGTAGACATAACATAGACAAATGTAATTAAATACAAGTCTGACACACTTGTACTTGAGTATTTCCATTTTATGCCACTTTTATTTCTATGATTTTATAAAATATTATATATACAGATTGAACTCCGTAACTGATATTTAGGGGCAATGGTGGATCAGTTGGTAGGGCAGTCGCCTACGAACCCCAGGGTTGTTTGTTTGACTCCCGTTTCTCCCTGATTTCTGGCCACATGTCAAAGTGTCCCTGGACAAGGCACTAAACCCCAATCCCTTGGCGCCTTAAGGAGGCTGCCAGTCCACAGGAATTTCCCCAAGGGGATCAACAAAGTATTAATTATTATTACTATTATTAAAATAAATCGGGCTACTGCAGCACCGTGCTACTGCATCGACAATAACTAGTAGCTTCTTTACCTTCTTTACTTTTGCATATGATTACTTGTATTGGGGTATTTTAAGAAAGTGAGGACATATTCTAGATTTGAGGAAACAGTATATCCAGAAGATAAGGGCATTATAAAAGTAGGACATTTTTTGGAAAAATTAAAATATTTTTGCAAAGTAAGGACATATTCTGGAAAAGGAGCCAGATCAAGACATTTTTCAGAAACATTTTGGTGAAGTGACACAATTTGGACAGTGGGCATTTAAAAAAAAGTTTGCACAAATCTAATTGAAATAGGTGAAGTGAAGACATGTACCAAAAAAAACAGGACAGTGTTTAAAAGTAGGGACCCTATTTAAAAGCATGGTTAGAGGTTTAGGTCTTGGTGTCAGGATTATTTGGTGAAGTGATGCCTGGATGTTTCTCACCTGTGAGATGGGATGGTTGACATAAATCCAGCCAGTACTGGGGTTGATGTGCAGGTACGCCGGCTTCTGATTAGACAGTGAATATGTGATAGCCGCGTTACTCCCCTGGTCGTCATCGTGTGCCGCTGCTCGCAGGAAACTAGTTCCCACAGGCGTGTCTTCCCTCAGGAAGTCTGAGAGGAAAGAGAGATTAACTGTCAGGCAGGGGATGAAATACTACTGCAACTGGTACTGCTACTAGTACTGTCACTGATGGTACTTTTAACTCAATTGCTGTTGTTGTGACCTGACTACTACTTCCACTGCTAATGATGTTTCTGGTACTGCAACTACTAGAAACTACATTTACTACTACTAAAGGAACTATTGCATCTTACCACAATCACTACTTCTACTACCCAGAACTAGGGAAGCTGAGATAAGGCATAAGAAATACTACAAGAAGTACTACAGGTATCACCACTACTGGTATACTTTTACTACTCTTACTGGCTTGGCAAACAATGTTAAGCAATGTGTACTATGGCTACTGTTTTTACTGCTAGTTCTACTGCCAGGATCATTGCTGGCACTACATCTCCTGCTACTGCTACTTGAACTACAATTATGGCCAGTACTGCAACCACTGTACCGCAGTATCATTGTTAGTACTTCCACCCCTACACCTACTGCTACAATACCACTGGAAGTACTTCTACCACTAAAGCTACTGCTACATGTCACTTCTAGAACTTATAACTCTACCACTACTGCTACCGCACCATAGTTAGTACTGTACCTCTACCACTACTGCTACATACCACTAAAAGTACTTCTACAACTTATGTTTCTGCTACTATACCACTGCTAGTACTTCTATGAATACTATTACTGTTCTTGCACCGCTAATACTATATCTCTACCACTACTAATGATACATGACACTTCTAGTACTTCTACCACTATTACTACTAGTGTCCACTGGTAGTTCTTCTACAACTACTGCTACAGAACCACATGTAGTACATCTACCACTACTGTTACTACAGTACTACTGCTAAAGTACCACTGACAGTACTCATACCACCACTGCTACTGCTACAGTACCATTGGTACTACTAGATAGATAGATAGATAGATAGATAGATAGATAGATAGATAGATAGATAGATAGATAGATAGATAGATAGATA
>JAUMHL010000009.1:1321562-1331757 GCA_032362345.1 Sandelia bainsii | reverse complement strand
TAGATAGATAGATAGATAGATAGATAGATAGATAGATAGATAGATAGATAGATAGATAGATAGATAGATAGATACTTCTATGGGGAAATTCACATAATTCACATGTGTACTACTATTACTACTGCTAGTACTTCTACAACATACCACTTCTAATACTACCACTACTACTAAGACTGCTAGAGTACAACTGATAGTACTTCTCTGACTATTGCTACTGCTTCAGTACCACTTCTAGTATGTCTATGACAATTACTCCTGGTACAGTACCATGGCATCTAACAATACTACTACTGCTACAGTACTGTTAGTACTTCTACCATTAAAGCTGCTGCAAGTATTGCACTAGCACTAGTTGCACTATGACTGTTATTTCTACTGATACTGCTTCTGCCACTAGCACTACTTGAACGACTAACACACACACACTGCTATTGCCACCACTTACTATAGTACTTCTACCACTACTGCTCCTTCAATAATACTGCTAGTACATCTACCACTGCAGCTGCTGGTCGTAGTGGTTACTGTTATTGCTTTTTGCACCATTACCATTATTAGTACTCACACTACTGCTGCTAGAACTAAACTATTGCCACTACATCTGCTGCTACTGCCACCACTAACAGAACTTCTACCACAACTACTGCAGCTACAGTACTTCTAGTACTGCTACCACTACTGCTACAGTACTGCTACAGTACCATTGTATCATACTCTCATATGTCTCCATCACCGTGTCCAATCAGCAGCAGCTACACATAAAGTCAGAGTCTCTTGCTTGTGTCTAGAGTACAAATACTGAACATCATTAACTTGACTGAACACAGAGTAACATAATGTTCTGTGATGGTAAGCAGATATTATAAGATTGGGAACACAGAGTTTTGTTGTGTCAGCACTTTGTGTCACCTCATTTTGTCATTTCTGGGTCTCCCGCTGCAAAGTCAACAGATGCATTTTTAAATTTATGAATATAACCTCCAATCCTGCTGACTGTGATGTGTGTCAGCGCTGATCAGACAGCAGAAAAACAACGAGCAGAGAGGAGGTCCACCGCTGCATTTCCCTCTGTAATACTGCATTTCAAGCATTATGTCAATAATAATGTTCCTTCGACATTTGTGGGTCTCGCTGGATTCATTTCAACTGAATAATCACATCAGATCCTGCTGAGTCTAATGTGTGTCAGAGAGAAACAACCGAAACAACCAGGAGGAGCAAACGCAGGACTCGTCTCTTGTGGTTTTCTTCTCCTTTACGAACAGAGCAGCTTGGAAGGCAGAAAAGGTTGTACTTTCTATGTAACAAATCTCTTTTTAAAATTAATATTTTGCTAATGAGCTTTTGTTAACCGGACCAAGCGAACCACGAGAGGAGAATGCTCTTAATTTTACATATGATGATTTATTTAAAAAGAATTAATGTCAGTTAGCACAAGCTGGCAGACACATTTTAAACATCAGAACATCATGTTGCAATGAATAGTTAAAGATTAGTCAAGATGATGACAGTTGTAGTTAAGGACTGCACACTGCCCTCCTTAATCAATATAACAGTTTTCAGCAGAAGATGAGGAGTGAGCCTGATAGAAAAACAGACAGTAATGATACGCATAAAGGATGATGGATGATGAACAAACAGTCAGAGAGAATGTACAGGTTGCACAGAGGTTGCTCCTCATGAGTCTTCCTTACTGTTTACGAGTGAGTTACGAGAATAAAGACAATCTAAGCTCCACCCCCAGTGCAGAGGAGACCTTCACATATGGACAGGAACTAAAGATAAATCCTGCACCTGTTTCTGTGCTTGATTGTGAAGCGACGTATGTGTGATCTTTAAATGATGCATAGATGCATTTCTCTCATTGCTTCACCCAATATGTTAAAATATCTTAAATAATCATTAAAAACAATAATAAAATGTATTTATTGTACTCGATGTGGTTGACCTTCGAATGACACTTGTCTCGCTCGCATGATGCTTCATGTTGGGGCCTGAGCATGGAGGCCATGATTCTACACACTCCGATCCAGTAAGTGGTGCTATGCTCGCTGGTTTGTGATCCAATAATCAGAAACAGTGTCCCGAGTAGCTTCCATCAGTACAATGTGACTTTTTGTGTTGAAGAGAACCGCTCTTACATACTACAGTGAGTTCCATCATGTTATACTAGAGTGAACTGGATGACATCTGAGCCCAAGATGAGTGACGACTGGTCAAGATGGCGGTGCCCAGAGTCACTGTGGACCTCATGGTCTCTAAAGGTAAGAGCAGAGACTGGCAGAGAAGGAAAATTAAGGCCTCAACCTTCCAAATGAGCCTGAGTTTGTTTCTACCCTTTCACCGCAACTCAAAGAGGGAATCTTATACTCAAATGGCTTTAACTTCGGATGATATTCACTTGACTTGATTAACTGAGCGACTGTGGATGTTCCCCAAACAAAGCATTTGGTCAACGACACAGTCAACTACTACACATCGTTCTTCTGTCTCTGGTCACAAATTGACTGTGTCTTGTCTCAATTCATCTGATTTCCAAAACCAACAACAGCCCAGCTGGTGGTGCGCTTGTTGAGTCGGGTGAACAAGGGTTCCTGCTGAGCTGACGAAGTGACTCGTGAGAATCCATCGTGTCTAAATCTAACTCACCTCTGACTTTACTAGACAGCTTCTAATACTGTTTCTAATGTACAGCACATCGATAAAGACGATGACAAGCAGGATAAACAGAGGTTGTTTTTTTCCAGATCACTTCCTCTGTGCAGTAAAACCTCCAACACACACACACACACACAAAGCAGTGGTGAATGAATGCATGTCCTAGAAACATTTCAATCTCGATGTTAAATAGTTAATGAGCCACTCTGTGCGTCTCCCAAATCTGACGAGGAGAACTTCTGACACGCCGCTTATCAAAACACATATTTGCACAAGTAGAAAACAAACACGGACCCGCAGGAGCCAGCAGTGAATATTTCATCAGTCTTAAGAGCTTTCCAGGATTTGCAAGGATGCAGATTGATAGAAGGTGACAGTCAGACGATGTCTATCTGCTCCTCACCTGCTCCCTCCGAACACGGGTTTACCTCGAAACCGACATGCAGATGGTTTCATGTGGTACAGAGAGAGGACGGAGGGACTCCACGCTGAGGGAAGGAAACCTTTTAACCCCGAGTGTGTCATTGCACACACACAGACACACAACGGAAGAAACCCAACTGATGGGAGGCTGAGCTGAGCATCCAAGTTCTGATCAGTAGTACTAAATGTACTACTAACAGTGGAGCTGTAGAAATGGCAGTATTTATAGCAGTAAAAATATCAGAACCAGGAGAAGTCATAGTAGTATGGTGCAGTAATATAAGCAGTGGCAGCAGAAGTAGCAGTACACCCAGCTGTAGTGCAAGAACTCGTACTTGTTGCAGTAATGGTAAGAACTGAACAGCAGAAAAGGCAGTACTACGAGATATAGCAGTAGCAGCAGCAAACAGTTGTATCAGTTAACAGCAGTATTATGTGACAATAGTAGCAGCAGCGGGAGTAGTAGTGAGAAAGGTAACAGTAAAAGCAGTAGTAGTTAGAGTAGTAGCAGCAGTATGAATGGAAGTAGTACTAAATAGTACAGGAGTAGTGAGAATAATTATAAGAGAAGAAACTCACTATAGTAACAGTGGTTGTAGTAGAGTAATAGTAGTAGTATTCACTCACAGTGGTAGTAGTAGTAGTAACGTAGTAGTATACACTCACACTGGTAGTAGTAGTAGTAATAGTAGTAGTAACACAGTAGTATGCACTCACACTGGTAGTAGTAATAGTAACGTAGTAGTATCCACTCACACTGGTAGTAGTAATAGTAACGTAGTAGTATCCACTCACACTGGTAGTAGTAGTAGTAACGTAGTAGTAACATAGTAGTATCCACTCACACTGGTAGCGGCTGTTTTCAAACTTGGGGTGGTTGTCGTTCTCGTCGGCGATCGTCACGCTGATCTGACAGATCCCGATGAGCGGCTCCTCGGCCTGATCTGTGGCCGTCACCGACAGCGTGAACTCCCTCTGACGCTCCCGGTCAAAACTGGCCGCCGTGGTGATCACACCTGAGGAACACGTTGACACTTTAACAGTGACTTTCAGCCATGACACTCTCCGTGTGTAGTGTTCCTTTGGAGCCTACCGGAGTCAGGATCGATGTCAAACCCAGACGACACTCCGTCTCTGTGCATGATGCCGTATTTGACCTCTCCGTTCACTCCCATGTCAGCGTCGTGGGCCTGGACTCGAAGCACAAACGTCCCCGGTGGCTGGTTCTCTAGGACGGCAGCGTTCAGACTGTAGTTCTGACACTAAGAGGACAATGTGAGATGTTAATTTGGAACAGAGCAGAAATAAAATAATCTCCTTAGAATGTGTGAGTGGACTCACATCCTGGAAGACCGGTTTGTTGTTGTTGATGTCATTGATTCCCACGATGACCTGAGCAGAGCTGCTGAGGGGGTACGGCCCACCGGAGGCGTTATCGTCCGTAGCAGTGATATTGAGGATGTACTGAGGTCCCTTAAGTCTGGGAGGTGGACTCCGCCGCAGCTTGATGATGCCTACACACACACAAATAGAAAAAAAATTACATATAAAGTATATTTCTTGTTACTCAGTTTGAAAGTTGTGCTGTCAGTAGCTTTAGCACAGCTCTAAATGTAACAACATTTTAAGGAAGTCTGGAAGGAAGTCCTTTTCCTTTTTTCTGCAGTTGCAGCAGGAGCACACCGGTTTCATGCTTTAATGTTCAGAGGCCCCCAACTGTTGTTGTGTTTGCTGCTGCCAGAGGACATCGTAGAACACAAACTCCTCTGGAGCTGGGGACAGCTCAGAGTGTCTTTCAACTATTAGAAAGTAAAAGTAGAAAAGAATAAAGAAGAGACACTTTCTGATGATGCAGAGCTCCTCGAGGTCATAAAACTACTTGAAACTACTACTACTAAAGTATTTTTACTACCTGAACTTCACCTTATGTTGTAATACTATGTTGTGATGGATCATGTTTGTTCAGAAGCAGACCAGAGTGCTGATGATTTTGACTTTGCTCTAAACATCCACAGATATTCACTAGTTTCGTCTGTTGAGAGTCCAGCTAAGACTGAAACATGTCTGGAGAAACTGCTTCTACATCTCAGCATTTTAAGGGACAGTCTAACACCTCCTGAGATGATTTTAAAATACACTTCTTTTTTTTTTGTTATCAGACAATTGACACGTGTAGTGGCAGTAAATCAGGTATTTACACACATTTATACTTAAGCTGAAAACCTTTGCAATAAATGCAATAAAATTAACTTAAACTTTGTGCAAATATAAGCAAATTCTGAGTTTGATGCTGAAACGCACTCAGTAAAAGTTTGGACAGTCATGTTTATCACCGTGTTACATCACCTTTCCTTTTAATTCTGTTATGTTCTATTATGCTGTTAAATAAGTTAAAACAAAGACAAACTAAAATGTTCAAGATGCTCAGATACCAGCTTCTCAAATTATTTGTTTCCCATCTTTTAAAACCCAAAGATGTGGGTCAGTCAAAAAAAGAAATGTGACTATGTTGAACTGAGGGAATAATTATGAGCATTGTTTATGATCTTATTCATTGAACAAACATATCATTAAAGAAAATAATCATCAGTTGGATCCTATCTATGATAAAATAATAAGGTTCTCCAAAACCAGGGCATGATGAAAAATGGAGCTGCCACGATTGTAATGAATCGAATTATATGTAGAACCAAATCATATGGTGTATTGATGAGGATTTTATGTCCCACAGAGGTCTGGGCCCCCAGGCACATGCCTACTTTAGTAATCCAGTTTAAAAACACAGTAAATCTATGTGTGCTGTGCTGTTTACTGTTCTGTGGGTCTCCACTGTGTCACCAGCAGCAGCAGCACAAACATCAGCCTGCAAAAAACCCCATTATTCTAACTCGGGACTGAAACAAATGTCAGATTTTTCTGTGCTAACAATCACTTCCACATTAACATAACAGAGCAGCGGAGCAAACAAACAAACAAATAAGCAGCTTTGGTAGCGACATGAACAGAGACACGGAGGCTGGGAGGGAGCGAACACATCTACATGAAAATACTTCACAACGCTTTGAAGTGACAAAGCAGAACAGCCGAGCAAGCCAAAGGCCATCTGCTGCGTGTGTGTGTGTGTGTGTGAGGGAGAGTCTTAATATATCATTTATGTGCAAATGTTCATGCTTATATCAGTTCTGTGTGCATGAACGCATGTGTTTGTGTGTGTGGCAGAGCAGTGGTGCAGGGCATGCTGGGTGATAAGGTGACAAACACACACACAGTTACACAAAGATAAACATGCAAAACATAACTGCACTTCACAAGGCTGTGTATAAAGTCTATCTTCAAAAAGTCTCACACACACGCACTTGCTACAGTTAGGAGGACACTCATTGGTACAATGCGTTCCTGACCTAAACCCTAAACTGATGGTTTCAAACTAAAATTTGTCCCCACAGCCACAGGAAGACATGCACACACTAATCTGCATGAATAAACAAAACATGAATACACACAGTTATAATCACCATCGCACACACAAGTTGTTTGTGTTCCTTCTTCTTTGTGTTTCTGCTGTGTTGAGTTCCAGGGGGTTCACTGGCCCTGTTAAAACCACCCAGCTTTGTCCCCAAATACTCGGTAGTACAGCAACAACCACTTTACTGCCTGTGCGTGTTTGTGTGCTGCACAGTGGGAGTGTAAGTGATCTGAATGCGTCTTTGTGTGTGTTTTAAAGCAATCTCCTCACAAACAACATATGTAGAATAATCAGATTTTGTTTTTCTCCTGTCTCTGCATCTTTATGAAGTAGTCATATCGCATTTTTCCCCTGCATCGTACCAGCTCAACCTACTCTATTCTACTCTCTTTTGGTAGCAGGCAGTTTGGATTCCACTGCAAACGCATCGAAGGAGGGTCTCTCCTGTTTCTCTGTGACTGGCTATATCTGTACCTGATCTATAACTGGTTATTTCTTCTTTGTTCTAAGTGAACATGCCTTCACTTACTAACTCTCTGTCTGACTGAGAGTTTGATGGACAGTTAATGTACATTTGGTCACAGAGTGGACTAATAAAAGTTGTGCATGATCTGATGTGGCAAATATTCGCCACAGGTGCAGGTAGAGTGTTGAATTTCTGGAGAGCTGTGTGCAGTCAGCGAGGCTAACAGCATGTCTATACTGAAAACCAGCAGCTAAGTCATTCTACGTCTTCTACAGGATGCTTGGTAAGTGCCTCCATACTGTTGGTGCTGCCTGCCTGCTTTTCTACTTCCACACGTGTTAAACACAAAAGATTTGATTTGTGGCTGTGGAGCATTCGACGCTGTTGAAAGGAGACAGTGCTGCAAGTTGTGTAATGAAAGTAAAGGAACCTATTGCATTTCTTCAGCTGGTGAGTAATGAGTAAAGTAATGTAATGAAAAGTTGATCAGTTACATTACTTTCTACATCAAGGAGCAAAGTGATACTGTGGCAACCAGCATGTGTAGTTACTGAGGAAGGTGTGAGGACTGAATCAAAAGAAACTGATAATTGTAGCTGCGAAGTAACTGTAATAAGTAGATCACAGATACCTGATGACTCTCTTCAACATGCTGAGAAGTTATGAGGAAACTGTGAGATGACGTCTTGATACTTAAGTGTTCCTCTAATAAAAATGATAAATAAAAATCTCCAAAATCACTGTCTTTTTAATTTGTGCTCGTGTGTACATCCCTCACCCTTCTGGTTGTCCAGCAGGAAGTTACTGTCCTCGTTGCCGCCGGTGATGGCGTAGGAAACAGCATCGCCATCCGGGTCATTGGCGTGGACAATGGCGACCAGCGTGTCTGGACCAGCATCTTCACTGAGGAATGTCTTATAACTGATGACAAGAGAGAGAAACATATTGAATCTATGCTACACATGACTAAGACTTGAAAGACAGGTGTTAATTTAGGAGAACAAGTGTGAAGAGGAAAAATAGAGAATGACAGCAAAAGAGGGGGCGAGAGAAGAGCGGGGAGATGGACGTCATCCAGAGGAACACTAGGTAGACATAGGGAATGAGTGGAAGAAAGAATAACAAAGGGAAGGAAAGGGAGAGAAGAAAATAAAAAAAATAAAAAAAGATTTTAAAAAATATAGAACATATAACACATAAATTTAGAACATAAGCTAGAAGTGTAATAAATGAAATTAAGAAAGTGTGAAGGAGGAGCGAGAGGAGAGGTGAAGACAGTGGAAACAGATGGAGGAAGAACAGCAGGATTAAAAATAGACTGAATTAAAAACAAACTTAATTAACAGACTGTGGGCGAGAGACAGCAACTGCTGATTCTCGTTCTCAAACTAAGTCACAAAAGGTCATGAAAAAACAAAGAAGAAAAGTAGAAGTTTAGAGAAACGACAACGGTCATACACGCTCTGGGAGAAGACTGGAGCCTCGTCGTTGCTATTGGAGACTCGGACGCGAACAGAGGCTGTGCCCGTGCGGGGAGGCATCCCGGCGTCTACGGCGACCACCACAAACTCGTAGATGTGATTGGGCCGCTCATAGTCAAGGCGACGGGCGGGGCTGACCACACCTCCAGACGAGACGACAAAATCACTGCCGTGAACGAAGTAAGAGAGCTCCGAGTTCACACCGGAGTCACAGTCCCGGGCCAGAACTGTGGGGAGGAGGAGAAAGAAAGAAAAGAGGAAGCAGATATGAATGTGCTGAGAAGGAGAGGACAGATGGGAGGACGGTGGAGGAGAAATTTGCAAATATTTGTGTGTGTGCGTGTTACCTTGCAGCAGGGAGGTTCCAGGTGCAATGCTCTCAGGTATGTTGTCTCTGGTGTAGATGGAGTGGAGGAACTCTGGCGTGCAGTCATTTTCATCTGTTATGTGGACGACCACCTGCAGGGCGCGTATCACATACAGTAGTATTTATAGTATTTTATGTCTCATTCAATTTCTTGTGTACTGTAAATGCAATCCTACTACGTAAATGAGTGAATTCCATCACAGTAAATACTGAGATGCAGGTCAAAGAGATATTACTTTTTTCATATTTATCAGTCAAAAACAAAATAAAAACACACATTCACAAACTGTGCAGCAAAAAAACTGCACTGTTGAGCTTGGCTGTGAAGGAGAGAGTCACTACAACACCAGCAATGTGAGAAACAACATGTTAGAGTTCATTAAGGAAAGGATCGGATGCTAAAACCAGAACAGTATCTGAATGAACAAATCAGGGAACACAGCCCCAATTGCATCATAGATCAATAAAAATCCTCACACTGCAGAATTGTCTCGTCAGTCACTGCTCATTGGTCCAAAAATTCGCCCACAATCAGCAGGTCTCTGTTTCATCTTACTGTAGTTGGAGAAACTGGGTTTAGTAAATCGAGGCTCCAGATTTCCAAAACAACTCATGCAGACATCATGAAGACGAATGTCTCCTGCTCGAGGAGAGAAACCCATTTCCATCCTGTCTCCTTCTCTCTTCTAAACCTCCCTCCACCTCCCAAACCCTGAGCCTTTCCCTCGTTCCCGTTCACTTCACCCACTATCCTGAGCCGCTGGAGCTCAAACCAAAACACTATTTTCCATTCCCATAAAGCCTGATTTGAGGCTGCAGACTCGACCACCTGAGCACAGACTTCCTACGGAGCTCTGAACCTTCGACACACCGCCTGTTCTGCAATAACAGCAGGGCAGCGGAGGGGCACGACGAGAAGATTTAGATGCACTGCTGCTCCTCCAAACATGGACTGAATATTTAAAGACTGTTTATCATATACGCTTCACACCAAACAGATAAATGTGTTTACTGCAGGAATGATTGTTCTCAATTAAAATAATCAAACTGTACAGTTTGAAAGAAAGAAGCAAACTTCTTGCAGAAGTACGAGAAATAATCAGGCACAAATAGCCGTATGTATTGTGGTTTCATCATGTGTTCTTTATAAACTATCAGCAAAGATTTCACAAATGTTGTGGACATTTTATCAATGTGTATCTAAGTTATTTGTTTCTTATTTACCAGTTTAAAGAGAACATGATACTGTCGCCTCATAGCTAGAAGGACCCGGGTTCGATCCCCGGGTCGGCCGGGTGCCTTTCTGTGTGGAGTTTGCATGTTCTCCCCGTGTC
>JAUMHL010000009.1:1294119-1321462 GCA_032362345.1 Sandelia bainsii | reverse complement strand
TGACAGCTGGGATAGGCTCCAGCACCCCCCGTGACCCTTACGAGGACAAGCGGTTAAGAAAATGGATGGATGGAAGAGAACATGATGATAGATATCACTTGCTCCACTGGCTGGTTCTACTCTGGTTGTTCCCCACAGAGATCACAAGATTCAAATGATCCTTCTTTATAATTTTGTACCTGTGCAACTAAACTATAAATGTGATTATGTTTTTTGTGTAACATAATTAAAAGTGAAAGTGAGTTGCAACGAGGTGAATGGATGGATGCATGGATGGATGAGGGTATATAATGTGCAGGACTGACAAACCATAGACCTGGATCCAGATTCCTGTGTCAGGTTGGGTTTAGGCAAGCAAAGATCTTGAAGATCGTGAAGTTACCGTTCCAACAGCCAACAGTCCCTAACCCTCCCTGACCTTAACCCAGTGCTGAGAACAAAACAAAAAGAGCGCAGCGATGACTCATCCAAGAGGTCACAAAAGAACCCAGAAGAACATCTAAAGAACTGCAGGCCTCACTTGCCTCAGTTAAGGTCAGTGTTCATGACTCAACGATAAGATAGAGACTGGGCAAAAATCATTGCTGACCAAAAAGAACGTAAAGGCTCGTCTAACTTTTGCTAAAAAAACATCTTAGGTTTATGGGGCAATTACTTTCTCACATAGGACCAGGCAGGTTTGGATGGTTTTTCTTTCTTGATAAATAAAATTATCACATAAAAACTGCATTTTGTGTTTACTTAGGTTATTTTTTTGTAATTATATTTGTTTGATGATCTGAATCATTAAAGTTTGACAAATAAGCAAAAACATAAAAAAAATCAGGAAGGGGGCAAATACTTTTTCACAGCACAGGCTCTGATGAAGGCTGAAATATCAGTTTGGAATAAAGCCTGTGCTTCAAACATGTCAAAGTTCTGCCGCCTCTTTAGAAGAAACTTGTTTGAGAAAACCTCCCTGAGCACATTAGCTACACAATACACAGGAGACTGAGTTCATGTTGATGGTTTTAAAATGTCTTTAAAAGCTGAAGGCAACAGAAACTGCAGATGCTACGTTAGGATGTAATGTAAGCGCTGCTGAGGAGGCTTTCTACACACCTGGCTAACACACACACACACACACACACACACACACACAAAAGCAGGAGCCTTTAGAGTGAATTAACCAGCCCAGCTTATAGAGCAGCAGAGGCCTTTGGGGACGCTGGTAGTTTAACAGTTCTTCTCTGTCTGTCTCAACCATCTGGACACTGAGGGCAGATGATAATGGATTTCTCGAGGTGTGTGTGTGTGAGTGTGTGTTAATGTGAACAGATGTATTAAGGCTTTGCAGCTTACCGTGGAGAACAGGAGTCAGTGCTTTGCTGCCAGGTTTCTGCACTTAGCACTCTGTACAGTGTGAAAGTGTGTGTGTGCTACATCCACAGCTGATGCACAATGCTGAAAACTCAAACTGCTGATCGCAGACGGATCGACGATCAGATGTGATCATGGAGGTTTTTGAACGCAGCTTTGATCCACTGAGTTTTCACTGAGTTTTCATCATGAGGAAGTTCACAGGGCGCTGCTGGAAATGAGGCACCGTGTGTTTAGCTTTACGCATGCATAATAAACACATAGGCAGAATAAACAGCAAATGAAACAGTTGCATCACGGTGCCCGCTCCAGCGGCAGAGTGAGTTTTCATCAGAAAGCAGCACGCTCAACAGTAAAGAGTGAGTGAGTGTGAAGTTGTTGTGCCGCTGTTAACGTGGAGCATCAGGAGAAAAACAGCTGCGGTACCACTGACAACACTGTCCTGACCTCCCTGTCCCCGGTGGCTTGACACGATTGACACTTTCCTACTTCATACAAGTGTGAGATCGACGTGTGGGAGCTCCTCAGAGGGTAAATTACCCACAAGTCAGCACAAGTGGTTAATTGAAAAAACATTTCCCTTATGAATGCAAGAACACACACAGAAACAGCTGAAGACATGTTACTGCGTTTATATTATCCCTCATCTCAGCTCAACCTTGTCGCTGTGTAAACTTGGACATGAGGCTTCACACATCAGGTGCTTCATCGATTGTTCCAGCCCTCTGCCTTGTAGTCATGTCTTTGAGACTTTTACCAAAATAATGAGCCTGCAGATATCAGCAGCAGAAATAGAAATAGTAAGAAGTTCAGACATTAAGACAAAGCTCTGAACCCGTCTAATAAGTGAATGGACACAGAATTAAACATGAAACAAGCACTGTGTACTTCATCTGTATAATAAGAACATGAGTATTTGTGCATGTGTGTGTTTTCTGTGAGCCTGTGTGAGCGTACCTCTGCCACGCCGCTGAGGCCGGTGTCGGTTTCAGAGGTTCGGATCTGCAGAATGTGGAGGTTGTGCCCGCTCTCGTAGTCGACAGTCCTGGTGAGGCTGAGCGCCCCGCTCTCCTGGTTGATGCTGAACAGATTCCCAGGATTCACCAGCAGCATGTAGGACAGACTCTTCTTCTGGAAGGAGACGGCCTGAACCGCTGCAACACTGCACAGGGATGGCTCCAGTTAGAGTCTGCTGCTAAACCCACATCTGCTTTTTTCAGACATTTTATATTGTTACACAAAACCAAGCAGGCTGTAGCTCTTTAGCAGCCACAGTCTCCTGCAAAAAGTCAGAAAGATTCATCACCGTTCAGTAATCTTTTCACCATCTTGTTGCCTGCAATATAGAACTTTTTTTGAAAGATGTCACAGTAAGTGCTCGCTAGGTTTCTGTACAGTCTCCATGAGGTGGGGTAAGTTGTTCCACTGCACTTGTAAAGCTGCAGGAGCATGTGATGTTTTTTTAATCTGCTGTCCTTGTTTGACACACACTATTCATCTATAATTTGATGAGTGTGCGACTATTTTCATTGATTACTGATCGGTCCGTCTGTACATGAACAGTAGAAGCAGTGTTCATTTGTTGCAGAGATCTATATAAAAACATGAAAAATTTTGAATGAATCAAAATGAAGTCTCCTACTGTGTACTTGATACCGTAGGTCTACATCCATTAAATTTAGATTGAATTATTAAATACAACAACAGGCTTTGGCCCACGTGAGATATATTAAATCCAGTGGTGGGCTGTGTATTTTCTACCTAGGCCTTCAGATCTATCCTCCAAAAATTAAATGGCCTTAGCATAACCTCAGCATGACAGTAGGACTACAGGCTATTGTTATTTGACTTAACTACCCCGTATTTACAGTGACAGTAACTTTTATCAAGTGGAAAAAGTGATTTAACACAAGGCTCAACACCTATGAGAGTTACAATACATTTACTGCAGCGACATAAATAAGATATGTAATATCAAGAATATACCACTATTATCCAGTATAACAGGATGCTCCATCACAAATAGACATCCCATCATCAACCAGTCACATTTACTGATGCCCAACAAGCAATCAAAAATATTAGAATGATAAATAACACAGGAGCCAATTCAAGCCAACACATTTGACCAGATATGACAGTCACTGCCATCTGAATAACGTTTAAACCAGCAGAAACGGTCTAAAGCAGCAATAATCAATAGCTGGTAAAGTCAGAAAAACATCCAGTAAGCTTACCAAAGCTGCTCATCACTTGAAAACAAAGTCCATCCTCCTTTTAAGTTTAAGTTAAACTCCGTTCACGTTAGGGGCTAGTTAGCTTAACTTCAGTTAGCTTAACGTCAGTTAGCTTAGCTTCAGTTAGCTTAACGTCAGTTAACTTAGCCTCAGTTAGCTTAACGTCAGTTAGCTTAACGTCAGTTAGCTTAACTTCAGTTAACTTAGCCTCAGTTAGCTTAACTTCAGTTAGCTTAGCTTCAGTTAGCTTAACGTCAGTTAGCTTAGCCTCAGTTAGCTTAACTTCAGTTAGCTTAACGTCAGTTAACTTAGCTTCAGTTAGCTTAACGTCAGTTAACTTAGCCTCAGTTAGCTTAACTTCAGTTAGCTTAACGTCAGTTAGCTTAGCTTCAGTTAGCTTAACGTCAGTTAACTTAGCTTCAGTTAGCTGAGCTTCAGTTGACCGGCCGTTCACAATGAAACTCGTGACGTCAGCAGCTAGGCCAGCTAGAAGGCAGGTCAAAGATCATGCCCAACACGACAAACTCGAAATCTGATTGGTTAAAAAATATGACAATCCCAAAAATTATCCCAAAAAAACGGCGGAAGCCTTCAGTCAGAGTATTGAAGGCTCGAGCCTACGACAGCACAAGGGAGAAATGTGATTGGATAAAAGTTATCTGCTGCACTGGAAGCAGCAACCGAGGGAGAACGTCGTAATGAAATGACAATAACAGATTGATGGGGCATTTGTTAAAAATACACACAGCATTAATATAAATGTATATTAAATAATAAAGATGTAATATTCTGATTTCACATTTCTTTGTTGTAAACTTTGTTGGTCCCTGTGATTTTCTCCTGCAGGTAAACATGACCACAGGTCAGTAGAAAGCTGCTTCACACTAAATATTATAAAGTGAAGAGAAGCTGTGACACGTTGGGCGAGCTCCAGTGCTGAAGTGTGCAGCCGTCATGGATTATTCTGGACTCGGAGACCATCACAACCTGGTTAATCAATTTGACTAAAATGCACACACCCACTTAGACGTACGTGAGGATATAAAACCATGTAAAATAGGACATAATGGAAGCAGAGACACACACACACTGCTCACAGGGTGGCATGGATACTTGGATATTAATACAATGTGCTTTGCACCAGCAGCCCTGAGGGATTTACACACACACAGACACACACACACACACACTCCTTCATGTTTATCCAGGCCTTGCTTTTAATAAATATTTGAATTTGCCACACTTTCAAATTCTCGGCCTCAGGGCAGACTCATACATCTGGGTCCTCTTCGTCCCCCCCCCTTCTCCTCATCCCTCCATCCTTTTCCTCTTCTCCTCCATCTCCTCCCTGCTTTCTCTCCAGCTCTCTCTCTCCCTCCATCTTCTTCTTCTCCTTTCCTTTTGTCTCACTCTACGGGGCTCATCTTTTCATGCATCACATGACACGCAAAGAGCTGACTGTGGAGACACACACAGACACACACACACACACACAGATGACACTTACACACTCTGTTTCTGAGGCAGTGAAATGTAAATCATACAAACGATGAAGACAAACAGACGCTCGTGTTCATCAACACACAGACAGCTGAGAATCTCTAACAATACCAGACGCAGTACAAATACTACTAACACTACTGTGTTTACTGTATGACTGGTACCACTGCACTGTTAAAAATATTCATGCTCTGCAGACACAACAGCCAGTAAGACACTGTAAGTATTAACTACATAATACTACTTCACTATACTACTACAAGTCACAATAGTACCATAGTAAAGTTTTTGTGTTTCACTGTTTAAAACATGTCTCCCCAAAACCAAACGAACATTTAATGACAAAGCTTTACCAGATGAGCCCGTTTTTCAGATGATATTTTCCTCTAAGTTAAGTTTGAGAAAATGGTCAATTTAAGGTCTTATATGTGAAGACTATAACATTTTACAGTATCTTTAAAACACCAGATATTCTTTTGAATGGAGAGAAAATCGGTGTAACACAAGTCCCTTGACCTTAACGCCCATTTAGGTCGTGTCCCTACATTCTTTCAAGCGTTTGTTGAAAGAGCGCCCCCATGTGGGAAAGCAGGTGTCAGTTCAAAATGGCTGGTGCAATTTTGTACAATGGCACCAAAATGGCGACTGGTGTAACACTTATTTTTGCCCTGAACAAAAAAACACAACTGTGCAAACAAACTGATTTGGCTGGGTTTAGGCACAAAATGACGGGTTAGTAAAAACATTGACTTTTTGACCTTTACTTCACACGACAACACTGGACTTTCCTGTGGGAAAGTACTGTGTGTTGTTGACTCGTCCACCGACCCCAACCTCCTCTTTACAAACATTTGTGTATGTTCATTCAGAGCTAGTACTACGTATGTAACGTATGTTAACCTGCAGGACTTTATGTGACGTGATGTAATTCATTCATAATGACTGGAATAAACCAGGGAGAATCACAGCTCAGTCTGTGACATGAACCTGCTTCACATTTTACTGTATTTTCATGTTTCACCTCCCTGGTATATTAATGACCTGCTCACTGATTATAGTCCAGCCAGTCCCCCCCAGACTCAGATTAAGATGCAGGTCTCCAGTGGGTCCTCCTCTCTAGGATAAGCTACCAGATGACCTGAGATCAGCCACTAGTGTTTGGTTTAAAAGAAATCGTCAAACATTTCTGTTTTCTCAGGCAACTGACTGAACTATAAATGTGTGTGTGTGTGTTTCAGCTGCTGTGGTTTCACGTTCTGTTGTATAATTAATTGTTGCACGGGCTTTATTTCTGGGACAAACTGTGGTCTGTACACACAACATCTCTCTCCGTCCGTCCTGTCCTAGGATCCCTCCTCTGTTGCTCGTCCTGAGGTTTCTTCCATTTTTTCCATTAAATGTTTTGCTGGTGAGTTTTTCCTTGTTTCACTCAAGGGTCCAAAGACAGAGGGTGTTGTGTCGTTGTGGAGCAGGTTGTAAAGTCCACTGGGGCAAAGTAGACTTGACTTTACAATATTTATCAATTTGGTTTGATGCTGTTTGACTTTGGATTAAGGGAATCAAACTCCCACAACACAGAAAAAGAGCATTGTGTGTTTATAATAACATACAGTAACATAATATTTGATAGGCACTGTATATAACACACATTCACACACATTTAGAAATAACACCACTACAGTAATGTCTTCATATAACAGGTTGTCGGACCATTGCGGTGACTCACGATTGGCCGACAGGTGTGTTCTCCGGTACGTTCAGGCTGTAGGTGGAGTTGGTGAACTGTGGTGGCCGGTATCCAGCCAGGATGGCCACCGTGGCTGGCGGGCCTTTCCGCCCGCGTCCGTCTATCACCTGCACCCTCAGCAGGTACTCCTTACTGGGGGTCAGAGGTCGTTCTGTGGTCTTGATCTCACCGGAGCGACGGTCCACCGCAAAGCACTCCTCCCCACCTGGACAGTCGGGGGGAAGCAAGAGTGAAGAGTGAAGGAAACTCATGTAAAATACTACAGATCCAGTTTGTCTTATGTCTTGTATGTGTGATATTGCAATATTATGTATTTTTACTGTTATTGTGTACCTCAGATTGTGCTCATAATGTACAGAACCACAGTCCTGAGCCTGCTCTGGTGCCTGGCTCATTAACCACAACCAAACAACCAAAGTACCTTTTAGTTACAACTCATTGGTTTAGATTGCAGCAGCCTCGAGACTATAACAGGAAATCTCCACCAAAACAACCTAAATTATATTGTTGTCATGAAAAATTTGATGTTGTGATTTGAATATTCCGTTTCGTAATATAGTCTAACAACAAGAGCTCCACAACTCATGAAGGCAGACATGTTAACAAGTCAAATCTCAATTTGTCTTAACGTCTTACAATTTGTGTAACAGTGAACAATGAAACCTTCTGCAAAACATTGAGTTAAACAAGAATAATCAAGTTAACTTCTCGTTGTTCTGAGGAAAACTCGAGCAGAAATTGCAGCAGTATTGTTAAGATGAGGTTAATGGACGTGGAAATGTTTTGTTGAGGTTATATTTCAGTAGAGTCACAGTTGACCAGCTATGGAAAAAGAAAAAGAGGTGCAGAGTGAACAAGGTAGAAAATGAGCAAGGAGGGAAAAATGAGCTGAGAGAGAAAGAGTGGGGGATGATGGATGGACAGAAGAAGAGTAGAAACCCCAGCTGTTGACCAGAGGGTTTTGAACCAGCAGCAGCTGCATCCAACTTGTCAATCATTTCCTCCTGCTTCATCTATTTATGGAGATTCTTCTTTTCCTGATGCGAGTTCATCTGAGTCTCACTGAAACGGTTCTGCTTGCTTCTGTTTTACCGTCTCACTGCACGAATCATTACATTTTATTTGATTTTCTATCAGTGACACAAAAGATGGAGAATCCTCACAGACACACGTTTGTTTCTCTCAAACACAAAAATTCATCTGAACGGTTGGATTTTATGGGGAGTAACTGGAAATATTTCTTCTTAAAGTCAAGACGTCACAGTGAGGGTGTCAGCTTTGGTACCAACTGACACTACAGTAGTGGTTTCACACGTAGACTGACTGTGTGTGTGCGCACACAATGAGTTTTATTACAGGTTGGAGAGACATACTTACTTACATATGAACTCCAGACAACGCTGTAAACATTAGCATGTCCATCTGCAGTGTAGTTTTGTCTGGGTTACTTCACTTCAATCTTACAAATGTCTTAACCGTGCTTGTTAAATGTTTGTTCGTGTTGAGTATTCAAAATAATTTGGTTTGTTTAAGTTGTATGTTTATGGGGTTGAGATGTACTTTAGTAAGATCTCTGAGTTAGTTCTATCTGAGGTTTCCTGATAAAAAAAAGTAATCTAATATCAATAGTTTGATTTTAGAGGAGAAAACGTGTGTACCTGTGAGGAGAATGGTTCCACCTAGAGAGAGGTGGATCCAGGTATTTAAGCAGTGGCTTCTGGTCAGGCTATTAGGCCACAATAACATGTAAGGTGGAGGCTCAATGGTCACCTGATGGATGATATGGTTGTACAGGCTTTTTACACAACTTATTTTTAAATTTAACTGGATTTCTCTTTTCAAAATAAAACAAATTTGTCCTTCCTTTAGTAAAAAGTGTGAATGTGCGAACATCCAGGGGACAGAAAGCTCGTTTTCACAGTGTCACAGTGCATTTTCACTATTTCTTAATCAGAAAAGTTCCTAGAAACCTGTGCTATTTGGAGGTGAATCTTTATATGACACCTCTACAGCATTGCATAGCCTACTTTTTGTAAACCTTATTGACGTCTTGCAAATCCTAGTGAGACATGAGGTTAGTGGTGATAAGGCCAGTTGTAAACGATCTAAGTCTACACACAAAGTTTGTGCCACAGGTAGGTAGAGAGAAATGACCTGTGTGTTTCATCATCCCCTGACAGCACAGGTTCAACTCACAAACATAAACACAGAAGCACAGTTAAGCAGAAACAACAAGAGATCCTGCTCTTTCCACAAAACACACCAGTCAAGCTTCGCCCACGACAAACAGGCTTTAATTATTGATATGACACACTGGATCATGAAGAGAGACTTTCCTATGGAATAATACATAACATCCAAACTCGTCTGCTCCTCTATCATCTGCCACCTAATCCCCCCCCCCAAAAAACCCATAAACGCACGTCCAACACCGAGCTTTAGGAGTTCATTAAACAGCCGTACAGTGACAGTGTAAACTGTCTGACCTTAAAACTGCAGTTAAAAAGGGCTTTTCACATTGATGTACTCATAAGCTCTCGTTTCTTTAAGGTCCCTTTTTACCCTGAAGATGCACATGCATCTCACTGATGACGTCACTTGCAAACATGTCTATAGAGAAATTAATTTAGAAATTGTCCCATTTTAAAAGGAGCACTGTCCCACTATTTGACTGCAAACTGTAGATGTGAGATCCCCAAACTGAGAGAAATCACATAATTAGTACTAATTGGCTTCACACACACTGATATTTCCATATTGGCATGATATTAAAAACCATTTTTAATGTAAATTATTGGATTATTCGTTGGTACACATGTAGTCACACTACGCCAAAGGGAAGTCAGAGACTCTTAATATGAAAGCACTAGAAATTAGCTCTCCTACTCATTCCTCCTCCTTCTTTCTCCTCTAAAAAAATAAAAAATCCACAGCCACCGGCACCCATCCGCCCACCCTCCCACTCGCTGCCTCTCCAGAGACTTTCCTATTATTCCCGACTCTGTGAAATTTCTTTGCCCCAGGGAGCGATTAACAGTGCAGCTCCAGCCGTTTATATGCGTTTTTCTCTCCCTCTCCAACTTGACAGTAATTGAAATTCAACAAGTCAAATTTTATTTATAAATTGCTCCTTTGAACAAAACAGGTTTGTCACAGAGTGCCTGGCGGAGCAGCAGCGGACCTAATTACAGATACAGGCAGGAGATAAAAAGCACAAGCAAACACATGACAGGTTTTGGGAAATATGACTGGAATAGGAAGGAGGTAACAAAATCTTACATATAATGCTAATGGAGGAAGCAGAGGGGTTGGATACTAAAACATACCAAACCACTGGCCCAAACCAGAAAGAACAGACATGGGTGTCTACATACTTTTGGCCATGTGGTTTCCATCCATGTGTCATATCATCTTGTTTTTTTAGTCCCTAAACATAACACATAAGTAAATATATAGGAAATAAAGGATAAATTAGCGTACTCACCATCCAGTAGGTGGAACTGTGTCTGTCCCTGCGTCCCGTCTCGTTGCCGTGCCGACAGTCGGTACACTACAGAGCCAGGTGTGGCGTCAGGACCCACCGCAGCCAGGTAAGGCGAAGGAAACATCGTCCACTGCAGGTCTGCCTGACTGGGCATGCTCAGAGTCAGTCTGCACAGGTACCACTCGTCACCTGAACGAGAGAGAGCAGAGAAAACACTGATTTCTACCACATCAGGTTTGGTTACTGTTACACTCGCTGTAAGGTTCTTCAGACAAAAGTATCTGAAAGTTTGGCTGTTTAGTTTTCAGCCATGAAATTGAAACAAAGATGGAAATGTTCTGAACAGCAATAATAGCACAATTCAACTCATTTCAATCTACTGTTCTACAATTCACATAGAAACACATTTGAACTGGTGTTATGGCAAAATGGCCTCTGTGGTAGGGTCGATGCCATTAAACTACTGCAGAAGAGCAGACAACAAGATTTTATAAAAAGAACTTCAGTCAAAATTCAAATGATGCAAAACCACACGGAAAACACGTCAGAAACCTGGCAATTGTCTTTTTAAGTCACATCACGTTAAACATGATTTCTTTGATACACCCACTTTTCCACCTCAGTATTTTGACATCACATTTTCTAAATTTCACTCAGTTTTATATGCACAAGTTGAAAATGTGCATCAAAACACACAACTTGTACAGAAACTTTGAAATGTGACTGCTAACATAATGCTAGCTACTGCTTAAAAAGTTGCTGTGGCTATAGTGTTAGCAAACCATCTCCTCCACCCACACCCACACCCTGCAGACACGAGCAACACGATCATCACACTGGAGTTTGTGGATTAAGTCTAATGAAAGTCTAACGTTGACTGCTTTTAGCTCTGGTTTAGAATATTTAGCTGCTAGATTTTCCACTTTCCTCAACGGCTGTGTTCTTAAACTCCATCCGCCACAACTACTACACTAAGTGTGCAGTATAGCTATCAAATATTAAATTGTCATGTCAATATTGTGGCTTATTTATTTTAAGGCTGGAAAATAGTTGTGTTGCTGTATGTATTTCTGTCGCTGCTTTATTCGTTAGCTTGCGCTGTTAGCTAAGCTAGCTCCAGTTGTTCAGACTGTGGCATGAAAGCCGAGTCGCTGCCAGCCGACGGGGACGAGGTGACATTGTTGTACAACATCCGTCGTGTTTTCTCGACTTTCATCTCCACCTTGCTGCTCGGGAGTGACACGGAGGAAGAAAGAAAGGCAAAGGCATTCCTCCAAAATAAAACAACAAAACTATCAGAAGATCACACGGCGACAGCAGCAGGAGCTCCCACACGCCCAGTCAACAAGACAAAAATACACACGTTTGTCTACTCTCTCCTTCTTGCTTTGTCTTTATTTCATGTCGTGTGGTTCTAGGAGGATTTATTGTTTGGTTTGAAGGTGCTTTGGCTCTTGCTGTTGTTGTGGCTCCTGTGTCGTTTCACTGCAGCGAAGGAGACAACAACACAACTTCACCAACAAAGAAGAGAGAGGGATGACAAGGAGACAGAGGAGGAAGAGAGGACGTGTTTTTTTTAGATAATCTCTGAAGGGATGATGTTCCATCAGGCTTTAAATCGTCATTCCCTCCTCTGAGAGCTGGGGGGGGGGGGACTGACTCCAGAACTTAGCTGAGAATAATTATGTTTTAAAGTTTTCTTCAGCATCACAGTAACGCTGTGAGACTCGTGTGTACATTCATAGATACGTTTCAAAGAGTAACAGCTTATAACTTAGTCTGTTGTTTGCCAGGTGTAAAGTTCCTGTTCACATTCCACAAAGCATCATGGGAGACGAAGTTCAAAAAGCACAATGTATGACAATAAAATGTACTATAAAAGTTCATGTGAATCACATCTTAAAGCCTTTAATAAAGACAGGAAGAAAAAAAGCTTTATTAACAAGAGTAAAGGAGAGGAGGAGGAGGAGGTGATGAAGAAGAAGAAGGCTCTTCCAGCTCAGTGAACTCGTCTTCCTCCGCGTCGCTGGTCTTCACTCTTCAGTCAGCTTATAAGGTCCAGAATAATCCCATCTATTTCTGTCTGTTGTTTTACATATGCTGCGCTGTGGGCCGTGTATGAAAGTGAAATGAAATCTGTCCCATTATCGTGATAAACATCAACAGCGGTGCCGGCGGTCAGTGCACGTGTCAAACCAGGCAGCGAGTGTAAAAAACTCCACTTCTCTGTACAGAAAGAAGGAGACAGCTCCAGTAAAATGTCTCCTTCAGTCCTCCAGTCTGATGAAAGGTCGATGACAGCAGAATAATGACATTTTATTAATTCAGTTAAGATACAACATGTAGAAACACACCAGCTCTGGTTAATGATGGCTGGTACCAGTGATACTGATGCTGCAGCTGAATGTAAAGTCCTAAATGATAAACACTGATATTGACCTGAATATAATCAAACTTGATTTTTTAGGTAATTATATGTTTAAAGGTGGGACAGTTAAGTGTTCACAGCAGCCGTGTTGATGTACATTTCATCACCTGCCTCTGCGAGGATGCAGCGGTGCTTCGTGATGCTTCCACTCGACCTGCTCAGCACAGGAAAAGCGCCTCGCAGCCTCAACATTCAGCCGAGCCCCGACGCGAGCCACTGAGCCCGGGCCAGAACTCACTGAACACATGCATGCATGCATACAAAAATGCAGAGAAACGTCCGGCTCGGGGGCTGCAGCCGGGCCTGGAGCGAGAAAGAGGAGCAGTCATTTCGGCACAGGGATGGACGTGTTTGTTCTCTGAAGCGTGACATCACTTCCTCATCTCAGTGTGACATGAGATGAGTGTAAAACGATGTTAGAACATTTAACAAAGTTCCTGTCTGATTCCTTTCCTTTGTCAGTTTCTGTGTCGTGCATTTTTTATTTGATGAGCTGATTCTGAAACAAATCTTCATGCAATTCCAGCTGTTTTTTTCCACTTTCTAACCAGTGAAGGATGAACAGGAGCTTTATTTAGTTCTCCTCAGCCTTCCAACCATGACTTGCTTCTACCCATCCCTTGTGTTTTTGGGTAATTTCCTGTCATTGGTCAGATTAAATTTTCACTCCCAGTGAGCTGAACAGCAGTTTTTATGTTAGAGGAGTGAGAATATCCACACAGATTTCAAGGCTTTGCCCTTAACTCTTTGTTTCATATCGATCCATTGTTTCATAACTCTCAGCTCGGACTCTGCACAAATGTTATTACAAGGAGATGAGTCCCTGAACAGTGAAGTAAAGAAATGCAAAACTGAATCATCAATCATCTTCTGTCTCTGTCTCAGACGCTGATAAGCTGCTGTCACACTGTTTTGTGCTGTTTAAATGCAACCTTCATATTTGTCATGATGCACTTCTCCATAGAAACCAGGTAGTTTCACTTTAAGTGAGTATTTCTCAACTTAAGTATCTTTAAATACAGAATGAAAATTGCTCAGTGTTGTCAAAGGTTTGAGCTCTTGGATTCTGATTGTACACGTGTCCTCGGCAGAGGTGGGTAGTAACGAGTTACATTTACTTCTAGGAGTAGTTTTACTGCACCATACTTTTAATTTTACTTGAGTAGTTTTGTGAAGAAGAAACGCTTCTTACTCCGCTACATTTGACAACACTCGAGTCGTTACTTTTATTTTTACCATTGCAAACAAACCAACAAACCGATGTAAGAGCTACAAGAAAGCAAATAAAGGACAAGAGAACAAATTAAAACCACGTAAGACCGTATTCAAATCATAAGAGTTTTGGCTAACTTAACTTGTTTTTAATCTCCTTCGTCCTTTCAAAATAAAACTTCCGTTTTAAAAGGAAATTCCAAAATAAAAGCGATCACCTAGATTATCTAAGCAAAAACCTTAAAGTTACATATTGCTCATACAGTGTGTTGAGGTCATTTACACCACTTGAAAGAGTTTTGAGTTTTTCTGTATTGTTAACAATGTTCTTTTATACAAAGGGTAAATTCAAAATAGTGATCTCACTGTCAAAGCAGACCTTGTGAAATGTTTGTATGAATTCAGATCAGACATTAAAATCTAGTCCACACATGTCAAATGAAATTAGAATCAATATTTCACAATAATTCAAACTCATGGCAACAGGACTTCTTTTTTGGTAGGTTGAAGCTACTTGGACGAGTAGTGACACGTTTCAATTTAACAAAGAAATCCAGTTGCCAGCTAGGACTCAAATATCTTAACATGTAGTCTTCGTGCTACGTGACGTAGCAGCCAGAGAATGAAAAAAACACGAGAAATGTCACAGTTCAAACATACATACATATTTGTGTTTCTTGTGCCTTAGTTTGTGATTTTGTAAAGATGTTTTTTTTTATTTTTACTCATTTATTTATTTTATTATTCAGAAATACCAGAATTTGCACATTATTTATATTTTTGTCTGTCTGATTACATCATTTTTTAAAAAATAAATCAGACATTACGATCAAACAGTTACTCACTACTTGAGTAGTCTTTTCACCACTTTTTTACTCTTGAGTCATTTTTTGGATGACTACTTTTTACTTCTACTTGAGTAATATTATTCTGAAGTAACACTACTCTTACTTGAGTACAATTTTTGGCTACTCTACCCACCTCTGGTCCTCGGTTTATCTGCTCAGTCTGTTCGCCTGTGACGATGGCCTCGTTTCCTGGCACAGATCAATGAAGTTTCATAAAGCCCTGGACTCATCTGTCTGTTGGCTTGAACACAGAACGCTGTGTTGTCCTAAACTAGTCAAGAAAGTGCTGAGAATGACACGTCCTGTATAAAAGCGGATAAACAGTCCCACTGAAGTGCAGCTAACTCCATCTTAAGCTGCCACTTACTCATTTGAATCTCAATGCACAGTGTGTCACAGCTTGTTATGCAGAACGAGGCTAAAAGAGAAAGAGAATTGTGCTGTGTTTACACCAAACTCCACTCGACTGTCTTATAATTTAAATTCATTTGTTTGTTTGGGGAGCGGATTTGTTCATCTGACGCGCAGCGCATCAGGATCAAAACGGGAACGGGGGGTGGCAGAAAGGAGAGGACAGAGACACAATGAGAGGAGCTATTTTCTGTCTTTTTTCCTCTGAGTCTCTGACTTGAATGGCAGCTGATGTATTCAGCGTGAAGCAGAGTCATGGCAGCAAACCAGCTCCGCTTCAGAAATAGCAAACTACTACCACTGCCGCCGCTGCTGCTGCTCGCAAGAGTTTCAATTAGAAGAGGGATGGAAAGGAAGATGACTGGGGGATTAAATTAAACTCTGGTCATGCCCAAAGGTTGTCACACAGCCGCTGATGAAAGGTGATTAAACAGCAAGTTGCGTTTAGTGCTTTCAAAATATTGGTTTGTCATGACCTGCTGTTCAGAGCAGTCAGAGAAACAAAGTGAGATAAAAGTGCGAGAAGATGTCAGAGAAAAAAGACAAAACAAAGACCCAGAAATAGGGAACTTGCCAACCCCCAGATAACCTCCAGACACCTTTAATGTTGTTTGTGTGGCTGAAAGTGAAAACTGTGTAGGTGTAAAACAAAACCCCAAAGAACAAGACAAGCAGCAAATTCCCAGAATCAACTGCAACGTCTTCTATTAGCAGAAGTCAAGTGTTGTGCTGTCACATCAATGATTTGTGTGATGTTTGGGATCAGAAGGCAAACACGCTACAGAGAACAAGTCAAACAGAAATACAGTTACTCTTTTTCATGTAAAGTTCAGATTGAATTCAACGTGAATTTCCAGTCTGTGTGAGTTTTATGTTTGGCCTGTGTGCAGGTCAAAATTTCCCCTTAGACAATCAGTGCAAAAAGAGTGGGTATAAAAACAGTGAATACACTTTTCTGAGTGTCACAAACACTGAAAACTGATTCTTTAATTTAATTTAATATCAGACTGATCCATGAACAGAAAGTCACTCGTTCGTGTGCGGGGGAGTCAAGAGGCTCTGTTGGAGAAGGACGTTGGTGCTCATGCTCTATGCAAAGAAGTGGAGACGTGCAGAACATCCAGGTGTGTGTGTGTGCTGCCACAGGAATAAAATAGGTGCTTTGTTGTAATTTGGTTTTAGTAATTCAAATGGCTGCACATGTAAAACCATCTAAAACATCTGCCAACCACACCAGTCTTAACATACACACAGATACAACATCAGTGTATCTGCAGTCATCTCAGCATCTCTCAGCCCTTTTCCTGTCATCAGGAAGCTGCTTGTTAATGAGTTCAACTGATAAAGGAACAAATCGAGGGAACCCTGCACATTCTTCCAGAGTTGCATATTGCATATTATATAATATTTCAATTTAAACTGCAAGGAGTCTGTTAGTGTGAGTGCAGGAGGCAAAGTTCTGTTGAATGGGACAGACGGTCCTGCTGGGATTGAAACAGAGGTACATGTCTCATTTCTCATTTCAACCTTTATGCAGATTAATTTAACTGGATTTTGCAGTTATTGAGACAAATCACATTATTTAAGAGCATGTTGTTAAATATGACCAGGCCTGTATCCATTCAGCTAAGCTTCCTATAGGATAAATTATTAATAAAAAAGAAGCAGGTGAGTCAGAGTAAAGACTCTTCACACACTGTCCTGGTGACAGACGACCGGTTGATCCCTCTTAACCCTGGTGTGTGTGTGTATGTGCACCAGGTGAGTTCAGACACACAAACAGACATAGCTGTGTTGGCACTGGAGGAGGAGGAAGATCAGAGGGATGTGTGTTACCTGAACACACACACACACACCTGAACAAATGTGCACTTGACTGCCACCACACAGGTGTTTGTGTGTGTGTGTGTGATTGACAGTGTTGGATGTGTCTCCATGGTGACTCGCAGGGTGCAGGTGCACTCGTGGGACGATTTGCTGAGGTGACATGTTAAGTCTTCCTGACATGTGAAAGCACTCTAGCTTTGTGCCACTCGTGTGTGTGTGTTGGGTAACTGAATGTGTGTAGATGTTTGAGTGCATGCTGCAGGATCACTATCAACTGTATATGAACAGTTTAATAGTGTTCCGGTTTATCCAAGCTGGACAAGCTTGTTAAGAAACACATGGTCATTAATATTACCCAAAAGGCATGGTACAGATTTATGCACAAAAGTGTCAGCTAATATACGGTTATGAAATGTTGTGTATTGCTCTAATAGTTCAGCAGTTTATGCAGTTTTTTAGACTATTAATAAAATGTTATGTATTATGAGAGAACTGGGTGACTGCAGATCACTTTTGCACATCCTGTGTATGCGAGAGGAGTACAGCCAGCGTGCAAACCCTAATATCCATGTGCAGCTAGAAATTTGAGACTATGAGGAGCTTCTTCTTCTTGATTTAAGAATGTATAGAAGGGTAGTTTAGCAGATTCCCTCTGTTAGAATCAAAGAAATGAAGTAAAAACACACCACTGCCATAATAGAAAGGCAAGTGATAAATGTGTGTTTATGTCAGTAATGAGCAGAGGAGAAAGAAACTTCAGTCTGGGTTCTCGTTATGCAGTTGAGTCGAGGTGAAAGTGAAAATATCATCAGACAAACCCTCCTCTGTTTGTGAACCCAGCTCTCCATCTGGTCCCTGGGAGCCGGTGGACAGTGGCCTGCTGCATCCTAATTAACCACCTTATAGACTGGCCTACTTTACCACTGCACACACACACACACACAAAGCCAAAGTCCTGCAGGCATGCTGTTAATTAAGCCCCATTTTTCACTGCTGATGAAGAGAGAGGGATGAAAGAGAGAAAGAGAAGGGAGAAAATGATGGAGGGAAGTGTGGGAGAGATGACTTTAAAGCGATGATAACAAGGCAGATAATGATGAGAATAATAGGTGACAAGAAAATGAAAAATCAATGCATGAATCTGCCTGATACAACACACAAGCACAAAGTGATCTACTAGTAAACAGAGTTATTCTGACTTATCTGACATTTGCAGAAGAATAATTGATTTAAAAAAATGTATCCGTGGGAAAATTTCCTAAGAAGATTTAATACCTAAAGTGAAATAACCTCAGCCATGTTCATCACAGCATCTTCTGAGAAAATCACAGATTAATTTGGTTTCCATTATTGCTGAAAAAATGAATTTTTGAATTTCTTGGCCACACAGAACTGATCAAGACCAGACTGGACCTGACGGCTGTTTTCTCTTTGTTATATCAGACCTATACTGTATATACTGAACCATATACACATAGAACATCTCTGGATTTTGGACAGCTGGTCAGACAGAACAACAGGTTTTACTTGATTCTCTAATGGTTTAATGATCAAACTAAGCAAAAAATACAAATATATTGATATCTTGACCATAAACTAATGTTCTGTGCAATGATCAGAATAGTACTCAAAGTGTGACATAAGTGTTGTTGGGAACTCACTCACTCATCTGTTATTATCCTCTATGATGCAGTACATGGAAGAAATAATATTATATTCATAATATTCATACATAACTCCACGTATCTTCTAAACGCTGGTCAGTAATCCTTGAACACTGTGTCATTTACATTTAAGCTCCACAGACAGGCTGGTAAATCAACTCTACCTTCAGTTTAACTTGTGGTCCTTCAGATTTGGACTTAATGTGACTCTAGCAGGACACAGTGCTAAAGAAAAATGTATCAGCTATGACAGACGGACAAAGTCATTTTCTTACATTTATTATTTTAGGTACAGCATGAAAAAACTCCCAGGACTGTTTTTTTAAGATTGGAAGTGTTTGAGTGTTCTGGTTGTTCCTCCCCGCTCTCTTCCTGACCACTAATGCCTTTTATAAACCCAGGTGGAGACGTGGACGACCTGTGGACTCTCAGGAGTCGGCAGCAACACGAACAATCAATTAGGGTCTGATTCTGTGGTCAGACGGGAAAAGGCGGAGGCAGGGAGAGGGAGATGGAAAAAATGAACAAAGACAGAGAAAAAGAAGAAGAAGAAAAAGGCAAACAAGACTAATCTAGACCAGATCACAGTAAATCAAGAGCAGAGACAAGACCAGACCAGAACCTGTTGCACTTCACAGCACATGTTGATCCAGGTTGTGTTTCTTCATTTCCCTGACTCAGCATCAGACAGATGGAGCTGACATGGTCACACAACATCATCTGTCAGAGACGATCTGGTCTGTTCAGGATCAGTTTTCTGTGAGGTGGCCTCACTAGAACATACTCTTCTCTTTACACCTCTATAATATCTGTGGTAATAAAAAAATCTTTTATTTAGAATCTCATTAAACACTTAATAAACATCAGTATAGGTAATATATATTATATTTCAGTTCACTTCGTTAATATTGCAAATATTAGATTAACTGGTTTATAAATGAAAGTTTATGTTAAGAAATTTGCAGTGAAAATTAAAAGATATTTTTGATAACGCTTGGACGATGGACCATTTTCTTTCATCTTTACTCATCTAAAAGAGCATTTTGTGTGACCAAGATGTTTAGTATGCAGAGAAGTTATTGTGCAATAAAATAAATTATTGCACTTTAGCCTACTTTTACCCCCAGCGGTCTAAATGACAAGTAAGAGCCATGAAAACTGTGTACAGCCAGTCTCTTCACGAACGTCTATTTCTTTACTGCATTGATGTATTTTAATCATGTCATAAAGCAAAAATCTAAAAGAACCGTTTAACGAAATGAATGTCGCACAAACCAACGTATGCAAATCTTTTTGCATTTTCTCAGTTCCACCATCACCAATAAGTAAATTTTTGTAGCAGCCTCAACATTCTGATAAATCATACAATATCAACAATTTCTGCTTTGTTAGTGAGTTTAGCAGCTTCTTATTTGATTGTAATTCAACTAATACATGACTGAGCTGTGCAGAGCACGGTCGAGCGTAGCAGCCAGGAGAAGAGCATAGTGGAGCAGGGAGAGGGAGGGCTGTGCAGAGCAGAGTGGATGGATTTTGTATTTTGTGCTGGCAAAAGCTTAAGTTGCATGTTGTAGCTTTAAGATACAATAAATTAATAAATCCAGAAAAAAATAACATAGTGGGAGATGCAATATACAAAGTGAAGTATCACTGAAATCTCAAATCCAAGCAATGACAATCAAGAAATGTGCATCTTTGTTAAAATATTTCTACACTGTAAAACCTAACTGTATATCTTAATAAATGAAGTAAGTTATCATTATTTAATCTTCAAGAAAAGTTGGAGCAACTCATTCCAATGAATTTGCGTAACTCAAAAATAAATTGTTGAAGTAATAACTCAGTTGTTTTGAGTGTATTTAAATTTTGGGCACATTATAAGTATTAGGCATATAATCCATGTCAGTTGCATTCACTTATTTTATCTAAGTTTACTTTATGCAGTCCAAGCAGCTGCTTGCTGGCCATAGTGCTATGTTGCTCAGGCGTTCATTTTTTAAGTTAATTTTAATTTCAGGTTATAAACAATATTGTGCTCAAATAAATAATAATAATAATTAAATAACATTTTTCCCACATAAGTATTAATGTAAATTACATAAAAACCCCAACTGTTGATCACCAGAAAATCAATAAACAAATGGACGTCGTGCATTGGTTTTTGTGCTTATTGCTGATTTATTTGCCTACGCGAACAACATGGCTTTCTTTCAAACAAGGTAACGTTCTGTTATTTTCCTACTGCTTCTTACGTTAAGATTATAAGCACATTTTGCGAAGGCTGACACGTGTTGCGTTTGCTTATTGAGCAGTGCTAAAACTAGCGTTAGCTTACAAGCATGCCCAGTCCTATGAACCTTTTTTTCTGTTAAGTTATTGGAAAATCGCTGCTAGACACTACATGTAGAACGCCGGGAAAACGTTGGTTGCTGAGTGTCATTAACGTAGCGTGTGAAAGTATCAAGTGAAATTAGTTATAATGTAAGCTAGGTAATAAGTTAGCTAATGTTAGCTCATCAGCCAATGCCTTTCAAACTCATTAACTGTCACTTAAAGTCGCACACCTTCTAATTTTCATTTGAAAGCACACAATGAACGACCCAACGTAAGTCAATGAAAATGTATAGGGGAGCTTATAGACGTTGCATTTAAGGTAAAGCTAACGTTAGCTATAATGTCGTTTAGACTTCGCGCTTTCAGTCACATTCTTCCCCAGAGCTCGTTTGGTTGGTGGAAAACTGATAATTAACTCATGCCATACACAGAAACCCTCCATGTGGCTTAACATTACTTAACAATACAGTAAGAAAAACACGTTTGCATGGTTATATTGTTATTTTAAACCTATGGCAGGTTTTTTGAGGGCACAAATGATGTGGAAATGTAAATTGTGTGTTTTTTCTAGCTCCTTAAAAATACAGTTATTGAGACATTACAGGCTCAGCCATAGCCAGTATTCCGCAGTGTCACCTTTACCTTGTTTGTATACTAGCTGCATGTGTGCATTCAGTACCTTTAATTCACTGAAGGTCCATTTGTCAAGAGAACATCCAGAAAAAAGATTGGTAACCTTAAGTGGAAACAGTCACGTGATTTCTTCGGCATTTCATTGCCCAATATGTGATTTTAAGCAGCCATTTGTTGAGAATGATATGTTTATTCATTTAAGGGGGCACTTAAAACAAAGAGAAATGGTGCCATGCCCATTTACAGCCTGCAAGTTTAAAACTAATGTCTACTCCACATTTAATGCACACAAGTGCAAAGAACATCAAAATACATCAGACTATGATGTAGCAATAGTAGTGCAGCAGGTTTCAAATGTTTCTCAGGATAGTGACACTGAACATGATCCAGAAGAGCTTTCAGAACCAAGTGACATCAGCCCTGTAGCAGGCAGTAGCACTGATGGATTACCAGAGCAGTTTGAGTACAACCTGGCTGCTTTCTTTTTGAAAATGCAAACAATTCTTCATGTATCACAGAGGGCAACGCAGGAAATCATTGAGCATATTGATCAGTTGTTTTCACTGTCAGGACCTGTTGTCAACATATTGACAAAACACAACTGTGTTGCTTCTCATGCACTTGTAAATGGGAAAATCATATTATGAGGAGAAGTTTCCATTTGTTAAACCTGTAGAATATCTTATTGAGTCATCACAGCATACCTATATGTATGTGTCCATTCTCACATCTTTGCAACTGTTGCTAAAAAAAACAGATGTACTTGAGAAAGTACAAGGTGCCAGTTCACATTTTCCTGGGGAGTATTTGTCATCCTGTGATGGCTCCTACTACCAGGAAAATTTGCTTCTCTCAGAAGAGGGTCAGAAATTATCAATCATTCTCTATATTGATGATTTTGAAATTGCAAACCCTCTAGGAACATCAAAGAAAATACATAAGGTCTGTGCAGTTTATTGGACATTAGCTAATCTGCCGGTAAAGTACCGCTCTGCCCTTCATTCTACTCAACTGGCTCTTCTGTGCAATTCGAATGGTGTACGTCAGTTTGGATATGCAAAAGTTTTTGCACCTCTCTTGAGTGACTTAAAAACTCTAGAAGAAGAGGGTGTCTACATTGAAGCACTTGGTGAATGTCTCAAAGGGACAGTCTGCTCTGTTGTGGCCGATAACCTTGCTGCTCATGGATTAGGTGGTTTCAGTGAGAGTTTTAGGTCTACATATTTCTGCAGATTTTGCCTAAAGATCTGCACGATGACCTCATACATAAAATACAGAACAGTGACAGTGAAGAAAGTTATGGTGTGAAAAACTGTGTTCTCTTTGACCATCTCTCTTATTTTCATCCAATCACAGGATTTCCACCTGACATCCTGCATGACCTCTTTGAAGGTGTGGTTCCTGTGGATTTGGCCCATTGCCTGAAAGGTTGGATTGCAAAGAAATATTTCACTTTGGAAGAGCTAAATAGGGCAATATTATCTTTTCCCTTCCAACATTCTGATGAAGTTGACCGCCCTCACCCAGTTCCACATAACTTTGCCATTCGTGGAACAGTTGGTGGGAATGGGCATGAGAACCACGCTCTACTTAGATTGCAACCTGTCCTCATTGGCTTTAGAGTCCCAGAAGGAGACAAATGTTGGGAGGTGCTGATGGACTTAAAAGATATAGTTGAGCTATCTCATAGTTTCACAGATGATACCATTCAGTACATGGCCTGTAAGATTTCAGATCACAGGCAGTTGCTCCAGGAAGTCTTCCCTAACTTATGATTACGACCAAAACATCATTACATTGAGCATTATCCTCATCTCATAAAGTGTTTTGGTCCTCTGGTGCATCTCTGGACAATGAGATTCGAAGGGAAGCACAGAGTTTTCAAGAAAATTGTTCATGACACTCATAACTATAAGAATGTGTTGAAAACCTTGGCAGAGAGACACCAAAGCATGATGGCATTCTATTTATCAGGCCACCAGTACAGATTTCAAAAGTAGAGTCCATTTTTGTTGAGTCATTGCCTGCTGATACACATGTGTTTATATCAAACATAACAAACAGCAGCAGTGTCTGTGGCACAAAACAGGTAACCATTGAAGGCACAACCTTTGTGGTTGGCATGTTTGTTTGTACTGGAGCACATGCTGCCTTGCTCAAGTTCAACGAGATCAGAAATATACTACTGATTTCAAATGACATCTTTTTTCTGCTGAAAGAATATGAGACCTGGTATATTGAGCATTTGCAGTCATATGAGCTAAGAGATAATAAAAGCCAGGGCTATACAGTGAAATCTATTAGTCCGCTAACTGACCAAATGCCTCACTTTGCCTATAAAGTTTCAAGCAAGCTAATTCTCACAACTAAACATTTTATTCCAGTGTCTGATTAAAAAAGCGGCACCACATCGAACAGCCATGCTCAGCCGTTTGTTATGGTGACTCGAAGGAGACTGAAGATCTGTCTGGACCTTTCTATGACAACGAGTGATCCCCTTTCTGGACACATAGGACAACATTCCAAGGTAATGTCTGTTTTCCATTATGACCCCTGTGTTACCTGTCATTACAAAGTTGTAGTATCGTGGTTAGTTGAATAACACTGCACAGTAAATTGAGTACTGGATTACACATTGGATTGAGTGTACCCCATTTAATACTGTGTCCTGAAACTTGTACTGAATCTGGGAATTTCCACAGATGTTCTGGTTTCATAGTAACCTGACAGTGTTGACAGCACTCTAGGAAGCTACTGGTTCTGGCTTCCAGAAATAGTCACTTAACCATGCATAAACTGCAACTTTACAGAGTAAAAGTTGGTATGCTGATGGTTGTTCTTGGCTTCTCAAGGAAAAAGAGAGCGCAGCAATCTGGACTACCTCTTTGTTTTTATGTTACAGATTTCCCTAATACAGAGTAAATGGAAGCGACTGATGTTCTGAAACTACGTGTCATCCTTGATGATGTCAATGCTGAGAGGCTTATTTTGCCCTCACGCCCTGAAACTGTAAATGCCTTAATATTTGAGGTGAAAAATAAGATGAACCTGCCTTGCGACTTTCGCCTTCAGTTTCAAGACCCAGAGTTTGACAACGCCTTGTGCAATTTAGTTAACATAGAGGACCTACCATCCAAGGCCACCGTGAAGATTGTTAGATTAATTGAGTCATATTTGAGTTCAACCAGCACAGATGACACAGTGTTGTTGTCTGATAACACAGATTCACCCGAGCGCCTCTGCCGGTGGCCAGAAATTTTCGTGGTTCCATCTTTCTCATACGAGGTGGAGTATGTTTTAAGAGAGGGCAACTCTGCATTTGCAAAAGAGGGAAAAATGATCCAGTTAAGCAGGGATCAAAAACACAATATACTTGACGTAATGGCTGCTGAAATGTATAAGCACAAAGCATATCCTAGTAGCAAGCAGATAAGCAAGGCTGCAGAGGCCCTTGTGAGCAAACATCCACGTTTAAAAGAAAATGGTTCCAAAACAGGCTATGAGGGTTGGAAGAATAGCCTGCGCTTCAAGATGGGCAACTACAGGACCAAACTGAGCAAAGCTGGCATAAAAGACGTGGCTGTAAATGCAGGAAAGCGCAGCATCCAGAGCCAACATCAAAAGACCCAGAAGAGGGGAAGTCAACTTCCTTCCCAATTATCCCCATGGAGAAACTCAGGACACTCTGGAAACTCAGAGGTTTGAGATAGTGGAGCAGTTTAAGAAGACATCAGCGGAAAGAGACATGCTATTATTCCATCAACATATGCAGCACACCTTTGCACTCAGGCGTGAAGAAATTGTGAATTCAGCTCCTCCCATTGCTGAGCTAAAAGTCAGATGGCCTGGACTCTTCTGCGAAGCCCAAGTAAGTAAAAGTAAAGATTCACTCACATTTTGTCAAGAATCTGAATAAAGAGGTTGAAATTGAGTAGTTGTATATTTTACAGTATGTCTTCCTATCTGAAAGTGTGTCCCTAACATTTGTAAAAACAAGTTTGTGTCTTTTTAACCTGTGCTGTTGTTTTCCATGAAGCTTGTTTTTGTTTTACGAAACAGGACAAGAACAACATCAGTGCAGCAAGAACAGCAGCCCTGGCCGGCCTATCGCTATACTTAAAGGAGGATTCATCAGAGGTCTTCAAAATTTGCAAGGTACTTTTTTTTTTATGTTTTAAGTAAGAAGTTTTACACACATCAACAACTCTAAATGGACAAATAGCACATATTTTGTATGTTAAGATTTGCTTAAAAGAAGGTTTAAAATGACTAATGAAATAAATGAGCTCCATTTCCCTACTCCTCTGCCTATCTCTGGACATGTAGTTCATGCGATTGCCATTGTGTATTTTATTTGTGTTCTTCTGACATCAGAAAGCATCTACATAAACACAAATGTTAAAGTGCTGTGAGATGATCACAGTAAGTATGCCTTGATGCAAGTAAAAAAAAAAAGAAGCAATGTTTCTATATAACTAGACTACAGCAAGAAAATCTAAATTCTGGTTGCAGATATGTTTTAGAGAAAATGTAATTCCTGGCTGTGTTATGTTCAGCGGTAGAGTGTTTATTTTTTTGGATCAGCGACAAGATAAATTTACAGCAGTGGAGTCATCAGGATGTAGTTGTAGTCCAGAACTCTCCCCTGATTACATGACGGCACAACTGGGAGCAATAGTCAATGGCTTAAATACTTGTAGTCTTAGCTTTGCATGAACAACTGCTTGCGTGTAAATATCTGGATGTTATGTTTTTTTGTCATTGGCTTTTTTGTAAGCTTGGTGATTTGCACAATTACACTTACACTAAGGATATATTCCTTCTTTAGGATGGTTTGGAGCAAGACCAAGAGGGGGCAGTGGCTTTGGTGGCAGTGGTCAATGAAGAAGATGTTCCTGCAGGAGTGCCTTTTCAAACTCACCACGTGTCAATTGTCATCGAGGATCAGGTTGTAATGTCTCACAGATCTTGGACAGATTCACTGGTGATTTTGTGTGGACTGATTTATGCTCTGCATTTGAGTTACCCTGAGAAGCTAAGTGGCTTCTTTGAGTTCATACAGGTTGTCCTCCTAAATCTTGAAGATGGTAGAAAACAGCTCAAATCAAAGATACAGACCTTGAGGAATGACCTGGAATGAGGGCATTGGCCAGTTTTATCACTTAGCGATTGGCACTGTCTGAAAATATTTTGGCTTTCATCTCAACAATTGGTATAACTTGAGATTATACTTGAAACTATTGCTTTGCTGTTGATTTCTGTTCAGTCCTTCTTCAGTTTTTACTGCTTTCTTCTGTGTTTTACACTTTTTGGATTACTATGTTAATGCTATGTTGTGTTTTACAAAGTCATATTTCAAAGTTTTGAAACATGTATGAAATTCTATACAAAATCTTCATTTTATAAAGTTATGGACATTGTGACTGCAATGCAGTATAGTACCAAAGAATCCAAATGTTTCAAATCAGTTATATAGAGGAAGTGACCTGGGGAGTATGGGCAATATAACAGTAACAATGAGAAACTATTTAAATAAAATATGTCATTGACATCCAAAATTTTTGCTCATCTGTTACACTCGTCTGTAATAAAATTCATTACAGACAAGCATAATATGATTCTGTGCTCTCACAACCTATTTGAGTTACTGTTCTATATT
>JAUMHL010000009.1:1275482-1294019 GCA_032362345.1 Sandelia bainsii | reverse complement strand
AGAAAAATGTGTTTATTTAGGATTGTGACATGCTTAAATAAATGGTTTAAGTTCTGTCAAACATACACATGAATATTATGTTATTACAACTTAAATGACTGAAGGCAATCGGTTTCATCAAACAGTTTGAGTTGAACTAACTCGTCAGGTTTTACAGTGTATACTGCTTTAAATAAAACTATTAACCTTGATGTAGCATCTTCCTGAGGTTTGTTTGAGTGTGAGAATGTGTAAATATTATAAATGCAGCTGCTGTAATGACACAAATTGGATTTTTTAGAGGTGAAAAAATGTGATTTTACAGCAAAGTGATGATGTTATTGCATCAGCCATCTTTGTTCAGTTCCCAGCGAACTGAGGCTGAAGCTAAGAGCTGCCTCACTCCAGCTGGCAGCAGGGATCCTGGTTTCCCACGGAGGGAAATACAGAGCCCTGCGGGCCCCCCCCATGCTCTGTTCAGGAGCCTCTACATCTACCGAGTTGTTCAATCCATACAGACAAACAGTAGATCCACAGGGCTGATTTCTACTGACAACACTGCTGAGAGGATCAATGTCACAGAAGGAGAAAGAGAGGGGGGAGTGAAGAGGGATGGAGGCGGAAAGACAGAAAGAAAAGAAGGATAAGGGATAAGAAGACACAAAAAGATGGAAATAAGAACAGGACAAAAGTCAGCAAGTGTCTCCACAAAGCAGCATAAATAGTCAGTCAACTGAATTTGACTGATCTCCTCTCTCGATTGGCTGGCTGGAAAAAGGCATCATGGGAAGTGGGGCAACTGGACGGGTCGAACAGGATTTACCGATAACTCGTAGTATTTGTTTTAATCTGCTTTGAGGAGCAGACAGGTGGAGCTCAGCTGCACAGACTGGAAAAATAAGAAGGAGAGAGTTTCAGCAACCAGAGTAATGTATTTGATGTGTGTGTGTCTGTGTGTGTGTGTGTCTGTGTGTGAGAGACGGTCAGATTGGTTCTGCAAGAGTTACACCAGAAGATGAAAAGACGACGAGAAGGGGAGGAAACATGAAAGGACGACTAAAAACAGCCGAAAAGAATCGAGAAGAAAAACACTGAACTGAATCTGAGAGTGTAAAGTAAAAATCACACGAGGAAGAAAGAGAAGAACAAAGACGGGAAGTGGAAAAAAAGACCAGATTAAACAAAAACTACAGCAGGAAAGACCAGCACAGACCTGACCAGGCTGGACAACATGACGTCTGGATCTTCAGACATTTTAGAGATGGTTGTATTAATTTGAATGTGTTGGAAGACTTTTAAAAAGCTTCAGGCCTGGTGAAGCTTGGAATAAATATTTGTAGGACACCTGAAGGTTTTCAAGGGACCTTGGGCCAGTTCTGGGGAGGTTGCCAAGGTTTTCTGAAAGTTTTGGGGAGGTGTTGCAGGCAGAGGGAGATGACCGGGGAATGTTTTGGAATGGTTTATAGATTGGAATGGATTCATGATGCTGTAGATGTCTTGGGGCGTCTCTTGGGGGTACTGCATGTTTCCAAGCTGCTGGGCTTGTGTGGATGTGTCTCTGATTGGGGTTCGTCACGGCGGCTGAAGGAGAAGAAACCGAGTGTGATGTGAGAAACAGCGGCTGTCGTCTGAATTATGAATATCTGATGACGTTTGTCAGCCATTAAAAAATAAAGCCGTGAAAGTTTAATGCGGCGCTTCGTCGATTATTGATGGAGGAACTCTGACAACTGTGGGAGCGTGATGTGTGTGTCAGCTCGGCTTTGAAACCACGTGGGCACATTACGTACATCTGTGTGTGTGTATTAATCTGTGTAAATGAAAACTAATTAACATTTACTTTTTAATTTCATGTTTTTTAGAAATAAATGTTGGACATCAGCAGGTGGGCGGGGTCTGTTAACGTCTCCTCATTGGCTGACGTGCAGCTGTGACGTGCGCAGCCACTAGTACTGCATGTGGGGAACTGTGCATTTTACAGTATTTCTTTGTGTTTTTATATGCTGTGTGTGTGTGTGTGTGTGAGCTTGGCTCTCTCTGTGACAAACCCTCAGCAGTTCTGACAGAGTGTGTGAGTGTGTGTGACTGTGTGTGTCTGATGTTTGAGCTTTCAACTCGTGATGGGATTTCCTCACTGTGACTCCTCAGTGTGCGTTTGTGTAAATCTGTTATCTTTCACCATCATATGGAGAGACAGTCAACAAAGGCAGAAAGCTGCACTGAGTTTAATACAACTGAATGTGTGTCTGTGTATGTGTGTGTGTGCGCTCTGCTTAATCTAATGGGTGTGTTTTTATGCCTTTGCTTAATTTTGTTTTCCAGATTTGATTCATCTGATGTGTGACTGCAGCTCCAAACTTTATTTCCAGCATATATTTATTTCATGTGCAGAATATTCAGAAGCAAATTTGTTCTGTTTCAGTAAGATCTAAAAACCCAACTTAAGTCAACAACTACAAATACACAAATTCAGACGCTAGAAATGAAGACACCACCAAAGAAAAATCGAAGCTCACTGCAGGGGCCTGGATTCTCAGCCAAGCCTGACGTGAATGCTCCAGAGGTCCTGATTCAGCACTTTTGAAATGATGAGCTTCAAATATTAATATGATGGGCTTAAAAGTTTAACTGGGAAATTAATTGATTGACTATTGATTTGTAGAGCTGTAGACTGCAGCTGCTAAATGCTCACTTAATAATGCACAAGTTCCTCTATTGTTCAAAATAAATAAATCCTTCCATCCATTCTGACTTATAAATATTGGGCATTTTTCTACCTTTCACCACATATGATGCAAACATATCTTCAAGCATGGATTACTGCAGCTGGAAGAGACCCTGCATCCTACCGGCGTTGTTTTATAGGAGCAGGTTACAGCTCATTAATTTCCTTCTTGCACATTTCTTAACTGAAATTAAATGCAACAGTCTACTGGCTGCTCTCTCTCTCTCTCTCTCACACACACACACACACACACACACTAAGGTTTCCCACTCACCAGCATAGGATCCTGTCACTGTCATTGTGTTTCAAAATAACAGAAAAATAAAGAGAAACTCCACCAGATAATACTCCCACACAGTAAAACACACACTGCATGCAAAAACGCAAACACACATGCACATTTGAATGTATCTGCACTATGAGCGTGTATGTGCACAAATGAGGGTACAAATGTGTCTGAGTATGCAAGTGGAGACACAGATACACAACAGAGACACAAACACAGACTAAATAGAATTAAGCTACTTTCTTTCTGTGATACACTTTAATGCACTTGTGATTATCTCTACACACAAACAAACACACACACACACACACACTCTTCCCTGCAGATCTGGCAACTCGGCCTGGTGATCAAAGGCTTAGATTTGCTCCATTGTGTGGATAAACACCAAGCTTTTCAGACGCTTAGAAACACACTCACCCAGCACGACACATGAGGACACACACGCTCCACACAATAGCATGCACACTCATCCAATTTGGTCCAATCTTCCAAAGCCACCACATTGGCTAGTTCGCACCAAGGAGGGCTGCTGAAATCCGCACGACCAAAGCACTTTGTTACGGTGGTTGTGGACGCCCGGCCGTGCATCTCCTGAGCTTTCTGCAGCCCTCAGATCATTATAAATCCATTGTGGGGGACGGTAAAGTTCACTGCTAACCTAATTGAAGCTTTAAAAAAGCTTTTTAAAAAGCTCTAGTGAAGCTCTAGCATGTTGAAATCAGTTGAAATACACAGCACAGCAGTGTTAAAATATCTTGCAGGTGAAAACAGGACAATCTGGCCTTGATGTTGATGTTTCCTCAAGGAAACTCTGAGCAAAGAGTGACAGAAGAGCAGCAATTAAATTCTCATCTCTTCTCTTAAAATGATTTTATTTTGTAATCTTTTTAACTTTGACCTTCTTGTCAACTGCAGTTGAAACTCTAAACTCTCAAGAGATCTAAATTCTGCTTCTCTGCCTCATGATCTGCTGTAGTTTGGGTTTTACTTCTAGATGTTCTGTGTCTGTAGCTGTAAATTGAGTAGAGAGTGAGTGAGTAGATGATGCTGACTTTTGGCTGCACTAAAGATGTATCTTCAAAAAATCTGTCTCTGATACTTTATTACTCTGGGAATCCTCCTATGTACTTCAGACTGAACAGAGACAAACATCAGGTGGATCTACTCAAACACAGTTCCATACACTTCAGGTGTTTCACAGTGGTCACGGGACTGGAATTCTCTAACGTCTACCGTACTCTTTATATACAAGATGATGGCTTTCTTTAAATTACTGCTCATTATCTTTACATACACAGGCCCATGGGTCGTTTCAGCATCTTCCAACAACAGCATCAAAGACTACACTTATCTTGGGGTTCTGCCTCTGTGTGTGGACTCTTTCCCTAAGTGTGGGGCTAAAGGTTGAGGTTACAGGTTGTGGTTTCTTCAGCAGATTTAAAGGTGACTAATGTTTTATGAGGAACAAGCAACAGTTAAGTTAGAAAAAGTGGGTTCAAAGCAACTTACAGTTAATATTCTTTATAGTTTTTCTGTCTGTTCTGTCATCATATCAGTCTCAAAGACATTTCTCAGTTGCTTTTGCTATGCTGTGGCTATGCTTCCCCTTATGAAACTCTCTTGTGGTGTGCCTCAAGGCTCAGTCCTGGGTCCCATTTGGTTTGCCTTGTATGTACTTCCCTATGTGCAGGTAATTAAATGAACACTATATCTTATATTTAGCTTTCAAACACGGATGGCCTACACTTTGTACTCTTCCTGAACACTGCACAACACAGATGGGGGAGCATGAGATAGTAAATATTTGTAAAACTGTTTGTAATGCAGTCCTGGATTCAGAACCATTACACACCTTGTTTTGCATCAGTGGAAACATGTTATGAACACAACATTATCACCTTTTGGTCAACCTTTTAGCAACTTGTTGCTTATAGAGCAACATTATCATTCATTCGGAGCATTTTTGGCCATCTGATTAATATGAAGTAAGCCCAATAGTCAGTCTTGTTTTTTTAGCTCTGTCTTTCTTCTGAGGGAAACATCTGGTGGTTTCTTTTGGAAGGTTGATCACTAGCAGAGAAATCATTCACTTTATGATGTGACTGTGTTACTATGAAAATATCAATTATAGCTGATTCGGTCAAGGGGTATTAGTAGCTTATTAGTAGCTATGTTAGGTGACAACTTCGTCAAGTGTAGATGTGAGGGTTGGCAATAAATGTTTAGGAACCTTCTTGTGTAATTAAGGCAGCTGGTAAAAATTGCTCAAAGAAGTTCAGGGTTTTTCCAACCCTGAATTAAGGAAGATGACGATTGTTAAGGATGTTGAGAAAAATTAAGGGTTTTGGTAGAGTAAAGATATAAAAAGTGGTGTTAAGGATATTTTCCAGTTGAGATAAGGGAGATGGTGCATGTTGGGTTAATTGTGTTGAAGTGTGCTGGTGGATGAGTCTCACTGAACGGACGGCCTGCTTGACTAATGAGAGCATCTGTCGAGGCCTGCAGCACACACACACACACACACACACAGAGCAGTGTGTCCCAGGAGGAAGCAAACTCTGTTCTCTCTTCACTCTCATCACAGTCTCTGTCATCTTCAATCTGGCTCCCATCCTGTCTCCATGACGACACATCACCTCTACCCTGCAACTACTACAGTGACCCACACATCATCATCATCGTCATCATCCTCTCCCTTTGAGACGCATTTCAGCAGAGGTCAGCAGGCAGCCAGAGGGAGGACTTACATGTCAACAAGGTGTAATCTGTGATGTTCAAACTGAGGTTCAGGGACTGCCGGAGGGCTTTGTGTGGCTCCTTAACCTCCTGAACCCTGCTGGCCCCTTCAGTTTGCCCAAAGAGGGCTTCAAAGTAAAAAAACATTATTCTACAATATATGAGTGAAATATAACAGATACAGGCAACACCCTTTTGAGCTGAATCAAACAGAAAACTGGATTTACCACCTTGTGGTTCTATGTCTCCACCAATCAGCCAAGCTGCAGTTAACAAGCATCTCTGTCCACACCCATGTTTTAATCAGTTCACGCATGAGTCCAAATTAACATTTGTGCCAGATAGAATGAAATTCCCTCCTGAGATGCTGCTTTGATGAGAATGGGATAGGGTCACAATGACCATGACATTTGACCTCTGACCACAAAAATCTTAAGAGTCCAAGTAAACTCAAGGATGTGCCAGTTTTAAAGAAATCCAAAACCCGAAAACATAATGTCTGCAGCAATAAAACAGCTTTTGAGTAAAGTCTGCCTCAAACATTTGGTCTGATAGTCTTGTGTACTTTTTATTTGATCAGACATTTCCCGGCTTAACTCTGGAAGACTTTGACGTTGAACAATATTAAACTTCAATTGTTTCCATATGAAAAATAAAAGAACTCAGGCAACATATTCAAACTAAAAGCTAACACTTTTTAAACTTCCTTGATGTCCTGAGTCAGACTGTAAGTAACTGTGTCTCCATTAATAGTTTGTAAACCAAAGGGCAGTGACAACTTGAGTAAATACAATATTACAGATAGATAACTACATTTAAAGGTTAATATTAGTTGTCAGATTTTCTGTTCTCAAATATTGATATTTGTCCAAGAAATCCATTATCGGCCGGGTGCATTCAGCACAACTGTCAGACTTGACTTTACGGACTTTGACGGGCTTCAAGCAGAGTTTTCTTTCATACTCAACAATCTTGTTCTTAAACTAAACTGAAAAGCTTGAAAAAGACCAAAGTTGGAGATATGAGGTTTTTCCACTTGACAAACACTGTTCTCATTATGTCTGACTTGATCTTTCTCTGCGTTCCTGTTGGACTCAAACAGCAGAGTGAGGATGACTCACATCAAAGAGACAGTCAAGGAAATGTTAACGCCTGACTCATCTTCACTGACGGTGTGTGTCTGTGTGTGTGTGCGTGTACTGTCTTGTTCTCTTGCCCTGGTGCTCTCATATCTACTCACACTCATACAGAAGCTCAGGACGGACACACACACACACACACACACACACAGTAAGTGCCAAACACTCAAGCATTCAATTTTAAATTTAGAGTTTAGAGATTTCAATGATTTTCGTTTGTGAAAGAAAGATGAAACAATAGGAAAGAAAAAAAACATATGAAGAACAAAGAAATAAAAATAGAAATCATGATGATGATGTTTAACTAACGAGCAAAATTTAGGGTTCTTAGCTCCAACAAAGCAGAATGTTAACACCACACAACACAATGATATTTTAGTGTTCTTCCAATTTGTTTTAGTAGTTTGTGGCTGCATAAAGAAAACTAGAGAAGAACCAGACAGAGCCTGAATGTCAGCACCATCCAGAACCCCTGGGATGAACTGGAACACTGAACGTGAACCAGACCTCATCATCCAACATCAGTGTTACAGCAGGTCCAACATCTGGTGGGGAACGGAAGCGAGAGGCGTGGAGGTTGTTAGAGCAGCACATTAATGAACACTGAAAAGACATGAAATGTTTGTTTGTCCATTTACTTTTGGCCACGTAACATCCTTCCCACCTATTCACACATGACACCAAGTTCTGTGTTTGTCATTTCTCGCCGTTACTCACATTGACTACGAAGCTCTTTGCTCTGAACCCAATTTCTTGGAAGGGTTTCAGTGAAAAGCTGTCATTTATATTTCAGTTTGTGCACAGGAGGCTTCATGAACGCAGTGACTGGAGCAGACCGCAGCTATGTAACATGACTCAGCATCGGAGCCTCGGGAGACTGAGGACGGATGTCGGAGTCGACATCCCGACTGTGACGCAGAGAAACCGCAACCATAGCAACAAGCTTCTACTTCATTAAAAACTCCTGAGGTGCAGGTCGGACATCAACGTGCAACCAGGAGCTGCTGCAAGAAGCAGACAGGATGACAGGAAGCTGTTTGATGAAGATGATGGAGAGGAAGTGTTGATGCTGTACATCTCTGAAATACCTCAGCCAGAAAAAGTAGAGCGATACCTGATATAAATGTACTGTTTAAATGACTCTGTGTTAAAGCTGTTTTCATTAAACACACTAATAAACCCTCTGTACTGTTTGCAGGCATGTTAGCACCAACTTTATAAGACATACAGATGTCAGGTGTGTTTTCCGTTTATTGCACATGTGTGTAACACCAGTGTGTAAAGTCACTCACACTAATCATCACTGTTTCTTTATTAAGACACATTATATGTCAGTTTCTGATGTAAATGCAATTTGCAAACACAAGACACATTGATTAGTTTTAGTATTTTGCAATTTTCGTTCTTGTTCATATTACTCAAATTATTTGTGTTTTAAACTTTATTTAATATTTTTAAGGTTATTTCTCTTTATTTTCCATGGCTTAGCTTGTAGTGGATGCTGTAACTTGTGTAGTATATTAGTATTTTTCTTTTTTGTTTGCAATTACGGGGGTTGAGATTGGTCATTTTCCTGGAATCTTGCTGCTCAGGATCAACTTTATCAAATCTTATTTTGGTCCCAAAAGGGTTGAATATTCACGAAAACCCCATATTTATAAGTATCATTTGAAACTTCTGAAACTAGCTCACATACCATACTTGACTATTGTGCTGTCAAATATTAACGGCTACAGTAGAAGTCATTATTATTTTGATTATTAATCTTTTTATCAAAAGTGCTGCTGATTAATTTTCTAATCAAATGTTCTTTACATAAACAAAAACAAAACTTGCTAAATGTTTTTTGTAAATCAGAAAGTATATGCTCAGCTTTGTGCAGCCATTGTTCCACAATTCAATATCAAAAACAGAACTCACAAGTATCACATGTATTTGAGCATAATTTCAAACTAATGAAGCTCATTTGAACCACTAGTGAAGGGTGAGTTGGAGGGGGTGGGGGCTTCTACTTTTAGGGTCCCGAAAGGGCTCGAGTTGGTCCTGGTTAATTAAATGATGGAGAAGAAAGAGAGAAGAGAAAAGAATCAGCAGCTGGAATAAGAGAAGAGCTGAGAGATGGAGAGAGTGAGGGATTGATGAAGACAGAAACCCACCGGGGAGCAGGACAAATGGAGAAAGAGACAGTGGAGCAGGATCAGTCAGAGCGATAAAGATAACACAGGGATGTGACAGAGGAGACAGAGAGAGCCCAGAGGAAGACACAGAGAGACTCAGATGACAGAGAGAGGGCCGTCTAATGGAGCTCAGCTCAGATGAGAGACGCTGCTCTCGTCCATAATGAAGCCTGAAGGTCCCGAGGAGCGTCGGTTAAGGAGAAACTCAAACCTCACTGAGGAGAGGCCGTATGTCAGCGAGACACAGGCGATCACAGAGAAGATCTTCGGGTTTAAAGAAGAATCACACTGAAAAGTCTAAACCTGTTTTTCCCAACAACTGATGAGGAAAAACAGATGGAAGCAGAGAGAGAAGGTGAGGAAAATACAGTAGAGAGGAGGATGAAGGAGGACAGGAGATGATGGAGTGAAACCCAACATAGAGAAAAAGACGAGAGAGAAGAATGAAAGAGGAGAAGGTGACGGATAAAAGGGAGGGTGAGGACCAGGAGAGAAGGATGAGAGAGGAGGAAGTGAGACGCTAAATGTTGTAAAACCTCCTGCGATCATAGAGGAGCGCTGCCAGGCAAACTGCGCACACACAGACACACAGGAAGAAGCTGCAGGCTGTGAGTGTGTGTGTGCGTGTTGTTGGTGTGTTTTGTAGAAATCTTTAGTTTGATCCCATTGTTGTGATGGCTATTAAAAAATTAAAACATTAGGTTAAGGGTTGGGGGGTTAGGCACATACTGTAGTCAGGGAGGGGATGGGGGGGGGGGCTTGGGAATGCATTATGTGGATGAGTGTCCTCACAACTAAAGAAAGACAGTGAGTGTGTGTGTGATGCAAGCCTGCCGGGCTGCGCTGTAATCCAGGCCGGATGGACACCAGGGCTAAAAGTTTCTGCAGCGCTGCAGGCTGTGATGTATAAAACACACACACACACACACTCCGATGGGAAGAGGCAGAGCTTCTTTTCTTTGTTCTGCTTCATTATTTTCTGGATCTCCATTTTACTTTCATTCCACACTTCTTTCTCCGTGATCTGCTTTAAAAAAACCTTCAACAAAACCAGGATGTTTCTCTAACATTAATAAACTTAACGTGACCATATTCAGCAGGTAAAAACACTTTGTGAGACACAAAAAGCAGAATATGACCCTATAACCACACACAGGACTCTGTGGTGCACTGGAACCACGTCTAAGCTGCAACAGAACATAACCTGTGCTGATCACCTGGCTCGTCTCTCTGCTCGTCTTCATTTGATTTGCTTTGTTGTCTCCTGGTTCTCCCTGTCCCTCCTCGTCTCACTTCTGTCTTTCTGACCTTGCCGCCTTATCGTCTTTCTCTTCCTTTTCTTTCCCGTCTCTGCTTTACCTCCCTTTACGTCTCGTTGTCCCCTGCTCCTCCTCGTTATGTTCACTGCTCCTTCTCGTATCATTATTTAGCCTTTTCTGTCCATGTTGTCCTTCATCTCCAGCTTCTACTCCTTCTTTTTCTTTTTGTATGATCTTTTGTCCTTTTCTCTACTTCTTTAGGTCTGTCTCCTCTTCATTCATCTTGTTTCCTTTTATTCTTTATTTTTTACCTCTATTTGTCTTATTTCTTTACTGTCCTGTATAATTTTTTTCCTCTTCTTTCCACATGCTCTTGTCTTCTTCCTTCTCCATTTCAAATCATTGCAGTTTAGGATTTTATGCAGACTTTAGATGGTAGGTTTTCCAGGCTGCTTTGGGTCATGGTGGATGTGAGAGAAAGTAGCGAGGCTGATGGGAAGTGAAGTCCTAACTTGCAGAAACATGAACCTTTTTTTAAAAATCCTCCTGCAATCTGTCTTTCTTTAAATGTTAAGCTCCAGAGAGAAAACTCTCATTAATTCGCTCTCTCTCTGTTTCTCTTTCCCTTCTGCTAATTACGCCGCTGGAGCCTTTGATCTGTCCGTTAACCCTCCGTTAACAGAACAATTAGTCAGCAGCCATTCAGGTGAGGATTGATCCGAGGCTGCCCGGCGCCTACAAGGCTTTTAATGGATTTAATTAAACTGCCAGGGAAATGTGTGTGTGTGTGTGTGTGTGCGCTGTGTGTGTTTGTTAACACCCAAAGGGGGATCAGAACAAAGTGAAAGAGGCCTGAGCACAGGGTTGTCAGGGAAACGCAATTAAAACGTGAACATACATTTGGCGCTTTGTTAAATAGGAGACACAGAGTGAAGAAGCAGAAACAGAAGCTTCACGCTGCTTTTCACGGAAACTGCACGAAACACTGAATCAGAAAACGGGAAGTGAAGCAGGTTGTTTAAGAGATCCTTCCTAAAGATGCTTCCATTTGCAGGTGACAGAGAGAAGCTGCCATTTAAACTACCCTCTTTCCTGTTGTTATTTGTGGTATAAACACGTGCACCACACTAAAAGACTCAGTTGAGGTCATCCCAGATGTCGAATCACAGTCAGAGTTTATCTGAATTTAAATGAAAGTTGAGTTGTGTTCTTCACTCTGGCTCAAAATGGCTTCATGTGCCTTCTTCTGTTACTGAGCGATCATTAGCTGATATGACAGAAAACCACAAAGTGATTTTTAAAGTTGTTCTTTACAAATAAAAAGTTTGAAAATAGCGAAGATGAACTGACACGAAAACCAATCCAGGCCGATGAATTCTTAAAAACCTCCCTTTTCTCAAGCAACTTCAGTTTAAACCAAACTGATGGAAACACAGAAATGATATTAGAACTTTGTAACTCGACAATGAGATGAATATGAAAGCTGGAGAGCTTAAAGAGAAACACACCGCCCTCACAAAGACATTCACACAATTAAACAAGGACTTTCTGCAGACTTCCAGAGAGGATGCTTGGGGTTCACTTTAAAACTAAATGATCTCTACCTGCAAACACAGGAGGTCCTGTCTCATTCCATCCCTCACAGTCCTGCAGGCTGCAACTTGCTGCTCTGACAGCTGTCACTCATTCATCCTGGCACACACCCAGCTCTCCTATAAGTCAGAGGGCAGCTGGAGTCCCGCCCGCTGCATGTCAATCAACCAGCTTTAGGTCAAAAGCCAAACAGCAACAGAAATACAGATACACATGAGGGTGAGGGTTCAGTTCCCCTTTCGGCACTTTGGGTTAAATGAGCACAAATCACTTCCTAAGATATTTTTAGCTTCATCATCATCATCATCATCAGGTTTTGTACAGCACAAGCTTTTTCAACACTAGTTTTCACCTCAAGTTTAACTGTAGGTCACAACTAGAAAGTTGTGTTACTTGATTAAATTGCTTTGTTTTTAAAACGTTAAAAATAGTAAAGAAATATATGTTTTCAGATGTCACTGTTTTTTCTGACCAGTTACTGGGTTAAATGTGATCACTATTATGCACATATTGTGCATAAACGAAGGTCCTTATTGTCAAATACACATTTAAAATATCTGACCTCCTGTAAAATGTTTAAACAGTTATCATCTAAATGAGCATGAACCCAGATAAAAGTGATACGTGTAATAATGAAGTTTAACTTCAGAAAAAGATCAAAATCAAATTCCTCAACATGGCCCCAGGCTCAATTAAACTACTACTGTGAAAAAGAGTGAGAGAGACAATGAGATGCACTGAGGACACTGAGGCCATGACAAACATGTGTCTGTGGCCTCTGTCATGTCGGTTAAGATACACACACACAGCCCTCCGTCCATCAGAACGAGCCCTGTCTGCAGCAGGCCGTCACCCACGGGACCCCGGGACCCTCCCTAACTGTCACCTCTATGGTTTCCCACCTCTGAGGACACGCCCTCCATCAGATGTGATTGACAGGTGAGGTTAAAGGACAAGACTGTTGAGTGGAAACAATGATAGAGGCAGAAAGAGAAAGGGCACAGCAGGCCAACAAGACGAGCTGACAAACAGAGACACACTGAATCATAATCTGCCACAGTGTGTGTGTGTGTGTGTGTGTGTGTGTGTCTGTGTTACAGAGACTGATACTCAAGCTCAGGAGACACTAGATTGATTCATGTTTTGCAAAATTGTTCTGTCTTGCCTGGTAATCAGGTCATTTCCATTCCGTGAATGCAGCCTTGTTAACGTGAACGTTAGTTATGAACGTTAACATGAAAAATGACATGTACAAACTTTCTGCACATGCTCAGTCAATCACAATCAACATTGTACAAGTCAACAATTAATAATGTGAATCAAAAAATACTCTCCAAACACTATGGGCTGCTACAAAACATCATGAGAACTGTGATAAATCATAACAATCCACTATGGATGTTTATTCCCAGGGATAGTGGACTACACTAATGCTATAGAATACACAGAATTTAATTTAATAGAGAACACAGATAATGTACAGCTTAGTACTGTATTTGTGTAACATTGGTTTCTGATTACTAATCCCATGAACCACAGGTCGTTCATCAACAATTAAACAGATATAATCCTCCACAGAAAGCCCTGTTCACACGAACACAGACAGACGGTTGTTTCCTCGTGTTTATCTGTTGGGTTAAACAGCAGATTTGCTGTAACACAGCCTGTTACACTAACTGACATCAAACTGTTCATGTCCATCTGTCACTGGACAGGTGTCAAGTCTCTGAAGCCTCGTGCACAAACTGACACCAAATCTGTTCTCCTGGGGTTCCACAAGGCTCTATACCGGGCCCCCTGTGGGATTATCAAGACAGGCATCTGGTGTGATCCAAAGGCCTGCAGAGTGTACGAGGCTCATCTCGTAACAAACCTATTAGATTAACAGTTTAACGAGTGGGATGATTGGTTTCATTTTGGTTACTGATGCAAGTAGTCATCCGTGTGAGGATAACACGTCAAGGATGATTCACTGACATGCAACAGATCACCAATAGTATGTGAAAAAGCATTTCACATGTGATACATTTGCACATAGGAACATGTAACTTTACATATTTAAAATGGGAAACATAATAATTCACATCTAAAAACATCAGGGGTTTAACAAGACTGTGGACGTCTGTATCATAATTTCACAACCATTACACCACTAGAAAACAAGGACTTTGCTGTTACATGTGACATTTAGTCATTTAGTGAATTGATTGATTTCCAGAGAAGGTACTAATTCAATCTATTCCAGATTTGCATTTTTATCATTTGTGATCATCAAATCCAAGTGAATATCTTTGGGTTCGGACTGGACTTAATAAAACAAGACGCTGGAAGGCATCACTCAGGTGTCTGGGTCTTTAGAAACACACTGTTATGCATGTATACACAGTATTCTGCCTTTATAATGACAAAGTTCATCACACGCTTTCAGTTTGCGTCCAACCTCGCTGCCCTTCGGCATAAACCCTTCGTGTCTGTGTGCTGTAAACATGAGCCCCTCCACCTCTCTGCTGCTTTGTCTTTGCCTTTTAAACGTCATGGCGGTTCTCAGCTGCAGAAAGAGATCCCCACCTCGCTGCTGAAGGGGCTAATTAAGCCGACGAGGAGGGCTAAAGAGCAGGACAATGAGTCTGTTCAGCAGCTCTGACAGACGCCTTCCACTCAGAGCGTGGAGCAGCTTTTGTCTCACAGAGGGCCGAGGTGTCGCTTCTCCGCCTGATGTGTGGGTGTGCTTGGCTGTTATTATTTGGCTGTTGTGCGTCCTCAGAGGAGAGCGGGAGCGCAGCCTTTGTGTTTGTTGGTGTGTTTGGGAGGTTTGACTGACAGCAATTATAGGAGAGTTCACAGGAGGGCATGAGCCTGTGTGAGAGAGATGCACTCCAGAAATGCACGCACGCGCACACACACACACACACACAGATATAAATAGACATGTACAAGAAGAATAATGCAGAGAAACAAACACACGCACACATACAGCAGGTGTGTTTGCAGACTAACAGGCTCTCTGATCATTGGCTCTGAGTTTGCACCTATTTCTGTCAGGAAAAGGAAACTGAACGAGAAGTCTCACTCCGTTGTTTCTTTCAGTGCTGAATCTCATTGAGTTGTCTGTAATTAGTGAACTTCATTTGCACATGAAATGATGCAGCATCAACTGCTCGAGCTGTTTAACACTGCTGTGTTCTCATGAGCATTTTGAATATCGCTCTAAAGGCTCATGTGAGTAGAACTATCAGTCCAGTGGTCGGATAAAACGAAACCGTAATGTCCACTGTCTACTATGCTAATTTAAGATGGAGAACTTCAAGTTTACCCATTATCAGATCCACTGATGTTAGAAAAAGAGATTTGTTTGTTTTTTCCTTAAGATATTTAATTTAAATTAGTCTATTCTAATTTTTATAAAATGTTATTAGATTTATTTATTTGGAGGTCACCCATGTTGATTGACACGTGAGCTGTGTCGACAACTACCCTGATCCACATTTCACATTTTGTGAAGTTAATTTTAGTCAATTTGATCAATTTGCTCTTATGTGGGTGTGAAGCACTTCGAGTTGTCATTGTGTATGAAAAGTTTTACATAAATAAAACTGACATGACTTAAGTGCTTTAACACAAACTCTGCAGTCGTTCTGTGCAAAAACATATTTAGAATCAAATGAATATCTTCTGAAGTTACTGACTTTCCACCATCACAGCTGAGAAACACTGTTTTAGAATAGATTTGAGAAAATGTGGAAATAATGTCGCTGTGTTGAAGTTACTGAAATAAAATCTATCTTAACATGTCAGACCTATTAAAACTTTCTTTGAGGCAGCAACTAGAGGTCATTTGAGGAACTGCATTTTCACTCCATCTCTGATTTCAACCCACAGCTGAGATTTTTCCCAGATGGAGGAGGATGATGATGAGGATGAAGGGAGGAAGACGGAAGCAGGACCAGTGGCCCCCTAATGAGGCGTGCAAAAGTTATCAGTGACAGGCTAATTATTTCCTCTGCTTCATTAAGATGCAGCATTAATCCTGTTAGCATGGAGGAAGAGGAGGAAGAGGGGAGACAGAGAGCAGGATGGATGGAGTGAAAAGGAAAGATAGGCGAGACAGAAATGAAATGTTGGATGAGGAAAGGAGTGAGAGGAGAAGAGAAAAGCAATAGAGTAAAATTGGATGGTGAGAAAGAGAATGAATATGTTCATGGATGGAGAGATGAACAGAGAGAGGGAGGGACGTAGGATGAAGATAAAACAGGTGAGAGGGATAAAAGAATCGAAGGTAAACCTAAAGGAAGATGGAGGGATGGAAGAAAAACAAGATAAAGAAACTATATGGACTGATTGAGGAAAGATGGAGGGATAAAGAGATGGAAAAATGTAGGAAAGAAGGACAGAAAGAAAAAACAGAGAGGGTGGAAAAATGAAGAACTGAAGAATACGGAAAGTGGAGGGATAGAAGAAAGATGGATGAAAGGATGGCGCCTCGTCTCTCTCTCTCCTTTCATTCTCAGGTGAAAGAATGACAAATGAAAAATGATGGAGGGATGAAGGGAGAGACAGGTATGAAAAGAGGATGAAAGGATGACTCCATGGCTAAAGGGGTATTGAAAAAGATGGCAGGTGGATGGAGGGAAGAAAATTATGAAAAACATGGAGGGAAGGTTGAGTGAAGATAAGAAGAGATGAAAGTGAGACAGTAGATAAATGGATATACTGAGAGACAGGTCAAAGGACAAGAAGGATGGGGGACAAATGGAGGAACAGACATGAAAAAAGATTTGGGGATGAAGGAAAGATGGAGGAATACAAGAAAGTTGAAAGGGAGGTGGAAGAAAGATGGAGGGCTGACAGAAAGGTGGAGCAGCAGAGACTGAGCGGTTGAAGACAGATGATAGAGCAGCAGCGTCTTTTGTGAATAACAAAGTCTCTTCATCCTCCACTCGTTTATTTTCCAATTAGTGAAGCAGGAAGTCATTAGCGTAGTCACGGCGATGCTTCCTGTTTTTCATGTTTGCTTTTTAAATATGTGCTCTGTTCCTTCTGATCTTTGAGCTTTATGGAGACAAATTGGGTGTTTGCAGCGTCGCTGTGCCGAGCTGCTGCGACACACACGCACGCACACACACACACAAAGACATTAAAGCTCATTAAATAGCTTGTGTTTAGCATGATTTAGATATTTCTGCAATCAAAATACAACACAATAGGAAACATAACTAGATAAACTCTCTCTGGTCTTTACACTTTATCTCAAATCAAACTGACGGTTAGATTTTAACACTGCTCGTGTGTGAGTGGAGGTTGTGACCTGTGGGTAGGCAGGTGGAAAGGTCATGGAGACGTTTTTATCATCTCAGAAACATGAAGAATTTGGTGGCAATCTGCCAGTAAAATAACGATAAACAATAATAAACAATAAACTGGCTTTTTGTCATAACGGTGAAGACGATTAAAGGTCAAAAGTGGCTAAAACTAAAAGGTTTTATGAAAACATGAAGGACTGTTGAGTTTTGTGCCCATCGCATTATGACGTTTCTTGTTTACCAGCGGAAATTATGGTTTGACGTCTTCAATAAAACTTTTTCTGCTGCCATTGCTGGGGCAACTTGGGGTCTCAAACCACCGACCCTGTGATTGGCAGATCACTGCAGATCCATCGTAAACGTGGGTAGCTTTAAACACTGTGTGTGTGTCGAATTACAGCTCATCTATATTTTCTGTTGAGACATATTATTGTTTGCATGCGTTGTAGAATCTACAGATGTGTATATGAATAATTACTTAATCGATGAACTGTGTTTTAAAGCTGTGTGTGTGTGTGTGTTAACAGAATAAAATGCACGTGAGTTACTCTATTATTGTATATTGTTGTTGTTTATAATACGACATAATTATTTCCTCTCGTTGGTTTCTTCGTCTTTTTTCCAGCCTGTTTACTGAGCGACTGACTGATCCGAGCTGATGTGTGACAGTGTGTGTCAGAGAGATCAGCTGTGTATATATGCATTCGCACTCGGAGCTGTCTTTGGCAGCATCTTCTGTTTGCTTGTGTGTGTGTGTGTGTCCGGCGCCTTATCTCTCCCAGTCGCAGGCTGTGGAGCCCCGCGGAACATTCCACCAGCTCTGAACACACAGCCAGCTGGCACACACACACATACACACACAGCAGCCTCGCACAACCCTGCTTTTGGCCCTCACACATCTGAGGATGCACCCGAGGCATCCAGCAGGAGAAAGAGCAAGAGAGAGAGAAAATGAGGGCAGAGAAAGAAGAGGAGACTGGAAAGGAGAAAGAAGGAGAAGAAAGAGGGAAAAACAGATGAAATTCAACAGATTCAAGATGAAGAAAATGAGATGACACAGTGAAGGATGGGAGAGAGGGAGGGGGGTGAGGGAATAGTGAGCAAGGAATTAGTAAACACAAGAAGAGAAGAGATGAGGCTGAAGGTGTGTAAGGAAATGAAATGAAAACAAGGAGGAAGAGGAGGCAAATGAAGTGGACAAGGAGAGAAGGAAGCAAGAAAATGGGAAGAACAAGACAAGTGGAGTGATGCCACTAGGCAATATTATCTCCGCTAGGCAATATTATAAGAAAACACTCTATAAACTTCCATTGCTACGCGGATGACACCCAGCTATATTTATC
>JAUMHL010000009.1:1239751-1275382 GCA_032362345.1 Sandelia bainsii | reverse complement strand
CCCTGCCTTTAGTGTTTATTTTATTGTAATAGTTTTGCCTCCACCTGGAGTGATTTTCTGTTCGGTTTTGTTTCCCCTTTTGTACTGTTTTATTAAAGACTCTTTTGTTCGAATCCTCTCTTGTCCTGGTCTGCATTTGGGTCCACCATTTTGTACATGTATCTGACAACATCAAAGATGGTTTGAGTCAACAGGATGACATGCTACATAGAACTTTCAGAGCAGAAGAATAGCTCATACAAAGCTGATAATGGAGCTCGAATCTGCTCCTGTTTCTGATCAGACCGCTGCAGCTTACCTGCTCGTTAACTGCAGGTAACTGTGCTTCAGGTGTCCTGATTAGGCGTCCTCAGTGAAGGTCGGCAAGTCACCGAGGGATGGCGAGCAGGACGTCATAGACTGATATCAGACAGGCAGTGTTGGAAAGTAGTAAAGTACGTTTATTCAATGTATACTTCTAAGGTACTTTTCCGTTTTATGTTACTTATACTTGTACTTAACTACATGTCACCTCTAAACTTTTCACATAGTTGAGGTTCAGAGAGGTTAAATTAAGTCCAGTCAAATTTAGCCAATTCTGAAGAGATAACAGACACAGAGTGATTGGGTTTGGGCCTGTATCTGCTGTACTTCACTGTGAATATAGTAACTGGTATTCAGCTGTAACTTGTGCAGCATTACACAGTGGTTTTCTGACAGGATGATGAGCATCACCTCAGCTTTGTCTGAAGACTGTTGGAGCCTCCAGTTTGTTAGTGTGATACAGTGAACATGTCCTGATGTCTGCTGCTGCTGCCATCACATCATCACCTTCACCTTGTGACTGAACTCCTACACTGCAGGAAGCCTGCAGGTTGCAACAGAGACGAAACCTTGCAGAAGAACAATGGAGCACCCTATGGAAACTGCAGGAACTAGTTTAGAACAAATTCTTTTAATATATTAGAGAACATGCAGGTCAGAAGGCAGTGTGTTCCAGCAGCAGCTGTTTGACTGGTCACATGTCCTAATTCTGACAATCCAAACTTTTACTGAATCTATTTTTAATTCTCTTTAAGAAACAAAGTTAGTTTTTATTCACATATTTAAACTAGATGCAATAAAACAAGTCAAACAAAGAAAAATCTATAAAAAGCATATGACAAGATTCATAATGTAAATGCATAATGAAACCAGATCAACCTTCAGTTTTATATATAATTGTGGTTTTAAAGATGTGATTTCTAGTGAGTAGGTGTCTTTTTCATTCTAATCACTACTTGCATGTTTTTATGGTTGTGATGAGCTTCTGAGAAAACATCTTCCTTGAAGACTGCAGAACTTCTTAAATATACTTTTGGTTTTTCAGCTAAGAAATGAACAGAAGAAATGAACGGGCAGGTTGAAGGAACATGTGACTTAAATCTGGAAACTACAATAACAGAACATTTGTTTTCAGTTCTGACAACATATTTGTCAAAAGATCAAAAATAAGGTTCAATAGCCTGAAATATTTCAATAATTAATGGTTAGATTAAAGTAACTGGATATTCATGTTCCTCAGAGGATAAACTGTAAACTGATAAACCAAACCCCCTGATCCTTTCTCTAGTATCATCCTCAAACCAAATCCACCACTTTTTCAACAGGAGAAGCAAAATCTAATGGAAAAGAAGAAAACATCAGCTACAGATACACAAACACAAAGTAATAGATGCTATTTTCATAAAACACTGAGAAAATGGATTAATTGTAGTAGTTTATTCCATGACAACGTTATAAAAATAGGATCAAATTAGCATTTCAACTTAAACTTCACTTACTGCATGTGTGTGGGAACTGACCCACTTTGTGTCTCCTGTGGAGACGAGGACACTTTGAAGAGACGAACGTGAGCCTGGCCTCATTTTGTCTCCTCTCACGTTCCGTCACAGCTAGAAATACCTGCAGCTCCGTCCTTGGAACGTCCAATGTCTTCTCACTGAGCGGAACTGGGCTAATGAGGCGTCCCAGACTGGGAATTCTGGGAATGCTGGAATGATCAAAGTGCAGAGAGAGTGGATGTGCGTTGTGTAGTTGCCTCTCGAATGGAGCTGTTGTTTCTGAGCAGCTGCCATGTGAAGAAATGGTTTTCAGTCAGTCACCTCATCATTTCAGCACCAGTCAAATTTGAACCTCACTGGGATGAAATTGGTGCACGTGGAAACAATAGGCACAAACTGTTAATGTTTGTCAGATTTCCTGATCTCCTGAAGATGAACCGTAGCTTCACTACAACTGACGAGGCTCAAAAAACAGCTCTGTCATCTGATTTTAAACTTTTTATGTGTTTTTCTGGTTCTGCTGCTAAAATTTAGTTCTTCCCAAAAACACACAGCAAACAGAATTACGAAGAAAACTGTAAAACTAACGAATCTAATGATTTTGAACGAAGACCAGGCTCCTGAGACGTGTCGAGCTCGTAAATGTGAGCGTCCGTGGCAGGTTTGAGGTGTTTCATCAGAGCAGGAGAAGAAGAGGAAACAGATTAAAGGGAAACTGTTACGACAAAGCAGAGACTCTGATCATCACGAGGCTTCAAACAGAAACACTTTGGATTCGGAGGATCAATCGTCTGTTAAAATGTCTCACATACGCCACACGATATAACATAACAAGGTTTTTAATGTTCACATCCAAATATGTACAAATATTAATAAGTGAAGATCGAAACATCCCTTAAGTGTGCTGGACTCCATCATCATGTTGCTTTTCCTTAAACCAGGCCTACACGCCTGACCTCTGTGCGAGTTAATCATTATATAATCATTATAATCATATAATAAGATTCATAATATCATAAATGCATGAATGAAACCAGATTAACCTTCACTTTTATGTATAATTGTGGTTTTAAACACGTAATGTTAGTGTGTTTTCACATTTTTGTTTAAAAGTAGGTTTTTCTGTTCTAATCGTCAAACTACCTGCATGTGGAAGTTCTCTGGGGAACCACAGAGGATAACAAGCCTGTTTCGACTGAGACAGCAGTAAGTAGGACAGAGGTTTCTGTGACGTTCAAAGTAAAAGAAACTGTGATTACTGGATGTCAGATTTGGACAAATACATGTAGAAGCTCTGCTGTGTGGTAAAGATACAACAGGTAACATTTTGTGATCTGCTGCCTCTTATGGTTAAGATTAGATAACTGGAACTACTTGAACAAAGTTTCACGTTCACGGTTAAGAAGCTGCTGTTGGTACCAGGAAGAGATCTGCAACAGGCTGCTTCCATCAGCAGTGCTGGTTGTTCCCTGAGCTCTGTGTCTTTAAACTGTCTCTAAATAGAGAAAACACCGTCTGCTGACTCAGGTAACAGAAGGGAAACACACGTACCCTCCAGGTCTCCCTTTCCTTGTTCACGTTTGTGGCCTCAGGCTCTTCCTTCAGGCAACAAATCCCCCGTGTTCTGTTGTAAAATTCAGAGCTTCAAAAACGAGCTTTGACTGTTTCTTAAAGTTTATTGTATAGTTCCAGGTTAGTAGCAGTACACTCTCCATCTGTGTTTGTCTGTGAGCTCTTATAATATGAGCTCAGCCTGTGTAAAGTGTCTTTCATGCTTTTTCATGTCTCAGCATTAAATGTTCTTTAATGTTTCCTGTGGATATTATAAAACTATCCCACGGAATCCTTTACTGTAGTATTTTGTCTGTACTGTGGCACAAAGGTTTGTGCAGAATTCAACAACCACACAGTAGATAAGGATGTGAAGAGGTCACGCTGCAAAAGCACAAACAGCCACTGCAGTGTTTCCAGGGGGCAGCTGTGAAGAGAAGGACACGCTTGTTGTTGCTTCGGTGACATGTGAAGCCGCTGGAATCGACCATCAGCTGGTTGTTAATGGTGTCTGTATTTGCTCCCTGGAAACATTGACGGTGTCATCAATGCTTTTTGCTGTGTTTCTACACTTGCAGCGCGTTTTAGCATCTGGTTGGTTTATTCTGTATATTTCCATTATATTTTTTTCCTAAACACTGCGTCTGTGTTGATGTTGTCAAATTGATGTTGACTGATGATGTTTTGTTCATTTTGTGTTTTCCTGAGCTGCGGTGCGTTGAGCTCTCTGGGCTACAGCTTCAGCTGTGGATCCAGTTGCTGTTTGTTCTTTGTCTACATGCTGCAGTGCTCTGTACGAACAGCTCGTCCAGACGATGCAAAATGCAGCAGCAAGTCTCATTTTTGATCGGCCAAAAAGGACACGTCACACCACTGTTCATATGCACTTAAAATAACGAATTCTCTCCTTGCCAGGCCACAAAACTCCTCCCTCCTTATTTTCTGTCAGTACCATCACCACAGGTACGTCAGTCGACTTCCTGTCTGACTGCTTCATAACTGACCTGAATTCACTGTTTGATGCCTCTGGCTGCACAGCAAGAAGGAAACTGGAACATCACATTTGCATTTTACTCATTTAAGGAGAAAAACACATCCTCAGCCTGCACCAGTGGCAGCGCTGCATGGACACACAGTGAGCGCATTATAGCTTTACTTTTTAATGCAAGTTTCTCTGCAAATAAACGACAGACTGCATGAATGTCTGACAGCAACATGTTGCCCACACACAGTTTTCCTTTATTCTAGGAGTGAGAGAGCTCAAGATCGCGTTGTTCACTCAGTTGTGAAGGTCATTACCCAAACGAGTCAAAAGCAAGCGTCTCTGGTCAAATAGCTTTAATGTCACAGGTCTACTCTTGGGTTTTGAAGTCTTGGCTTCAATCCTCAGAACGTCAAAAGCTCAGACACATTTTGGTCTTTTTAAACTGCCTCGAGCTGTTAGTGAGGTGCTCCAACAACGTTTGATTACGATTAGGCTTCTTATTAAAGTTTTGAAGTCTGACACCCAGAGGTGGGTAGTAACGAGTTACATTTACTCCGTTACATTTACTTAAGTAACTTTTTGAAAAAAAGTACTTCAAGAGTAGTTTTACTGCTCCATACTTTTTACTTTTACTTGAGTAGTTTTGTGAAGAAGAAACGCTTCTTACTCCGCCACATTAGACAAACTCCACTCTTTACTTTTATTTATTTTTTCGCCATTTATTTATATCTCGTCTAGAGCTGTGACGTTGACGAACGAACCGAATCTATTGAACGGCGCTTTAACACGAGCGATGGAGTCGAGTTGCGGTTGGGAGCCGCTCTTTTTTGTTGTTGTTTCACATGCACATAACTTGCTGTCAAACCAACCAATGTAAGAGCTAGAAGAAAGCAAATAAAGAGAACAAATTAAAACCATGTAGAACCGTATTTAAATCATAACAAGCTAAATATGAGCAGACTTTTGTCTAACTTAACACCTTCTTTTTAACTCCTGTACCCTTTCTCCCTTGTTTACTTTTTAGCTTCAAGTTCCGTGTAGTGTTGGTGTCCTTTCAAAATAAAATTCCGTTTTAATAGGAAATTACAAAATAAAAGCGATCACCTAAATTATCTAAGCAAAAACCTTAAAGTTACATATTGCTCACACAGTGTGTTGATGTCATTTATACCACTTGAAAGATTTTTCACAAAATATTATTGAGTTTTTCTGTATTATTAAAATTAAAATGTTTTATACAAAAGGTAAATCCAAAATAGTGATCTTACTGTCAAAGGAGACCTTGTGAAATGTTTGTATGAATTCAGACATTCAAATCTAGTCCACACATGTCACATGAAATTATAATCAATATTTCACAATAATTCTAACTCATGGCAACTGGACTTCTTTCTTGGTAGGTTGAAGCTACTTGATGAGTAGTGAAACGTTTCAACCTAACAAGAAAGAAATCCAGTTGTCCACTCAACTTCCAGATATCTTCACACATAGTCTACGTGCTACGTGCCGTAGCAGACAGTGAATGTTAACAGTAATATGCGTTACCTAGTGGAGGTATTGGTTTCAAAAACATTATGTTGTGAGAAAGTGAGATTTGGAAATTTCTGTTTCTTGTGCCTTAACTTTAAATAATGTTTTTTATTTTTACTAATTTTATTTTATTATTCAGAAATACCAGAATTCGCACATTATTTTATATTTTTGTCTGTCTGATTACATCATATTTTAAAAATAAATCAGATCAAACAGTTACTCACTACTTGAGTAGTCTTTTCACCGAATACTTTTTTACTCTTACTTGAGTACAATTTTTGGCGACTCTACCCACCTCTGCTGACACCCACAAAGACTCAAATGCTTTAATAAATACAGCTCAGACTGAAGTTGTTAAGTTTTGAGGTTGTGGATTCAGCCCTTGGTGAACAGTGAAATCTATAGACTTGAAATGTATAAAATATAGTGACTCAGCTCCCATTTGGTAACAAATACAAGGTAACAATAAGAATTTCTTGTGTGTCTTCAGGGAATGAAATAAAAGAAGTTTACATCTGCCCAACTTTACATGAAAATGTGTTTTCAGCAGCAGCAAGACTGTAAAAAAGATGAAAACATCGTGTCAGCAGCTCCCAGGTCAGTGTTGTAATTCAGACCTTCAGGCTGTCACTGTGATATTTGAAAAGGCCCCTCTGACCCACAGGAGAAAGCTCTTTATTGCGTGACTGAGTCACAAAGTGAGAACAGAAAGTGTAAGGATGCAGAAACACCAAGGTACCGTGACCACTGACGTCTATACAACACTTACTGATGCACGTGTGCTCTGTGAGGAGGCTTTTTAAAGGTGCTGCACAGAGATGACCTGATGTAGGAACAATGAAATGTTTCCACTGAATGAACATTTGTTTTTTGATGTGAGAAAACTCTCAGAAAAGCTTGAACTAGGTTACATATTATTACCATAGCTGAATGTGTTTATATAGTTTTCTTTTCTCTGTCATTCACCCTTTCTCAATTTTTACATGGAAATAGAGAAAGACACTGATGTTATAAAGCTGTTTTTCTGTAACTGGTGTGTTTCTGAACTGCATCAGAAGATATCTGCATGAAGTCGATCTCTGCAGGGGGGTACGTACACAAGGGCAAAGCCAGCTTTTACTGACGACCCTTCTCTTATGATGCATGTAAATCTCTCTTCTAACCTGCACAGAGATGGATGTTATGGGTCAATGTGAGATGCAAAGGTTAACAATGAAGCTCAAATCTCAAATCCCAAGAACATAACTTCAGTTAAACAACATGCAAGTATATAAACAAAACTCTCATGTGAAGATCTTCAAAAGACACCCACCCACACTTGCAAGAGAAGCATATTCCAGCCTTAACGTTCACATTTTACTCTGTGAAAAGTACCTTAACTGTAATGAAACCATATCAACTAAAAGTGCATTCTAAATGCTTTTACAAGGTACATTTTGGAGCAACTTTTTTTGGGCAACAGAGAAAATACTTCAGAGTTTTTTCTGTTTATGATTTTAGAAATTATGATGAATTAGTTAGCTGAGACTCAGTATGGTGTTATTTATTTTCACTAACCTAACACGTCCCTAAAAATGTTACACTACAAAACAGCAGCACAAAATAATTTTTTTCTCCAATTTCCTACAAATTAAACTTATTAATACAATGTTGGGGTCAACATGAATACAGTGTAAAAAAAATGTGAAAGGATGTTATGATGAGGAGATTATAAAAATGAGAAATGAATCTGACAGGTCTAAGAGTCTGGCAGGAGAATGTGTGAGCGGGACTGATGTGACAAGATGCATTAATGTGGAATTTATGTTCAGCCTTAAATAAAATATTTCACTGTTTGGTTTTACAGGAGACTCTGAAAGTCTGAAGACTCTGGAAAACTAGGATCTAACATTTGTCTACAAACATCAGGAGATGTTGCAGATGAAGCTGCAGTTAAGTTTCTGCATTTGTCTTAAGATGAGTCATATTTAGAGTTTTAAATTTCAGTCATTTTCTTCCACTAATCAGTTTGTTCCCAGAGGGGTCAGAGGTCAGACCAGAACACCAGGTCTTCCAGCTGTAAGGGTTTCAGTGACTTGCTCATCGGCAGGTCTGGACCAGTCCCAAATGTATGTCCAGGTTCTACCACCACAGTTCCTCTCCGCCGCTGCTCCGGGTGCTCGCCCTCTCCCTTCCCTGCAGCCTCACCATCTCCAGGATGCTCCGGGCGTAGGCGTCTCTCAGGTTCACGCCTCCCCCAACTCTGCCCTCGTTCGTCTCCCCCACCGAGCCCCGGGCCAGCCTCTTCAGCATCTCTCCGTGCCGCGTGGCCGCCTCCTTCATCTTCAGGGTGAAGTAGCAGGCGGAGAAGCGGTCGTTGATGATGGCGATGGGGAGCGCCAGGATGAGGATCCCAGACAGGATGCAGAGGAAGGCCAGCACCTTTCCGACAACCGTGTCAGGTCGGATGTCGCCGTAGCCGACCGTGGTCATGGAGGTGGTCGCCCACCACCAAGCTGCCGGTACACTGCTGAAGGTGGTGGCGGGAATGTGGCGCTCCAGAGCGAAGACCAACGTGGCAAAGATGGAGATGCCAACACCGAGGAAGAGGAGCAGGAGGCCGACTTCCTCGTAGCACTGAGCGATGGTCATACCCAGAGACTTCAGGCCTGGACAGAAACAAGGACAGAAGGACAAACTAAGGGTCATTCTTTAAAAGAAATGCAAGGATGCAATCAGGGACTGTTTGAATCTGCATATTTGATCCGCTGCACTAACTAAGAGACTCTGGGAGACGTTTAACATGAAAGACATGATGTAGATTATCTACAGATCATGTAAAGATGTTGAACAGAACTGATATATGGCGTTCAAATGCAGCCTAAATGCCTGAAATTAGGTTCTATATTCAAATTATAATAAAAGTCTCATGTTAAAGCAGCTTTTGGCGACATTTGGTCTGAACATCTCTCTTTTAAAAGAAACAGTTTTTCTCAGCATGCTTGTCTCCAGTTGTCTGGGTGTGATCGTCCTCATTTCTCCCCATTTCTCCCTTTTTAACTCTAAACAGAGACCAGACAGTGTGACGACTGAAGCTGCTATGTGAGGAGGAAAATAACAAGAAACAGCAAATTTAAAAATACACCCACGTGTGAGTCGTTCGCAGGGCCAACGTTCACACCCCACAATGACTTGTCATCTCTCTTTTCTCCGCCGAGAGGAAAAAGAAATTAGCTTTGGTGCCAAGTTTAAGAAAGATGTGAAATGAGCTCATAAAGTGTTGAAGACAGAGTTTACTGCAGCATCTTTTACATTTGGAAGCGGAAGCAGAGAAAATCACCTGAGATTACACATTACTGTCGTTCAATTTTCACAAAAGACTAAAGCAGGAAAAGTCAATGTGACATTTTTCAACTTACTCTAATGAACAGAAAACAGTTTTTCCTCCTCTCTGTGACAGCTTAATCAACTTCAATACACCTGCACAGATATCTGGATATAGACACCAGATATCAGACTCTGCTCTGTCTTTTAGTTTTTTATGTTTTCATTGTGTTGAGCCTGAGTCTGATCCTGCACAGCGAGGCACTGAGTTATTTAACATAAGATATGAACATGCAGGTTGAAAGGTGATATTGTTAGACAGGTGAGCAGAGAGACATTAAATCATTTAATATCTTGTCTACAGTAAAAACAGCTTGTTGAGCTGCAGTTACTTAATGACGTCGCTATAATTAATAATTCAGGTGAACGAATGAACAGAACAGAAACAATCTGCTACCTCATGAAATATGTTCAGTGCAGTGTTTCCACATATTCCAACAAAAGGTTTGGTTTGATAAGATAAAGTGACCGATTTAAAAAAACACAACAGCCCACGATTCAGAGTCAGGATTCAAAGAACTAGTATTAATGCTCAAAAGAGGAAAAGAAGAATCAGCGTAGAAACTAATATATTTGTCTACAGTCAAATCTTAAAAGTGGAGAAGTAAATTGCAGAAACAGTTTAACAGCATGTTATGAGGGTAATTAGTGTTTAGTTAAGGACTATAAGAATCGAAACGTGCAAAAAGCAAAGCTACCTTTTAAATATTAACCCTAAAAACTAACTGAATTCCACTTTGTTGCAGCTTCCATGAATGAACCAGCTTCATATTTGTAACCTCGTTCTCCATCTCGCTTCTACATTCCTTTACTTTCCTTCTCTTTTTTTTTCCCTCTCTCCACATCCTCTTCCATTATTCATGAGCTGAGTCCAGGGATCATCATCCATCCCAGAACCACCCAGATCTAAGAACTCACATGTCCCAGTCTGACACACTCACACACAAACAGTACAATCACACACACACAATCACACTCTCTCTCTCTCATCCGTCTCCTCAAGGATTTTTTTTTTTGCCAAAATATGAATCAAGAATTTTTTTTCTCTTTGTCGACCTCCTGGCTCTAATCTCGCAGCTGCAGCTTCTCACTGAGTCGAATTTCAATTTCAGTTTCTCTCTCTTTTGGATGTTCACTTCATGTACTTGAAATCCCCTGACAGGCTGAGGACATGTGTGGAGGAAAATGTCAGACGCCCTTAAGTAAAGCACTTTACTCAGTCAGGCAGCTTCTACATCAAAGGTCCTGTCGACCAGTTTGGATTTATTTATGACATCTATTTTTAAAACCGACCCATATCTTGTTCTTGTTTATTATTATGTCACCGACATTTTTACATTTTTCTATAAACAGAAGTAAAACAAATCCATCCATCCACAATGATGAACTTAAACATGCTCTCTCCATTTGTTATTATAATATTTTTTCTCTTTCTAGATATGTGAGAGTGGGTCATGTTTTAGAGCAGACTGCTCTTTTATACAAATATTAAACTAGAGGTGGACTCGCTGGATGAGAAGTAGACTGCAGGAAGAGTCTCGCTGTAGCAACATCCACAATGTTTAATTTGGTAATTTTGTCACATTTTGTGCAGAAAAACTTAAAAGTAAAACATTTGATTAAGTTTGTAGTTAGAAAGACATGGACAGTGTGGCTCCAACCTCAAACTTCATCAACTTGATAAAAACCATGATAAAATAAACCATTCTGAGATCAAAACTGAAAGATCTGACTTCTCATTCTTATCTTTTTTCATCATGACAAACTTCTCTTTATAATTCTTTTTTCTAGTGGTGTAAATGGACTTCCATAAATAAGACACTCACATCCAGCATAATGCAGCCAATGTTACCTTGCATGCCATCTTAATTGGCATTATCAATAGCATGCTAACCTGTGTAGGTATATCTAGGGTCATGCTTCCTGACTTGACCTTACTGCTTTTGCTCTTTGGCTTATTGTTTTTCCCAGCTTCCTGCTTGTTCCCCTGTCATACCACCCGGCACCCTCACTCTCCATTCTTGCATATTCACCTGTCTACCTGCTCCACTCGCCTAGTTGTCCTGTCAGTTCAACCACCTGACTCTGCTCCTCCCACCTCCACTTGAAGACATGCCATTAGTTTTGCAGGTATTTAGCCATAAACAAAATGACTGGACGGTCACAATTCCTGTTCCACCTTTGTCTCTGATGTCACCCACATTCTCAGCTCCTCAGGCTCCTGTTGTTTTCTAAGAACCTCCATGAACTGCAATTCCCCATAAAGCCACTAGATGTCCCCAGACTTCCCCTCCAGTTTATGTCACCTGACATAACCAACTCACACACTGGTTCCCAGTTTTCTCATCAGTTCCACTATTTAAAACAACCAGCTCCACCTTCTCCATGTCTGATTTCCAAGTTCTTCATGTTTGTTCTGGACTAACTGGAATAGACTTTGTCCAAATTCATCCAATCATATGTAGTGCATAAATCAGAACTGTACAGGTAGTGTTTTGTCCCTGTCCTGACAGTTAAGTATGATGTACCTCGGTACCCCTTAAACATTTTTTTTACTGAATACTGTAAAAAGAAAATTTAAATATGTTCTCCTGACAGTCCAATCAGTGTCAATTTTGTACCTGTTGAGTGTCGACCTAGCTTCAGCATACGGAGGGACCGGAGGAGTCGCAGAACCTGCACCACGCGGCCCATGTTCTCCAACTCGGTGCTTCCTCCATGTAGGCTCTCCACCGCCAGCGTCACGTAGAAGGGCAGAATGGCCAGCAGGTCGATCACATTGGGAATACTCTGGCTGAATCGGCACTTGTCTCTTACACAGAGAAACCGAAGCGCCAGCTCGCCTGTGAACCACACCACGCACACATACTCCAGGGTGTCAAAAAGTATAGGTGCACCCATACCAACAACGCTCACGCCAAAGTCCTCCCCTAAGTCCAGTGAGATGAGCACCATGTTGACGACTGACACAACCACAAAGAAGACTGAGAGTGAGCCAAAGGTGCGAGCAGCCCGTGATGATTCAGGCTTCTCCAGCATGTCCCACAGGCGCCGGCGGAGAGCCGGGCAGGCAGCGCCCACAAAGTCCTCCTCGCTGTTGTCAGCCTGAAACTCTCTCCGTACATCAAGGGTCTCCTTCTGATCCTTGCGGCGGTAGTAACGCTCACGGCAGCAAGGGTTGATGCGAAGCTCGTCGATTCCCCAGTACTCGATATCCTGCAGGAAGGAGATCTCACACAGCTCCTCCATGACGTGCAGGTGACCAGTCCGGTAGTAGTTCATTACATACCTTACAGCAGAAATACCAACAAACAGGTACTCCGTCAGCAGAAATATGAAAATTACAAGATGTAATCTGTGGAATTGTATATTAAATTAGTTTTCAGTTTCGAATGGAAAAGACTCACTCTGTGTTGGTCCGACTCAAATTGTTATCTGATCTCAATCAGCGATCAATCAGGCTTAATGTGCATCTTTTCTTTTCTTTTTTTTACATTTTGATGTATTTACCATAACAGATATCATGTCTCATACCCTTCTATGATGGCTGGCTTTTTTACTTGTACTGTGTGTGTCTGTCTGAAACAACTATAAACTTGTTTTCATGCTTGGACAACACATTGCAAGAACTAGTTGTACTACTGGGGTACAAAATGTTTATGTTCATTCTCAGTTTTTTTATTAAGAGTGGACTTAGTAGGTTGAGTTTTGACTTTGGCGTACTGTATAATTGGTATGTTTCTTTACAGGTTATGGTGAAAATACGTAGACACCACCTACTGGAAGGTTTGTGAATTTCTGTCAAAGAAGAACTCGTTTTCCAGGAAGTCAGCGTCATCGCAGAGCTCCAGTGCTGAGTCACGACTGCAGCAGGCCAGTTTACCCAGTCGGGTCTCAGGGTAGGACGCCAGCAGCTCCTGTGACAGAACATAACGACTTCCCCCGACGTTGATGATGAAGAAGTTGAGCGGGTCTCTGACACAAGATGCAGCTGTCTCACTGAAGAAAACACTGGAGTCCAGAGACGCTGGGGAGGAACTGTGGCTGTAGAGCTCACCTGTCACTGAGCTGGAGGGGTGGCTCATGGTGAAGGAGGGAGGAAGGAACTGATGGAGAGGTGAAGAGTGACATGAGTCAAACAAGTAACAAATAAAGCAGTTTATTGTAAAAGGAAACAAATTACTCCATCAAACACAGCTTTACATTAAATCTAATGAGAACTTCTTCTGCACCATGAACGTGCCCCAGTCTGAATGGTGTATTGAACCCAAAAGCTAAATGCTAAATTTAGACTAAATAATACTGATCTCCTAATGGCCTGACACAGCGTCACATGACATTCGTCACGTGTCAAACGCAACATAACAGACAGTTGTTTTACACTGGACTTGAACTCTGGTCTCTTGAGGGAACCTTTGCTATCCATCCACCCAAACTCCGTCTGTAGTGATCATTTTCTGCTGCTGTTACAAAGAACCTATAAAGGAGGACAATCTTCTGAATTCTTGTGAATGTGATATCTCAGGATATCTTTCATTATGGCACAAATGTCACTTGCACTCAAGAATGAACTGATTAGATTTTGGTGGTCAAAGGTAAAGATTACTGTGACCTCACATCAGTACAATTATTGTGAACGCAACATCGCAGGGATGTGTCAGTTCATGAACTGATGAACTGTGACCTCCTGTGTGTCCCATTCTTGTTAACACAATATCTCAGAAATGGCAGAAACCTACATTTATTTAATATGAGTCTGGACAAACATGCATGTAAACTACAACTTCACTGGTTAGTGGAAGCATCAGCAATGTGATAATTGTAGTTATTCTTTTATTAAGTACAATTACAAAGTATCAGTAGCAGTAACTGTATGACAGTAGTAGCAGGGTTATTGTAGTACTGCTGTTGCTGCTGTGCGACATCCAGGGATTTCAGTGAGCTCTTTCCAGAATAGCAGTTAAAACAGCACATGAATAAATCAAAGAGAATAAAGAATTAAGGACAGAAAAAGACAAAGATAGGCAGAGGAAAATATCGAGAGAGAAAAACAAAGGAGGAAGCTGAGAGAGCTGAGACAGATCAACAAAAGGAGAAAGAGATGTAGAAATGTAGGAGAAGAAGCCACTGGCAGTGCCCTACTTGTAGCAGATCTCTGGCTGCTGCCATATTTAAATATTTTATCTGGCTTACCTAATTAATAGATCTAATGCTACTATTCCTGTGATCATTCATTCCCTTTTGTTAGGTGCCTCTGTCTAACGCTGTCATCTCACTAAATCTTACACTCATGAATATTACATGAGACTATTTGAGCAGACTGAGGTGGGATAACAGAGTCAATGAAAGCAAACAAGCTGATGTGGTGTCCAGAATCAGCCCTTTGCAGCATCAGTCGTTATCAAACCCAGAGTTACAGTTCAGGGCACCTACTGACTACCAGTAGGCCAGTAGGATCTGTTTCCTAAACCCAATTAAACCTAACCACACATTTGTTACTCTCATGATGACAACAATGGTCCCATGCCTGATGTTACATGATAGCAACCTACTGAGGCTACTGGCAGGTGCAGCAGGGATCCACCAGACCAAATCTATAGTATATAGTGCTGATGACAACAGGCAACAGCGTTTAAAAGGCACAACATCTAAAGCATGTGACAAAATGATTTCTCTGTCACACTGGATGAAAGTGTGCTTCTGTGATGGTGTCAACAGTTTAAATCTTATGCTGAACTATAATATGACATGTACAGTGAGACTGCTGTACTCCATCCATCCATTATCTTAACCACTTGTCCTCGTAAGGGTCGTGGGAGTGCTGGAGCCTATCCCAGTTTGTTTGTGAGCGAGAGGCGGGGTACACCCTGGACAGGTTGCCAGTCTATTGCAGGGCTCACATATAGAGACAAAAAAGCATGCACTTTTTAGAGTCACCAATTAACCTAACATACACGTCTTTGGATGGTGGGAGGAAGCCGGAGTACCTGGGGAGAACCCACGCAGACACGGGGAGAACATGCAAACTCCACACAGAAAGGCACCCGGCCGACCCAGGGATTAAAACCCAGGTCCTTGCTGCTGTGAGTCGAGTGCTAACCACTACACCATGCCGCCCGGGACTGCTGTGTTTTAATAGCTAAGGTATTACACATGTGCAGGAGGAACAATTATATTTACCACTAAATGTTGGAGATTTATGACTTGAAATTATGTTTCAAGGATGCAGAGAAAGCACCAGTGAGTACCAAGAACTTGCAACATGTCTGGAAATACTGTGGTACAGTTGACACCCAACGCAGCACTAAACAAGACTATGGGCTCTTTCATACACAACTAACACAAATGTGAAAGCTTCCAGCTACACAAATATGGATTGATGCCTACTTGCGTAGTGAAATATGTCATCCAAGCACAGGTGTAGTTTCACATGTTTCTGATGGGGGCGCTAATGCAAATAATGTAATAAAATAAAGTTATTCTACAGAAGTAGAACTGTTTCCCACAAACTGCAAAATGGCAAAGACAGGCAGTGAGGACTGGCTTTGTGAACATGTTCATGCTCATAGGCGTATTTATTAAACTGCAAACGCTCTTTAATCAGATTGTGTTGCTGTTGATAATGCACAAGGAGACACTGGACATTTGACCTGGGTGGGACCATGGGACACAGATTTTTACTGCCTCCTGTTGGATGAACAGTATATCACATCTGCTAAGCCAGTGTGTACATAAAATACTTGCGTATCCCATGCGTCTGCACAGTATGAAACACATTTCACATAAGGTGAAATAATCTTGAATTTCACTCGGCCCCAAGTAAAATTAGATCTGGGACCCAATGGTCCCTCAGGAGCATGAAACAATACCTTTAAAATGTTGAATTTTTGTGCTGAGAATTAATCAGTGGAATCTGGGGAAATTAACTGTGAGCAGCTTGAATACTGTATGTTTCAGAAAATTACACACTCTGCTAAAGGTTACACAGATTAATTAAGTGTTTGACAATATTTGACATTTTTAGATGTAGACATAACAAAATGACTGAATGAAATACTACACAAGTGACAGGAAATACAGTATTTTATCATCCTTTTATATTTCTTATAACCAAACTCTGTGTCAGTTTTCAGTCAAATAAAATATACAATGTGCATTATTGTGACGTGAGCTGGTTTTAAATGCATCTGACTTTGTAAACATGGTACAAACCATTAAAGGAAATCAAGGAAATCACAAGCCTCTGCTAGAAGTCGTGATGGAGCATGTATAAAATATTATGTGGGCAGATAAAAGGGCAAATATACGAGCCTGAGGAAATGTGCATTCACTTAATTCATGTTTAACGTTTTCTTCAGTTGTGCACAACATGAGAGAAGTTGCCCACAGAAACCTAAAAACATAAAATTAGTGGGAGACAACAAAAAAACTGTGTGCATGGTACTATGTCATACATGTCAATATAAAAATCTGCCTTGTTAAACATGTCAGGAGAAGATGAACCTGAATCATTTGTTCTTAGTTGCGGTTTGCACAATGATTCTTCAGACTATTTCTTAACATAAAACATCAAATATATGATGCAGCTCTGTTTGGCTTTTTTTCATTTGTCTAAAGTACAGACTGGTTCACTGTAGTATAATCTAAAATCAGACAAACTAAATCATCTAAATATGCTTTAATAATGACTTAAGAGAGAATGTCTGTGTCATCACTAATAGACTCAATCATCTGGTGATTATTTGTCTTTTATTCAGTTTTTCTATTTTGAAATTGTTTTTTGAAAAAAGTTTTTTGCCATATTTTCATGTAGGTTTGTCAAGATTTCTGTCCTTGTTAAATGTCTCGGAAACAACTATTTAAAAAAATAGAAGAGAAACAGAAAAAAATATTGTTGCATTTATTGTAATAATCAGATGTTACTTTCACCTTTCAAAATCTCACCAAACTACATTCAAAAAAAGGTTAGATTTTTTTACCAGTGACACAGATTACACAGGAGAAACTAAATATTATATTATTTAATTATCACCCAAACCCAGAAACATCAAGTGCTACAAGGCAAAAACTCTAGAAAAGATCTTACCTGGTTTTAAATCTTTCTACAAAATAAAATCCAGTGCAAATCAGGTTGTTTTCTGGGAGAAGAGAGTTTTCTGTTTCATGGTGCATAAACACAGCATAATGCAGCATCTGCCAAAGCCTCAGCTCTCTGCTCTCTGAGATTCGCGGTGCGCTTTTAAAATGGTGTAGTGGAAGGTATGGGGGGTGATTAATGACACACTGAAAGAGGAGGGTCAAGAACAGGTTGTCTTTCACATTCTCGCAGACAAATATTTACCTCAGTAAAAGATGGAATTGTGCTAATATGACAATGTTAAATGGCCAAATACATAAATGTAGAAAAAGCTAACTAATGTGGATGAAAGTGGAAATTAATAATTACATTTATTCATTTGTTTATTTATAACTGTAAAAATCTCATCATTAGAATTTTCTCATGAAGCTGAAACAAAGGAAAACTTTAGAAATCAGCCTGGGGTACCAAATGAAAAAAGGTTGAAAAGAAGCTATAAAGACTAAAGGCTGACGTTATTCTTGCAGGTAAAGTGCATCAGCAAGTCGTCCAGCTCCCTGCGAGATCCTGCTCACCCTTCCCATCACCTCCTGGTCTCGTCAGAGCAAACACCGCCGCACTGTGCAACAGCTTCCTGCACCAACCCCCCCACCGCAAGCTCCAGCTTATGAGCAAGGGCGAATCAAACCCCTGCCTCCAAACTTTGCTGCTGCTGTTCTCGTGCACACTCCTGTTCTGCTGCTCAATAACACACATTGTTGTGTGAACACAATCTCAATAATATATAATGTATGTTTCTTACTATTCTGTCTGGATCACACCCCCTACAGCTGTTGTTCTACAGCTGCACCGTTGAACAAGACCTGAATGTCATTTTGTACCATTTTATTTAAAATATTGTGATATAACAATAAAGAAAATAATCTTATCTATCTGCAGACCCAAACCAATGATACGTTAGTCCTCCTCAACACTTTCTGACTTCCACATGTCTGTGTATCTCAGGTCTAAGCTCACTGTTTATACTGAAGATGCCAATCTTTAAAAACACCTCACAAATATGATAACTTTATTATTATTGTTTTTTTAATTATTTCATAAAATAGCGGATTCATTTGTTCTCTAGTGAGTATCTGTAGCAGCAGGACACTGTATGTGGAACTGAGTGACAATTAAATACAGTGTGTCCTCATGGTAAAAAAAGAACTTGTCACCCAGTGCAATAGTTTTTGAACAAGATCTTATTTTAGATACACACAAGATGCTTGGTCGTAGGAACAATTTATGCTTTGACAGTGAGAAATGTAGAAAGTCGCCAGCCTCGTCCTTTAAAATGAATATAAATGTTCACACTTTTAAATTAAATACATTTAAAAACATTAATTATGATACAGAACATTGTCTAAAACCTTTTAAAAGTCTGAATTTATTCATACATTTCAGGCTCATCACAGTGTATGTCCTGTACTTCCTCTCACAGTTGTTCCCATGCAGAGGTCTGGTTTGGCTCGTGCAGCTCTGTGGCATTAACCACCCTCCATACAGGGCTGCATGGAGCGCTCCATTCAGTTTGAGATGCTGCTGCTAGGCAACAAACTTTTTTTTGTGAATGAAATAAATATATGGAAATTAAAGAGCTGCTCCAGTTTCCCTGCTGCTCCCACAGCACCACCAAGTGTCCTGCTTCACGCCAGCGTATATACTGCAACGCTGGTGTGTATTTGTGGAGCTTCACTGAGATTAGAATAACAAAAACAAGTACCAATAAATAATGTGATTCTTATGAAGTCTTGTCCGTAGCTCAGATGTTCAGTGATCTGACAATCCAATAAAAATCTTAGACAGGTCTTTTCTTTCTTTTCTATTTTTACAAAATGTTCCATAGTTTGATTTTTTAAAAGTGAACATTTTACCATGAAGATCTCTGGCACAATCAACCAAATGCTTCCTGCTTGTTGGACAACATATAGCACAGGAAATGACCTTCTGACAAGAGAAAACTTGTTTTTCCTGCTGTGCTTCTTTCTTGAGATGTGATTTGTGGAAATGTTTGGATCTTTTCCTGGATCCTGACATGTCCTCCGAGCCTTCCGGCCACCAGTAGCAGCAATTACAGCAGCATCCAGGCATCAACCTGTCACCATCCAGCTGACAGGTAGTGCTGCTGTCCTGTGACTCATTATTCATGAGTATAATAAATATATATCTGCAAATTACATGTATTAAAAATGTCAATATGAACACAAAAACATCGTCTTCTTGTAACATTCTGCCTGCTGTAGTCAGTTTTCAGGGGTTTTTTTTGCATGTGAACCATAAAAAGCAAATGGTTTGTGGTTGTTTCTTGTCTCTGTGTCCCAGTTACATACTAACTACAGCTACATACTAAAATGTTACACTCAGAAATGTCAACACGCATACGAAATTATCTTAATTCAGAGTGTGGACGATGCAGTATACTGAAAAAATAGAAAATGTTGCCTCTGGCAACAGCTTGAACTTTGTGTTGATTCAAGGTAACACAGGTCAACACAATTTTAAGTTCTCTGAGTAGATAATGTAGCACCTACGTTCATAAATATGTTCGGTTTAATGCTTCTTGTAATGTAGCTATTAGATGAATGTGTTTACACTAAATCCTTACACAGGTGAATCTAACAAGCAGGTTACATTATTATTATTATTATTATAACACCTGTTTCTTCAAGCTCATTTTTACAAGTCGGCCATGTGAACAGCAATAACAGTAGGGGGCGATAATGCAACATTAACTTAGCTGGATCCCCCATTAACAACACGAAGAAGTGCAACGTCATCAGTCCTCGGTCCAATCAGCGGAGTGGCCGCCGCACTAATCCCCGCCCCGCAAAGAAACCGCCATCATGAAGTCAAAAACAAGAAACTGACAGATGAGTCGCAGGTCTCCGCTTCACAACCAGGTATTCTTTTGTTTTTCTGTTAGCTGACGGCAGCTAATGGCACTCTGGATATTTTGTGACATTTGTTTTGAGTTTGTTGTGTCGCTTCAGCAGGTTGTAAAATATCCATACCGCTATTTCTGTCTTACTACCGCACAGCTGTGAGTGAACGTCACTAACGTTATTGTAGCTAACGTCAGTGTTAGCAAGCAGTGGCTAGCTGCATGAGAGCTGTTTCCTATAAAACATTAACGCTTGGTTTGGCTTTTAAACTCACTATCAAATAGGTAAACACGGCCAACTAAAGTGCAAACGCCAGGTGGCACAGAAGCGATTGTAAAACTGTGTAGTTTATGTCTGAGTCCAGCGGGCTAAGTTAAGCGCATTAGCTAACATCTTTGAAATGCGTAACGTAAAGTTGCAGCGCGCCAATCCACACAGGCGTTTATTGTGAAGGGATAAACACACAAAACAGCCTCAGTCTGAAGTGTATGGAAGACAAATGTAATACCAGCAGTAAGCCGAATGTTTACTGAGATACAGCAGACACAAAGTGGGTTGAACGTGGGAGATTATTCCTCTTTTGCTAAATGAAATCGAGATAAAGTTAACCTCGACTTTTAATTAGTACTGATAGGGTCTCCTTAACTTACCAGACTTCATTGAAAATTCTGTCGTTTTTGCAGACAAATAGTTGCTCGGTAAAAACAAATAATTAATGATATATTCTTTTAAGATGTCGCAAATTAATAGATGACAAACCGAAGTTCGGCATCGCTCTAATAGACCAGATGACGTTTGCTAAAGTAAAATTAATATGTATTAATTGTTTCGTCTAGTTTCCTTGGAAGCGCTATTGTTATTTCTCCAATATGGGGGGTACATGTAGGAATAAGTAGTACAAACATCTAAAAAGTGTGTTTTAGTTACACAAAGCAGTGACTGGGAGTGATGAGTAACTTGCCAGCTAACATTAGAAAAGATAAAGTCAATAGCTTTTTCTTGAATTTTCAACTGCCATTCGTGGACTGCTGAAAGACCTGGAAATGCTACCTTAAGTTTTTACTTACATTTGCTTGATTTTATATAACTGCCTCATTTCAGTATGTAGTTTTTCATTTTATGTTCTTGCACAACGTTTAACGGATAGTGAGATCATTAAATAGAAGTGAAAACCTTTGCATAGTGTTTTGCTCACTGCAGCTTGTGTGACAGGTGGCGCGGATAAAACAGGACACATGAGGAATTGTGAAATGTTTCTGTGCATGTTTATGAGTTCATGTCTTTCCAGATGCATCATATCTGGATTCATGTAGATAAGGATTCTGCAACACTAGTACTGTAGCATGCTTGTGTACAATTGTCACCAGACTAACACTGAGGGCTGATGCAAACATGGTTATCTTTGTTCTGCCAGGATAAATTGCTACTCATACAGACTGTGGGAGCACAGATATGAGTGACGTGGCGGAGGAAGCGATGGACAGCTCTGCAGTGTCAGAGGAAGAGGTGGAGGACCAGCAGGAGACATCGGACCAGTCAAGTCCGAACAAGAGCAGCTCCAAAATATCTGGTAACAGGAAACTAATATTTCATTCTGTCTGTTCAGTCTCCTGACACTGACTAAACCAATGTGATGGTTAAACATTTAATCCCACTTTGACATAGACACACCGTGTGTTTGACAGGGATAATACTTTAACATGTAGTGTTTTTACTGCTAATACAGGGCACTGTCGCTCTTTATATCTTGATTGTTATTCTTGTGGCTCTTAAACTGTGGTGCAGTATGGTGTCCTCTTATTCAGTTGAATATTATTTCTTTATTAAAAGTAGTTTCCTGCACGTACACTAATGGTGCCTGTAGGAAAAGGGTTTTTACTGTCCATGAGTTGTTTAGTTGCTGATTTATGATGGTCTGTTTTATTTATTTTTTCATTCTTACTGCTGCAGCTGTAGGTGAAATCATCGAGGGGAAGCGTGCAAAGAAGACAGTCGAGAGGCTCGATTTCCAGGCACCCAAGCAAAAGGAGAAACTCAAAATTGGAGATGGTAAATATTTAACAAAAATGACATTAATTTTAAACATGAAATTCGTGGATGTGAATTTATCTAGGCATAAGCTGATGTGGCATGTTCATTTTTTCATTTTATGTTTTCAGGTAGCGGTGACAAATTAGGAGACATCCCACGCATCAATTTCCAGATCACCAAGATGAAGCCAGCTGATCTAAAACCACTGCACGCCATCCTGTTCGACAGACCAGGAAAGGTACAAACATCTGCCTGTGCTCTCGAAATATTTTTATGCAGCTAAGTTCTTGTCTTACATGAAAATGTAATGAATGCAAGTCAATTGCAAACATGGCATGAAAAACGTCGTGCTAACATGCTGTTTTAATGTCTGTATGTTCTTTTATTCTTGTGTAAAACTATGAATCCTCACCTCTCTAAACTGGAGTGAAATGAGAATGTTAATGTGCAGTACCAAACAATTTTAGTTGCACAGTGAAACAGCTGCAGTCTGGAGGATTTACATTTACAGATGAGACATAGGCATCATTCAGTTTAATGATTTAATCTGTGAGACCTTAAAGACAAATCGTTATTTTTTTTCTATAGCTCCCAAAATATAAATATATTGTTTAAAACTTTTTAGGGGACAAAAAATCTAACAACATTGGTTCTGAATTACAGAATTTTCATTTGTGGTAAACAATAACTGTCAGGTCATACTTAATTATTTCTTTGCTCTTTTAACAGATGGCCACATTAAAGAAGAACTTGAGACTCTTTAATGGTTTTTCTTTTGACACGGACAGTGAACAGTACAGTAAAAAACGAGAAAAACTTCTCAAGTAAGTTTTTGGAAAGACACTTTGCCTTTTCAATCGTCGGGAATCACAGGTGAAGAGTAGTTTTGGTTCTCTACAGGAGGACTGACAGTAGTTTGGAATGATTTTTGTTCGCGTGTGTAGACTTAATGTGGATCATTGTGCTTAAATATGTCATTTATATTGGTGTGAAGAAGTTTTTTGTATGTTTTTTTTTTTTTTGCTTGAAGTAAAACAAGTCTATTTTGATGTAACACTGATTGTAATCACTGACTGTATTGATTGTGTCTCTGACTGTAATCAAAGACAGAATTAAACTTTCACAAACTGAACCACTGAACAATGAACAACTTCATCTTTGTGTTTTGATGCAGGAATTCACATTTTACCAACACTAAACTGAAAGTTGTCTGTGGTGTCTTGGATTTGGAGAAGAAAGGAACTCACACAGATCTGGTTGACAGGATCCTGAATTTCCTCACAGCACCAAAAAACAGCGGAAAGGTGAGTTGTGAGGTCCATGACTGACCAATCAACTGTTTATCACTGAATCACATTTTCAGTACAGAGTAGTTTATTATTAATTTGTCTGTAGTATCTATTTCTGTGACGCACATCTGTGTAATTACTTACAGGCTTAAATACGATTTCCAACCTTAATGTTTCTCATAGTTTAACTGTGGAGACTGAACCCATTGTTTGTCTTTTAACAGCGTGTGCCTGTGAAGAAAAAGAGGAAATCAAAGAAGAAACTGTCAGGTGACGACTCAAAGACAAATACCAAGAAGAAGAGCAAATCTAAACCCAGCAGCTCGTCATCTAGTTCCAAAAAGTCCAAAGCAGGAAGCAAGTCCAAAGCCATCGTCATGGACTCGAGCAGCGACGACGAGGATGAGGAAGATGAGAAAGCCGGGGCTTCAGCTGAGGCTGAGGGATCAGATGCAGAAGAGAAACCATCAGAGAAAGAGGAGGAGCAGTCTGACAAGTCAGAGCAGTCTGCAGAGGAAGAAGATGATGAAGAAGAAGAAGAAGAAGAGGAGGAGGAGGAAGACGACGAGGAGGAAGACGAGGAGGTGAGGTTGTCTAAGCACAAAACTGGAATCTAGCTTTTCTGCTAAATCCTCAAATAAACAAACTGGAGCTGAAATTATTAGATAATTTAGTCAGACCAAATATTGCCCAGTTCCTTTTGTTTATGTCGTAGTACACTGAATGTGTTTTGTTGTCAACTCTGTGCTCTGGAAATTGTGATAAACATTTTTAACCATTTTCTAGACTAAATGATGTATCAGGAAAGTCATCAACAGAAGAATCTGTGGTGAAAACAACTGTTCTAAGATGCACAGCACAGATTTTCAGCATTTCAGAGACTTGTTTCACTCTAGAAAAACCTGGATTCATTATAAGAAATAAACAGTTAACTTTTCATTTGTTGTCCTCACAAAAACGTTTTTTCCCTTTTTTATCACCAAACATTTTGCTTTAGTCTCCCAAGTCAAAGTCCAGCAAAGGGAAATCTGCGTCCAAGAAATCAGCACCTGTAAAAAGACAGAGGACACCAGCGAAGACGACGGGTCCTCCTAAAAAGAGAGCGAAGAAAAGTGCTTCAGACGACTCAGAGTCTGACGTCAACAGTGAAGCAGATGAGAAGGTGAAGTCTGGTGCAATGTTATGTTAAATGCAGCCAAGCACATCTAATATAATCTTGTTAATGTCTGTGGAATACAACTTCCAGATGTGTTTGAACTTGTCTGAATGTTGAACAGCAACAAAAGCGAGTTTTCCTTTATGATAATTATTTTAATTTAGTGCTCAAATATTTACTGTACTTGGATTTTGCAGCATTACTGTGTTGTGACCATGGGAAACATACTAATTTCTGTAATGATTAGCCAAATGTTAATTAAAATCCTCTGCTGCTTGAAATTCACATTGTTTATCACTGCAGCAACCGAGTTTTCACAACAGATATTTCAGTTGAATCAATTTCAATATGTAAATTATGTTTGGTCTCTTGTTTGTTTCTCAGACGGAGGTTGTTGATCTAATACTTGTTCTTCTTGTAGCCCAAAAAGAAGAAATGGGCTCCTGCTAAACCAGCTGCTAAAACAAAGAAAGCTGACAGCAGCAGCAACAGCAAAAACAACACAAACACAGGTGAGGTCACTATAACGAGGGCGAACCTGCACTCAAGTGTGGGCCAGTAGACGAAAGATGATTAGGTTACATTGAGTTAAAGTGGAACCAATTAGCTACAGGTGTAAACGTGTTTCTGTGAGATTGACAAGAAGAGTGGAGCAACCTCATCACAGCGTCATCTGACTTTTCTCTTTGTTCTGTTTCTACCTGCAGCAGACGACAGTTCAGACGACGACGAGCCGCTCATCAAGATGATAAAGAAAGCACCGACTGACGAACAGCTGAAGGAGACGGTGCAGAGTCTGCTGAAGGAGGCAAATCTGGAGGAGATGACCATGAAACAGATCTGCCAGAGGGTAAGAAGCTTCTTACTGTTTACACATACATACAAGACTGAGACAGGAGATGCTCTCACTGAATCTAAATTTATTTATATTGTACATTGTGTTTGGACTGAGATGGGAGATTTGTCATACGGTATATAAAATAAATGTGTGTCTCATAGAAACTAACCTTCCTTCCTGTGTGTTTCAGGTGTATGACACCTTCCCAGACCACGACCTGACCAGCAAGAAGGACTACATCAAACAGACAGTCAAATCTGTGAGTTTCTGAACACACACACACACACACTTACTGTAGCTGAAAACACAGATGACCTACACTCTGCACTGTCCTTGAATGCAGTGCCTCTGACTTGCAGCTTATGTTTGTATAGACTCACACTACAGCTTCTGCATAGACACTAGATATAAAAATCTTTTATATCCTTTTATGGCAAGAAATATCAGATTTATAAATGGGCGTTTGTGTCACAGTTTCAGTCTTGGTTTCAGGAGTTACACCTCTATTGCTTATTGATTTGAAACTCTGACGTCTTATAAAGTTTATTCTGCTACTAAACGACATTAAAATACGTCTAGGAGGAGTAAAGTACTTTTAGGGTTTTGCAATGATTTTTGGTTCATCTTTTATATAGCAGTATTTACTGAACCACTTTTCCTTTCTCTGATTTCCTTGATACACAGAAAGCTCTTATTCTAAACTCATTACAACATAACAATTTCTGTTATTAAAATTGAACTTATGAATCATTTAATCAACCAGTCAGCAGAAGATTATCTGCAGCAGTTGTGATAATCAATTAATTATTTGCATCATTTACCAAGTAAAAATGCCTAAAAAGCATTATTTGTCACTTTTTCCACTTTCAGTGTGACAGTTTGCAGCTTCTCTGTTTTCATATTAGTGTAAACTGAAAATCTTTTGGTTTTGGGTTGTAAGTCGGATAAAATGACACATTTGCAGTCGTCACCTCCTGGAAACTGATATTTTCTACTGTGTTCATTTTACAAGTTGAATGGTAAGTCATTTAATTAAAAAATCGAGAGATGAATATATAAAGTAATGTTTAGTTGTGGCCTCCTCTGCTAGCTCTAGGGGATGTACTGGTTTCACTGTAAACCATGGTAAAGTTTCCGGCGGTTACTATAACCATTTCACATTTTTATTATCGTTAAAACCACGGTCGATTACCACGAATTGCTGAAGGTAAAATACAGTCCAGCATCAACCAAAGTTAGCAACACGAACTACAGACCTGCTCTCTCAACTACGTGTGATGCTGCAGACTCTGCTAAATATTTCCATCAGTACAAACTGTGGTACTAGCTCTCTCTCCCTCGATACTTTCCGTAGATACTGAGCTGCCGCCTGTACGTCGAAAAATGCCGACAGTAGATTCAGTGCTTATTGGTGAATTATCAAAATACTTTTTATCCTCTCCTTATATGTGCTACTATCAGCACAACCTACACACAAGTTGGTTTATTTTTATTTACTGTAAATACACGTGAACATCACAAAACATAAGGTTAATGTGTGTGGTGCAACCTGATAATCATTAGACATTTAAAACAAATCAAAATGAGAAATGACTAATTCCAGCAGAGGTCAGCAAAGATCACTGAGGAAGGAAGTTAACTACGGAGGGACATACTAACTACGGAAGGGTGGAGAACAGTAACAGCTGCTTAGTAGGGTTTTTGTGTTTTGATGGTATGAACTGTTAATGACAGGCACCATTGCAAGATTTTTTTTTATGAACTGTCTAGCAACACAAACTTAATGTTAACCATTCTCTCATTTCCATTTCTCTAATGTGAGACCAAATGTCTTTGGGTTTTGAACTGTTGGTTCAACATAACAAGGCTCTGGGGAGGTGGATTTTTTTTTTTCCAACACTGTTTTACACTTGATAGGTTCAGTTATTAATAATTGATGTAATTTAGGAAACAAGTGCCACATTAATCAAGAATGAAAATAATCATTTGCAGCCAAACAGACACACAAACAGTGTTACATACAGCTCTTGGATTCTGTAATGCGGGGTTGATCTGTTTTCAAGCATGGGGACTTTTTGGTATAGGATCATGTTCAGTAGGTGGATATTTTTGCATATGAAAATGAGAGGCCACGTCTCACCACAGGTTTAGACTCCTTTGCCTAAGTTTTTTTTTTTTTTTATCAATGTGATGGTATCATTTCCTGATGCTGTGTGAATGTTCTGTTTTGTTTTGTTTTTTACACATGTATCATGATATAGAAGATATTTATCCATCCATCTTATTACAAGAAGAGCATCAGTTAAGACCCAAACTATATAAATTCATGATTCTAAGCATGTTTAGTATGTAGTGTCTGCACATTAGGAAAGTAAAGGTACATTCAACCCAGACAGAATACTACTAAATATGATTGACTGTTGGTTTGATGCACATTAAGAAGATGGGATGCTCATCAGTGGAAAAATGAAATAACAGCTCCAGAAAGAAAATACTGCAGGAAAACAAAAACTATTAACATAGAATCTGAGTTCCTATAATTGGCTGGAGGTGAAGCCTCCATATTCAACTCCAGCCAATGGGCACACAGCCTAATGACATCTGCATATTATCTAATGCTGCAGCGTCAGCTACATAAGGGCAGCTGCTGGAGATGTCACGGTAGTTATGTACTGATCTGTTAACTGGTTCTTAATCCTGAATGTGCCAGAAAAATGCTGCTCAAACGTAGCTGCAGACAATAAAGTAGTTCAGATCCTTTGCATTCTGATTAGTTTACAATGAGATGAGTCTGGAACCTGACTAGAGTCCACCTGTAGCAAACTCAATGGACATAGTTTTGAAAGGAACAGACCTGTGTACAATAAAGGATGCATATCAGGCCAATACCAAGCCATGACATCCAAAGAAGTCTCTGTAGACCTCCACAAGAACATTTTGTGATGAGACACAGATCACAACAAGGGGATAAAACCATTCCTAAAGCTCTAAGTGTTCCCAGGACCACAGCTGAAGAAGTCTGAAACCACCAGGACTCTTCGTGGAGCTACACAAGGCAATGCTCATCACCTACTATAGTCGGTACCATCCCTGTACCAACTGTGGAGCAAAGCATCAGCATCAGAGTCTGTTTACAGGTTACAGTCAGTCTTTCTCCAGTAAGCTGATTTCTCAACAGTCATGTAAACCTGGTTACTATAATCGGTTTAGGTGATTACTGATTTTCTCCTGGAAAACTGATTATTCTGCCATGTTTACGCGGGTTTGTAATCAGATTTTTACAAGAGCGCATGTGCAGGACAAAGTCTGCAGACAGGTCACTACTTTCTGCAGAGGAGTGCGGCTGGTGACATGAGAGCATGTAAACGCAGTCAGTGACAGATACCTGACATCATTGTTAGTATGTGTAGAAGCAGTTTGTTTTCTACACAATAACAAAACTCAATGTTCCTTTTTTTTTTTTAAGTTCCCTTTACGCTTCTTTAAATGTTTTCTCACAGCTCATCACATGAAGATCTGAAGACTAAAGTCGATGTGATTCCCTGCAAAGCCTCACGAGGGAAAAGCGTCGACTGACATCACTGAAGTCTTTTTTTTTTTTTTTTTTTTTTTTCAGTAGTTTCATATGTTTGTTTTCATAAAGAGCTGTTTTATACATGATAGTTTTTTTTATTAACGTGTGGCTCATTCATAGGTTCTCACATAAAACAGTGTTTATCAGCTTCTTCAAAGCTCTGGCACAGTGGGCGTCTTAAGTCGAGTCCAAAGCAAAGCAGTGATTTAAAACAACATTTTTATATTTAAACATGTCTACATTTGAAGGAGCCGGTAGTTTTCCTCTGTTTGAAATCTTTAATCCTTGTTGATGTTTCATAAACCAAACCTGACAGTTTAGTTTCAGCCTCATCGAGCTGATGAAACGTCATCAGAAACCAGAAGCTTCAGGTAAAGAAAAAAGATTTTGCAGGTCAAAATGAAGAGCAGTGATTTGGATGTTGGAAGACTTCATGTCATTTAAAAAAAAACAAGTAAAACACAGTTTGATAAATCTCATCTTTGCTTTTGACTCAGAGTTTAACCTGTTTATTTCTGGATATGCGTTTGTACATATGTTTCTAATGATGTGAAGTGGTTTCTGATTAATACATTTAGTCCTCAGCAGGTTTTTTTCTAGACTTTATTTCCTTTGGTTGTTTTTGTTTTTTTCAGTCATTAATTTACAAAATGTGCTGAATAATTTACTTACTGATTAAAATTCTACCTTTTTGAACATTTTCTTCTTGTGGTTTGAAATGTGTCTTTTTCACCAAATATAAAGATAATTTATTTCCTTTCACTTCATCTATTTATTTGTTCCCTGATTTGAATCATTTCATTAATTTAAACATATTTTTGAAACCTGCATCAGTATTTACGACACCTCTAAAGTGTATCTGCAGCTTCTTCCTTTGTGACACAAACAATTTTGCATATTGATTTACATGCAGGTTTGTTTTTCTGAAACTTGCACCTCAGGGAAACGGTGTCAAAATGTTCTCTGTAATGAAAAAAACAATCTACCCTGTATAAGTTCTGCTCAGTGCTGACTTGTTGGACCTTTTTAAAATGTAGTTTTTCAGTTGGAAGTTCACTTTAAGATGATTTATTCAGTAGAAAGTTGGAGCTTTGAAGATGTTTTCTTTAAGCTACAGACTCCAGGACAAACAGGAACCTGCAGCTGTTTGAGGTGAGTGTAGTACATAAAAAGACCAAAAGCAACGATGACCCTTATTTTTGTAAATGTTAAAACTTAATACGGAGCATATGTGTGTTGCTCAGTGATGTTGTGATGCATGATGAACTAGTTACATTATAAAAATCAGTCAGTGATTCTTTTGAAAAGTTATTTTAGTGGCAGAAACGGTAAGTCCATTTCATGAAAAAGAACTTAATTTGCCTATTTGATATTGAGACATAAAAAGTTAATTTCAACCAGTTCAAAGTTATGACTTTTTATCTCATAATTTTGACTTTTTTTCCATCATAAACTGTTTAATAGCCATCAGTGTGCGTTACAACCTACTACTGGGGAAGGTTGTTACATCCTGGGGTAAATTATAACCATTAGATAAAAGATGCAAAAACAGAGGCCACAGTGTCTGCTGTGCTTCAAAAAGAGATTAACTGAAATACAAGAACAACTAAAGTGTTCAATTCTACTCTGATCTCTAGTGTCTTGCTTACTTTACATAGTGTCAGTCCATGGTACAGGTTTGCTGCCTGAGTCCGATACCTCCTCCTGCACCTCAGAGGATTTGTTGCTGCTCTAGTAATGTACCCTGTGAAGATTACTGGACCCATTTTTGCTCAGCTTCTACAGTGGTTTGCAGTAGTGTTGAGGCCATATAATACTTTTTTAGTCATTTCTGCTATATTTCTTCTCAACCACCCCACCCCCCAGCCTGTTAGGGTCAAAACTAATTTTGTGGACATCTGCATGCAACCCAAAAATTGGTGTCCACACAGACTGTCTGCATTATTAAAATCAAGCAAATGTTCTTAATTGTATGTATGGGGATGGTTGCAACACTTTTTTTTTTTAGAGCTGTTACAACACCCCGCCACAGCATAGTGTTCTGAAATTAGCAGAGGAAACATGCATCAAAAATGCATTGCTGAGAAACTATCATCTAATATTAGTGATATGTATATTTACAAACTATATTCTTGACCAAAAAAGTGCCTCTGTAGTCCCACTGGTCAACCAGACCTGATAGGACTCCTTCAGCTTTCTTCCAGCCTTCAGCATGAAACCTTTACCTTCAGTAAAAAGGTAAATAATATGACTTGAATATGTGCATGAATAAATTATGAACTGGGTCCACATCACTACCAAGAATATGTGAGAACTATTGTTTGCTAACTTACAGCTGCAAGAAAAAGTGACTGAGTAACTATTTTAAATTTCTTTGTTTTCTGCATAAATTAGTCACAAAATGTGATCTGATCTTTACCATAATCACAAATATCAACATACAAAATATTTCTAAGCTGATAAAACACAAATATCATCCCTACAGTGAAGTACGGTGGAGGCAGCATCATGATTTGGGGCTGCTTAGCTGTCTCTGGACTTGGAAAGCTTGCCATCATGGAGGTGAAAATGAATTCCCAAGTTTATCAAGGCATCAGAAAGGATAATGTCAGGGTGGGTGTCCACCACTTGAAGCTCAGTAGAAGTTCAGTAGGAGTTTTGGATTGGCCCAGTCAGAGCCCAGACCTCAACTCAATAGAGATGCTGAAGAATGGCATGAAGAGAGCCGTTCACACCAGGTGTCCTAAGAATATGTCTGAGCTGAAGCTGAAGCAGTTCTGTGAAGAAGAATGGTCTAAAATTCCTCCTGGATGTTGTGCAGGTCTAATCTACAGCTATAGGAAGAATTTGCTTGATGTTATTGCGGCCAAAGGTGGTTCAACCACTTAATAAAACACTGTTTAACTGAATTTTTCCACTATCACTGTTTATGTTTAATAGATTTGTGCAATATGACTGTTGGGGTTTTATCAGCTGAGAAACATTGTGTTTGTTGATGATCAGATCACATTTCGTGACAATTTTATACAGAAAACCAGGAAATTGAAAATAGTTCACTTTTTCTTTTAACTGTAAATTCCTGTTTAAACTGAATGAATTCAAAGACTAAGTCCTCATAATGCTTGGCAGAGAATAGAATGGTGGCGGCAGCAGCTCCATTACTCAGGACATGCACCTGAAAATGAACAAACCTGAGGAAGATTTTGCATCATCAACGTTGAGCCTTATGTCTCTGAAGAGTGACCACTCCAGAGGCCATCCTCCAAACTTCAGCATTGTACCTCAACCTTCATGTGAAAGGTAAAATCATAGCTATTGTCATATTTTCAAGATTTTGTAGTACAGTGAGGAACATTTAAGATGTCTGTAAGAGTCTGTCAACCACAAAAGGCTAAATGTGTCAGCAATGTAAAACTAATGCCATTATTTAAGCTTAGTTAGCTCTTTAACTCAATTTAAAGAGTAAGTCTGTCCATCTTTACACCATTTTATTAAGACATATCAATAGTCCTTGCATCTATACAAATCAACATTTAAACACATTCAGTTTCATCATTTTGGTTAGAAATCTTCTCTGGCTCAAACAAAATATCTCTAATTTTTCCAGTGACCAGACTACATCAACACCCTGCAGGTGGGCACTTACGTTATTATTTGACCAATTTGCATAATGAATTAGATTTGTACATTATAGTTAGTTTTTATAGTTTATATAATTACAGTGACTCTCTCTTGTTAGTAATGGTTAAAAGTAATATCAAAGATTTCATGGTCTCTTTCAGGTGTTTGAATTCAAAACCATGGCTTTTGTAAAACATTCTCTGAGGACACATAAGAAGGTTCTTTCTGAAACACACAAAGGACTGTTAAATGAAGACGAGCAGGAGGATGCATTTTATGATCAGCCAGTTGAGTTTGATGATGAAACCAGTGAAGCAACTCTGAAGATTGCCCTCCATATGTTGAGAACCATAAACGAGGATGGACATGCTCGCACACTTGAGCGAAGTAAGAAACATGTTGTCTTTGCTTGTTGTTGCAGCTTTCTGCAGCTGCCTGCTGATGTAATAAAAAAAAAACAGTGATGCTACATGTGATAAAACACATCTTAAACTGAAAGTTGCATAACGTCTGGCAAGGTGGAGCTGAAGCTGCCAAACTAAGTCTGGGAGGCCTACAAACGCTCACAGGGAATAAAAATGTTATGTCCTGTGGCTGTACAACAAATTGTGCTTGTTTTTGATGTTACACATTTCTGTGCTGTTAGGTCATTATGGAGAGCTTGTCATGTACCAACAGAAACTAAAAACTTCCCTGAAGACAAAAAATGAGTTCCTATTGGAAGAGATAAATACACAGCAATGGCCTGTGCCTCTCAACCAAATGTATACAACCCTCTATCTGATAGAGGGGGACAGTAGAGAGGTCAACAATGAACATGAAGTGAGACTAGTTGAGACAGCGTTCAACAGACAGAAGACTTTAGAAACTTTAATTAGGTGTGAGGACATCTTGAAGCCCTTACCCAAACAAGACAACCGAATCAGAACAGTGCTCACTAAGGGGATAGCAAGTATTGGTAAAACTGTGTTGGCACAGAAGCTCATGCTGGACTGGTCAGAAGAGAAAGCCAATCAAGACATCCAGCTCCTGTTTTCACTTCCTTTCAGGGAGCTGAATTTGCTTAGAAATAAAAGAGGGAGTTTGATGGAGCTCCTGTATGAATTCTATCCAGACCTGAAAGAATCTGGAATCAAGGACCTGAAGACGTATAAAGTTCTGTTTGTACTGGATGGTCTTGATGAAGGCAGACTCCTTCTGGATTTTAAGATAAATGAGAGATGTTGTGATGCCACACAGTCAGCCTCAGTGGACGTGCTGCTGACAAACCTCATTACGGGTAACCTGCTACCAAAAGCCTGTCTGTGGATAACTACTCGACCTGCTGCAGCCAGCTGCATCCCTTCACAGTATGTTGACCGGGTGACTGAGATACGAGGCTTCAACAACCTACAGAAGGAGCAGTACTTCCACAAGCAAATTGATGATGAAAAGTTGGCCAAAAGAGTAATTGCAAACTTAAAATCAACCAGAAGTCTCTACATCATGTGTCATGTCCCTGTGTTTTGCTGGATTTCTTCTATTGTTCTGGGAAAAATATGTGCCAAACCAGGAGGAGGAAAAATGCCAAAGACTTTGACTCAGATGGACATCCACTTCCTGGCACATCAGACTGCACAGATGAGTATCAAGTATTGTGAAAAGCAACAGCTGGACTCCAGTGGGAATAACAAGGTGATTATGTCACTTGGGAAGTTGGCCTTCCAGCAGCTGGAGAAAGGAAACCCGATTTTCTACGAGGAGGATCTTACAGAATGTGGTATTGATGTGAAAGAAGCATCGGTCTACTCAGGAGTGTGTACTCAAGTGTTCAGGGGAGAGTTCTGTTTACAGCATAAATAAATCTGCTTTGTCCATCTGTCTTTGTATGTTCATGTGATGTACAAAGTCAGTGGTGTAAACCTGATTATGGAAGAACCTGGACAGATGGCTCAAACCAAGCCTGTATCCGAACTGCACAAAGCTGCAGTGGACAGAGCTTTACAAAGCAATAATGGCCACCTGGATCTCTTCCTGCGTTTCCTTCTCGGAATCTCTCTGGAGTCCAGCCAGGTTCTGCTCAAAGGCCTGAAGATACAGGTAGAAACCTGCGACCCCCAAAGTCACATGGAATCCATCAAGTACATCAAGGACAAAATAAGTCAGACTGTTCATGCAGAGAAGTACATCAACCTTTTCCACTGTCTGAACGAGTTAAATGACCACTCTCTGGTGGAGGAGATCCAGAATCACTTGGATTCAGACCAAGACACAGTGATGGACAAGTGTTCTGCAGCTCAGTGGGCAGCCCTGACCTTTATTTTGCTCACCTCACCAGAAAGGTCAGAGGAGATCCACCTCAAGAAATACTCCAGAACAGCAGAAGGTCTTCACAGGCTGCTACCAGCCATCAAAGCATCCAGATCAGCAATGCAAGTATCTTTCATTATTTCATTATTATTTTTTGACAGTTAACACTGAATTTCTTGAACACACCCACCAAAACTTTGTAATAACAAACTGACTTTGCCATTTTTCAGGTTGAATGACTGCAATCTCACTGCAGACTGTTGTCAGGCACTGTCCTCCACTCTTAGCTCAAGATTTAATGAGCTAAATCATTTAAATTTAAGTGACAATAGCTTACAAGACTCAGGAGTTCAGCTTCTCTGCACCGGACTCCAGAGTCCACACTGTAGACTGAAGATGCTGAGGTAGGTCAGTTACTGAGTTCACATGCACTTAAGTAAAAAGGTTACTCATAAAAACTAGGTTTTTCAGTTAATCCGAGACTTGGGGAGATGACAATGATTCATACTCTATATCTATGTACTATATACACTACTCACAAAAAGTTAGGGATATTCGGGTGAAATTTCAGGATGAACCTAAAATGCACTATAACCTTTAC